>JAOQMP010000008.1:19667430-19687005 GCA_027563575.1 Erythroxylum pedicellare
TTACTTTTATTATTATTATTATTATTATTATTATTATTATCATCATCATCGTCATCATCATCATCATCATCATCATCATCATCATCGTCATCATCATCATCATCATTATTATTATCATCACCAACATCATCACATCTTTTATGTCTATTTTTATTTTAAAATAGTTTATGTGAATTTATCTGAAACAACTTTTTTATCAGTTAAAGGTAAGACTGTGTATATTTAGACCTTCCCAGACCTCATAATCAATGAAAGTTCCATTAGGGAATTATTGTTGTTGTTATTGTTATTTACTGAATAGCTACCTCTGACATACGATATCATAAATAGTTACAATAATAACAACAACAACAACATTTTATTAGAAGTCCTACTGAGACGTGGGTTCTAGGAAGGTTTAAAAGTATGTTTTTTTTACCCCTAACTGGTAGAGAGATTGTTTTCGATAAACCAACAGGGAAAAGAGAAAAGAAAAAAAGAATTTTTTTGAGAACTATTTATACAAAAAAACAATAAAATAAGAATAAGACTAGAGAGATTCAAACCTAAAATAAAAAGATAAAGGTAAAAATAAAAATAGAAATAAAAAAATAATAGAAATAAAGAATAATAAAAGATAAATACTAAAAAAATAAAAACTAGACATAAACAATAATAATAAAAAATAATAAACATTAAATAATAAATATTTACAAATAAAATATAAAAATAAATAATATGATAAAGATAGAAGAATGTAAATAATAAAAATAAAATATAAAATAAGTAAATAATAAAACAAACAAGAAAGAAGACGAGTGAATGAATAAAACAAACAAGCTATTGTAAGAAAATGCTTAGACTAAGTAAGGAAATGTTTAGGTTAAATAACTAAGAAGAAAGTACTATATATTAAATATTTAGGTTAAATATAATACATAAGACTCGAATAAAAATGTTTAAAAGATTTATAAGAAAGGGAAGGACCTCTCTATGTAAGATTTTTTACCCATATCCTAGTATGCTAAAGTTTTTTTATTCTTCGATAAGTTTCAACAGAGACATATCATTCTTAGTCACCTCATCCTAATTCTTCTTAGGTCTTCCTTTTTTCCTTTTAAAATCTTAAGCATAATTTTCTCTTATCTTCTCACTAGCGCATAAGATGTCTCTTTTTAACATGTCTGAATCACTTATGTCTTGTCTATTAATTTTCCATCAATATTAGCCACCTTTAATTTATTTCTTACCATTACATTCATAACCTTATCACTTTTAATAAGGTTGCATATCTATCAAAGTATCCCCATCTCCACCTCTATTAATTTATAGCTAATGATATCACAAGTAGTTAATAATATTAAAATATTTTTAAAATTCACTTAAATAATATTTTTTAAAATTCGCTTGATTGATATTTTTAATTTATGTTTAACATTTTAATTAAAATTAAAATTATAAAATATTTATTATATAGTATAAATGAAAATTTGATGATGCCTTTTAATGAGACATTAGTGTTATGTTATGAAAGCTTAATCCTAATGACAACTATAATTAAAGGCCTTATGGGTGCTCTAACTTCAAGGCAATTGTGTTATTAATCAATTAATTTTATATTATTTTCTTTATCATTTATATGTTTGTTAATATTTTCTATTATATGGTGGTGGATTCCATTTTTCTTATTTGATTAGATGAAGAATTTACAATGATTGAAGTTTGCATCATATCACTAAACGTTGAGAACTAGAATTTGAAGTTCAAAAATAGGAAGTCAAATAAATAAATGAGAAAAATTACTAAAAACATTGGAATGTCAACAACTCATGTAGATCAAAATTTTATAGAGGAAATGGACAATTTGATAATATATCTATATGACCAAAAGAAGATGCTTAAATTATGGTTTTATAATCAGCTAATATTATATTATGGCTCATTCCAATCAATCATTTAGTAATAGAGAAACCGTGTAGGAAATACTATATAAAAGATCAGTTGTAAAATTTGGTATAATATATGAATGACTTATAGTATTATGTAATTAAACACATTGATAAAACAATGCAAATAATCCTTTACTTTCATCAATTTTGTTATATGCTCAAACATATTTCATTTATGTAATTAAGTAGAGTAATGAAAATAAGTTTTATTCTTAAAGGTCTAATATTTTTAAAACTAAAAAGTGTAATAAATTTCACACATGCAAGTGTGTGTGTGTGTGTGTAAGTTCTTATACCAACTTGGTGATCTAAATTGGTGACCTTTAGGGACACTAATTAATAATTAAATATTTATATTATATATAAAAAATAAAGTCATATTATAGCAGATAGGCATATACATATCACTGTATAAATCATCATTATAAAATGAAATCATATTACGAAGTCATTTGACATATATCCCTAGTAAACTACACAATTTGCTATGCAATAAAAATATTTAAAATGTAATAAAAGATGTTTTAATTTCATTTAAGAGGTTAATGATTGATAAATCTTCTTCTTTTAGCATCTTTTATTGTATTTAATTAAATGTCATATTGGATGTACTATTCAATTAGATTATTAAGATTGGAATTCAATTTTAGCTTGTGAATTAGATTCACGTGTCACACTTTCTTTTTACTTTATACCTGGTTTCTAGATATTGATTGAATTCCTTTCTACTCTTAGTGAAGGATAATATTAGGTAATTGATTGGAATATAATTTAGTTATTAAACTTTCATTACTTATATGATATTTAATTAAACACGTGTTCTTATTAAAATAAAGATAGAAGCTATGTTTAGATCTTTAAAGGTTCATTAAAATTAAGTTTGATCCCAACTTTTTATCATGTTTAAATGAGCCCTTCATATTAAGAAAAATCATTCCAATTGATCCTCAAATGGATAGAACCACTAATTCTAATCAATATTTCATTAATCTAAATCTTTATGGCACTTTCTTTTATAGATGGGGGCCCTATTTACTTTCTTTTATAAATGGGGGCCCTATTTATAGTCAATATGACAACTAAACTAACCCATGAGGCCATCTAAAGTTCATTTAAAGAATTTCTGTGTGTGTCTTTAGATGGCTAAGGGGGCTAGTTTAACTACCATATTAGAAGTGGATAGCTCCCTCATCATAAGAATATATGTTGCACGGGGCTTAGGTTAATGAAATATTGATTAGAGTTAGTTGTTTTATTTATTTAGAGGTAAATTTCAATTGTTTCATAATATATAGGGCTTATTAAACACTACAAAATATTAGGGACAAACTTAAGTTTTGATAAAAACCTTAAGGACTAAAATATATGTTTCATGTTAAAATAAAGTCTAAATTCTTTTGTCCTTGTATCTTTATCTTTTCCTTTTTTATACACCCTTAAAATTTTTGTGGCGTACGCTTAATTTATTTAGTACAACTTATTGTTCTTCTTTAGGCCTAAGGGCTTTAGGCATGTATAAGAGGCCCAATTATTTGAAAATGATAAGTTCAGTCAAGATAGGATTCATTTCCATATGAAGTATAGTCTTATATAAAGACCAATCACCTAATATAAGTTGCATCCAACTTTACTAAGGATAGTTAAAGTCCAACTAAACTTGTTAGAGGATTGCTAGTAAATGGCAAACACCTAAATTTAGATTTCATAAGCATTATCATAAAATTTAATTAGAGATTTTTCTACATACTAAGCATCCTTTAGCCTTTAGTAACTTTAGCATTAGCGTGTCTTTGTCAAGAACACCCTAGTATATGAGTAGTTATTATTACAAGCCCGATAAGCCTACTTCAAATGCATTCTATAACATTTGATGTCATCTATAAGAAACTCCAAGAATTTTTTTTGAAGCAATCCATCTACCAATGTTATAGAAACAACCACCACCCCTAAAATCCCTTGAACTAATGAGCAACACATTTATCAAACTGCTAAAATCATGATGTTACATGAACAAATCAAGCAATAACTATAAGGGATGTAGCAGATTCATAAGAGGCCACAAAATCACACCTTATAATCATTGTCAAAGAGGCCCCCTATCCATACCCTAACATGATTATTGTTAAAATAAGGCATATAGGGATAAATTTTGATAGCTACTAGCCCATTGATACCTGATGCCTTGGAAAAACCATTACTGATAATGTTTAAGACCCTAGATACTTATAATGGCATACCCATCCTTGTCGATCATATGCACTAATATAGAAAACTTACAAATCTAAATGTCATATTCATTGTCCTAAAATGCAAAGCATTCTCCTCCACTCTAACTAGCATAATATGATCATAATTTTAAACCTTACTTCCTACCTTAATAGTTACCTTCCAGTAGTTAACTACCAGATTTAGAGACTTCGCCCATTTGATATCACTATCCTAAAGGGTGGAAAATAGCTTAAGGGGTTACCTTCAACACTTCATTTTTAAGTGACTCAAATCTTAATCTCAATGCATCAATCTTTACAAATAGACTCAGATCCTACTAATCTTTATATCACTTTATATAGAAAGGGCAATCTTAATTTTGAGGTGTAAAATAGACATAAAAATACATAAACCTAGAGGAATTAAAGCATAATTTATGAAGCCCCATTAACAAACATAATGAAAATCGAGGGATAGAGGTTAATTTGCAGAAAATTGAGGTCATCTTATGCATAGAATCACAATGAAAATTAAAAGAAGTATAAAGGTTTATAGACAAGATGGTATGCTTATAAAGGTTCATCTTAAGATCTTCAATCGATATTTTTCATTATTTAAAATATTTCAAAATCCTAAGGAGTTCGAAGGATTTAAAAATGTTAACAGGCCTTTAAACAATTGAACGATTACTTTCAAAGTGCATTGTCACTATGAATCCACATGTTGGAGAACCATTATATCTTTACTTAGCCATCTTAGATGCAACCTTAACTTTATCTTGTTTAAGGAAGAAGATAATACTCAAACGCTAATATATTTTATGAGTAAGATAGTATATGGACTAGTCCTAAAATACCTAAGGTTAAAATAGTACCTTGCACAATACTTATTAACACAAAGAAGTTAAGGCCCTACTTTCAGGCTTACACCATTAATAGGTGTATTGATCTTCCATTAAGGGAAGTTCCTAAAAACCATATTCATTAGAAAGACTTATGAAATAATCAGTTGAGTTAGGGAAATTTGACATAAGCTATATCGCTAGAAATTCATTAAAATCATAAGTTATAGTTGATTTTGTACTTGAAATATTGAAACCATTATAAAAACATATAGTGTATAATAGAACTACTCCCCAACAGTAAACACCTGACATATAATATTTACATAGATGACGTAACCAAAAAAAGTAGTAAGATAATAATGTATTTTGAAGGGATGATATGAATAAATATATAGTACATAGTGCATCATTAATTTATGACATCTAATAATAAGGTGGAATATGAACCATTTTTACTTGTACCAATGTTGACCAATGAACTATAGATTAGGCTTATAACTATCAGGTTAGAATCATGACCTATAGTAAACTAGAATAATGACACCTACAAGGTAAAATAAGATAAGATGGTAAAGTGTAAGGAAAATTTCATACATCTAGTGGCAATATATAAGAAAGAATCAAGTTGTTACTAAGGGAAAGAAAAAGCTTATATCTTAGACCTTCACATATTCGATCATAGATGGAAAATTGTTCATAGGCTCCTTTACTCTTTCGTATCTAAGATGTATTACTAAAGGTCAAGTATAATATATCCTCACTAAAATTAAAAAAAGGGTATACGAAGCCTATAAAATAGAATAATCCTTTACATATACAATCAAAGGCATAAGTACTTCTAAATTATAATTCAAAGGGAATGCTCAACAGTTTTCAAGGAAATGTAATAAATGCCAAAGGTACTAAAGCTTACATCATTCACCTATTGCCGACTAAACTATGATATCAAGTACCATCGTCTTTGCCTAATAAGGAATGGATATCCTTAAACCATTTCCCCTCTAATAAGTGTGAAATGCATCGTATTTTATAGTATAGTTTGATATGTGTTTAACCATTTATTTGATTGTTTAGTATGTGTTTAGGGTAGAATTGTGTTAGTTTGTCATTTATTTGTGTTTTAAGTGTTTTATGGGTTAGAACAATCCCTTGAGCTTAAATATGATATTTTTGAGGTATCTTGATTTGTTTGTTAGTGTTTCGGGGTAAAGATTGAAGAACAAAGGAGTTTTGGAGAAAATTAGGGCCAATTGTATGGGCTATGATCGTGGCCTATAGGCCATGATCCTGACAGAAAGGCCTGACATAGGCCAGGATTGTGTTTTTGAATGACTAAAAAAGATATCTCTATTTTCTTCTATTATATTACTATATGGTCATACTATTATTCTTTTTTTCATTTTATTGATTTTCTAAACTTAAAAATATAAAAACGGAAACATATAAAGAGGAATATTGTTATATTATAGAATAAGAATAAAAAAATTAAAAATTAATCTGTCTATCAGAAAAGAGGAGATCTTATGAAAAATGTGACCGATTCTTTTGTTTCCTTGAGTTACTAGCTGTCTGTTGGGAGTTTCAGGTTTAATACTGATATTTTAACTATAAATATAATAAATCTAAGTGTAGTACTTGGTGTCCTCCACTTGATCCTCCAATGACAAAGGTACATGAACAACCATTTGTTCCCCATCAAAGTCTGCATTGAATCCTTTACGAACTAATGGATGTAAACAAATAGCACGCCCTTCCATTAAAATTGGAATGCTTGGATCCCTAATCTATGCAGAGTAGGTGCTCTATTCATCAACAAAAGATGCCCTTCCATTTTTTAAATTGAAAGAAAGTTGAATTTGAAATTCTCTACGACATTTAGGGCAATTTACCAAAAAAGACATTTAGGGCATAAAATTATTTTAAGAACAAGTAAATCATAATAAAATTTTTCCCTATTTCCAATTATATTTTGATATCTCTTAAGAAATTAGGTAAAATTGGTTTGACTAACATAGCTTTTTAAATGTGCATCCACTTCCTAACTTCACATTTTAAGGGATTTTTTGGACCTTTTATACCCTAGAAAAGCCCTAGTTCAACCCTAAACACAAAAGAACATAAATAGAATAACAAGAATATAGAGAGGGAGCTTTACATTCAGCCACTCTTGGAAACCCTAAAGGGAGAGAAAAAGAAGAGAGAGAGAGAGAAGAAAAAAAGGAAGAAGGAGGAAGAAGAAATGGATCCTGATGTCGCTGCTCCCCAAATTAGGTGGCATTCTGACGCCGTTGCCGTCTTGATTTGTCCAACCTAAGTTCCATTTTCTCTTCATTTCCTTTTTCATTTAAATGTATAAAGTTGAGATGGATTGTATGGAAATCGATTTCAAGTTATTGATAATGTTCTGAACTCTCCTTCGAGATTTTACTTTGAGTTAATGTTGATTTAGTTATTTTATTTTCATTGTTTTGGGTGTTATGTTTGATTAATATAATTGCATGTTTTGGTAACAAACTAAGGGGGTGAGCCGGATAAAAATGATTAGATCAAATTAATGAGAGTTAGGCGATCTAATTGACCACTTAATCAATCTAGTCGATAATTTCATGAAGAGAGATCCCAAGTGAGACCCGATTGTTTATTAGAGAGCTTTAGAATTAATTAGAGTTGTAGGTAATTTATGAATTGAGAGATTGTAAGTTACATAATTCAATTAGGTTTACAATTTAGGGTTTTATGGTTATAACTCGAGAGAGAGTAATCAACCCTATGATCGTCGAGAATCGATACCTTGTAACCACATAAATGGATATATTAGCATTAATGATAGGTAAAATCCCCTCTCTCATAACTTGATTAACTCTCTTAATGGATTTCCATTGTGACCTATGTGACTGCTCAGTTTAATTCTGTTTGTTGAAATTTCCACTTTACAATTCTTGAATCAATTTCTCATAGTTACTTTCCATGTTCACTTGTCCAGTATTTACTTATTTTTATTCTTTTCTTTAAGCCTTAGACAACTTAAGATTAGGCTAGTACCCTCCTCGTGGGATTAACACCTGCATTTGCGATATTTCAGGGCTTATAAGTTTTAAAGCTCGAACAATATGATCAAGTTTTTGGTGCCATTGCTGGGGAGTCGTAGCTTAGTTTAATTCTTATAGTATAAGGTTTTTTTTTCACCTTCTTTTTTAATCAAAAAATAAAAAAAGAAGTTGGACATTAAATAGACGGCATATCAACTTGAATATCACCAGACAACAATGGGAAATCTCAAGAGTTGAACTCTAAAAAGACATGGAAAGAATGGTGGTGGAAGAAATACATCATAGAGAGCGACGGACCCTTATGGACATCATGAGGCCATAACTCAATGCCCATTGTCAAGGGATTACGTGACCATTGGTGCAAGTGAATACGTCCGAGATCAAACCATCACTGCTAAACACGTTGCCAACCAACATGCAATTCTACGGGTTAGCCAATGAGGATCCCAATGCTCATTTAGCTAATTTTTTAGAAATTTGCGACACCTTCCGATATATTGGGATGTCAGAGGATGCTGTTAAGATGAGGCTCTTTCCCTTTACACTTAGGGATCAAACCAAGGGCTGGTTAAATTCTCTCCACTCATCAAACATCACAACTTAGGAGCAGTTGGAGCAAGTTTTTCTAGACAAGTATTTTCCCCTAAACAAGACAACAAGACTAATAAATGAAATTATCAATTTCTAGCAAAATGATAGGGAATCTTTATATGAATCAAGGGAGCAATATAAGGAGTTGCAAAGGAGTTGTCCTTTTCATAACCTACCCAATGAATTCCTATTGCAAACCTTCTACATTGGAGTTAATCCACCCATATGGAGCACCATAGGCGCAACTACTAGAGGATCATTCATGAAGAAAATAGTTGAAGTATCATACAATCTGTTAAAAGGCATGGCATACATTAGTTATCTTTAGACATCATAATGAAGTAGAAAGTAGTCAACCTTTTGGGAAACAGGAGGAATGATTGTTGCTGCAAATTTAATGACAACATTGCAAGCTGAGATTGACAACTTAACCAAGCAATTAAATAGCTTGAAGGCCACCTCTTCCTCTCCAATTATAGCAATGCAACATGAATATGAGTTATATGGACAAGAGAGCTATATCACAGCTGATTGCTTCTCAGGGAAAAATAACAATGTGGAGCAATTCAACTTTAATAGAGAACAAGTTGGTTAGGGAGATAGCAATCCTTATTCTAGCACATACCAGTCGGGGTGGTATAACCACCTAAATTTTCATTGGTTTAACAATACTGAGATTTAGTTTAGAAATCAAGGGTCACATAGATATCAACAAGATAAATACGACTATGATTCCAAACTGGACAAGATCATAGACAAGCTTATAAGTATGGATGAGGCCCAGAAAAGGTTAGAAGAGCAAATTGACCAAGTAACAAGGACTCATGCCTCTTCTATTCTCAGCTTGGAGGTTTAAGTGGAATAAATTACCAATGTGTTATCTAAAAAAAATATGGGAATTCCTTCGAGCAACACTGAAATATATTCAAGAGAGGAAGTTAAGGCTATCACACTTAGGAGTGGGAAAAAGTTAGGAGAACTAATAGATAGATTAGATGAAACTCACTCTGTAGAAGACCAAGAGAAGCCAAGAAAGGATGAAGCAAAGAATAAGGACCCTCCCTATGTTCCTCCTCCGCCTTACCCACCGAGAATACCATTTGTAAGAGTTGATGATGCCAAATATTTAAAGGAGCATGAGGATGAAGAACAGATGACAATGAACATTGAGTTTGAAGAAGCTATGAAAGTCTCTGTTAGTGAAGCAAAAGAAGAAGAAGAAAAGGGAGTGACTAAAGAAGAATAAGAGTAGCTCACCCTTTTACCAAACAAACTGCTAGACTTAATAGAAGATTCAAGGAGTTTTGTTATTCCCTATTTTATTGACAGTTTGTTAGTGAAAAGGATATTACTGAAATTAATTAGTTTTCTCACCTTTATCAGTATTATCTTTTTGATCATTTTGCAATTTGTATCTTACTCTTAGGCTACAAAATTGATGTTGAATGAGAAGGTGGAAACACGCCACTTATAATTGATCCAAGCTAAGCTTCAAAGGATGCAAGGTTAAGCTAATGACCCTAAATTAACACCTTTAGTAGTCAGATTTAAATTGTTGTGTAGTTAGGTTTGTTTTAAATTTTAAAATAAGTTTTGAATGGTTTGGATTGCTAATTCTTTTACTCTCTTGAATCACTTATATGATAGGGAAAAACTCTTGATGTTAAGCAGATTTTGTCTCGACACCATCGCCATCACCACCTCCATCACTATAAACGATTTTGTGTTCTAACTCTTTTCTTTTCATTTTTGTTAGTTAGTATTTTTTGGTAAGTTTTTTATATATTGTTTTTTATTTCCCCTTGGTGTGTTTGTATACCCTTGTCACATTAAGGACAATGTGTTGTTCAAGTGTGGGAAGGGTTGTGTGTTTTTACCTTGAGTGTGAATTTTGCATATTGTAAGATAGTTTGTTTAGGTTGCATGATGTGAATTGTGTGAATGCGTCAATGGCTAGGACTTAACGGGATATAATTGGCCTTAAACATGGTCTTTTGGGTTGCGAAGATTTATTAGTTTATGAAATTAGTGACTTAAGGTACATAGGGCTAAAAATGTTAGTTAACTAGGATATGATGTTAGTCCATTCACCCTAGGAATTTGCCATACTCATTTATAATTTTAGGCCAATCAAATAAGTGGCATTATTAGTAAATTTTCATGAGAATGATTAGCTAAAGCCATAAGGTAGGGAAAATTTTGTGTTAAAAAAAAGGTTGTATAATTTTAACTAAAATAACTATTCTGTTGGCCTTGGAGTTATGAATAGAGCTAGTAGCCAGTTGAAAATGTGATGTAGCTGAGTAACCAGATCGACATGCATTACAAATGTGTGCCTTCATGTAAAAAGGCTATAAGCAGCTTAATAATAACATGTCTTAGTAGAGTAACTAGATCGACATTCATCATAAATGTTTGCCTCTGCATAAAAGACTAGGTTCATGTTCTTAAAAAAAATCAACAAAAAGAATGTTTTCAAATAAAAACCTACCAAACTTGTTAGTATTTTGATTTTTCATGAAAAACTACTAAGGAATAGCTACACTTTTGTTTTGGCTGAATGATTATCAACGTGTGTGTGCAAGTGATAGGGGTGAATAGAATCAACATTAAAATTTTGATTAGTTTGTATATTATGTCCAAAGTGCTTAGACACGGATTTCACATGTTAATAATTTGGAACAACTTAATGATTATGTTTAGAGTTAAATTATTTTGTGAATTTGAAGCCATTGTCTCATTTTTTACATTGTGTATTTTATGTTTTGTGTTTTGTGCTGTTTGTTGTTTTGTTTGCTTGAGGACAAGCAAATGTTTAACTGTGGGAATGTTGATAGGTGTGAGATGCATCGTATTTTAAGGTATAGTTTGATATGTGTTTAGTCGTTTATTCAATTGTTTAGTATATGTTTAGGGTAGAATTGTGTTAGTTTGTGATTTATTTGCATTTTAAATGTTTTATGGGTTGGAACAATCCTTTGAGCTTAAATATGATGTTTTTGAGGTACTTTGATGTGTTTGTTAGTGTTTCAAGGTAAAGATCGAAAAATAGAGGAGTTTCGAAGCAAATTGGGGCTAATTACATGGACCATAGGTAGGGATGGTGTGGGTTTTTCAACTCGATTAATATTTGTACCACCTGAGGTTAAAAATTGACATGGAGTTTAAAAATTAGATTTTAAATGGATGCTAAAAAATGGATGTCAATATGGATTTGGATCTGGATCTAGTGATAACCTGAACCGATCGATACCCACACCCTACCCATTTTTTATTAACTTTATTTTTTCTTGAATATTTATGGTTAAATATAATAAAATATTAATATTTTCTAAGAAGAAACAACTTTAAAATCCCCACTTTACTCCTCAGTCCTCACCCTTTTCATCATATTTTATTTTCTTATAAGATGATAATAATGCAAATGATATGGAGATGGAGTTTTGAATGTTATAGAGTTCACGCAAAGACAATTTGAAGCTTTGGATATTTTTATCTTTGTTTCAGTTCTTGATTGTGAAAAATATATGTTGTCTTTGCACTAGACATTATGATTTTTATTATTCCACTTTTATGATTTTTGAAGACATATAAATCAAAATCTTGACTTATTATCATTAAAGTAATTTTGATTTCGAGCATTCGCAAAAATCGACTCTTTATGTTTTCTGTTTAGAAGTTATATTTTTATGTGCTATACAACTCGATGGATATCCAAAAACCTAAACAATCCAACGGATTTGGATATGGGTAATAAATCATAAAAACCAATGGATTTTAAATGGATAATGGTTGAGTCATAAAAAATGGATATGGATATGGGCAGAGTAATACCTGAACCGAACCCTACCCATTTGCATCTCTACCCATAGGTGATGATCGTCACAGAAAGGCTTGACATAGGTGACGATCATGGCCTACATGGCCACAGTTGTGACATGCATTGGATAGATGAGCAGCCACTTTTAAACTTTGCATTTCAAGTATTTTTTTTTGGACCTTTTGAACTCCAAAAAACCCTAGTTCAACCCTAAACGCAAAAGAACGTAAATAGAACAGGAAGAACATAAAGAGGGAGCTTTACATTCATCCACTCTTGGAAACCCTAAAGGGAGAGAAAAAGAAGAGAGAGAAAGAGGAAGAAGGAGGAAGAAGAAGTGGGTCTTGATGCCACTACTCCCCAGATCAGGTGGTATTCTGATGCTGCTACCTTCTTGATTTGTCCAACCTAAGTTCCATTTTCTCTTCATTTCCTTTTTCATTTAAATGTATAGTTGAGATGGATTGTATGGAAATGGATTTTGGGTTGTTGATAATGTTCTGAACTCTCATTCGGGATTTTACTTTGAGTTAATGTTGATTTAGTTATTTTATGTTTATTTTTTGGGGTGTTGTAATTGATTAATATAATTACATGTTTCGGTAACAAATCGAGAGTGTGAGTCAGATAAAAATGATTAGTTTAGATTAATGAGATTTAGACTATCTAATTGACCACTTAATCAATCTAGTTGGTAATTTCATGGAAAGAGATCCCATGTGAGACCCAATTTTTTATTAGAGACCTTTAGAACTAATTATAATTGTGGATAATCTGTGAATTGAGAGACTACAAGTTCTATAATTTGATTAGGGCTTACAATTTAAGGTTTAATGGTTATAACTCGAGAGAGAGTAATCAACCCTACGATCTTCTAGAACTGACACCATATAAACACATAAATGGCTAGATTAGCATTAATGATAGGTAAAATCCCCTCTCTCATAACTTGATTAACTCTCTTGATGGATTTCTGTTATAACCTGTGTGACCACTTAGTTTAATTATGTTTTGTTATCTTGAAATTAAAGTTTCTACACTTTTGTTACATTATTTGTTCATTGCTAGTTTGTTTGATTTAGTTTATTTTTCATTTTATTATTCAAATTTTAGTCTTAAATAAAGCACAATCTGAATTAAGTAGTGCCTAAGCACAACCTCTGTGGGACAATATCCGCTTTTTACTACAAGTAATGCCTCATATACTTGCGATTTTTAACGTAAAAAAATAGTTTTTTTTGCAATTAACATAAATGCATCTATTAAACTATAATCTAATCTTCATAAATATCGATTGTTAATCCATAGGAATTAGAAATACTAGTAATAACTTCTTTTCTATTATCTAACCATCAAATATGACGATTTAATTAAAACTAAAGCAAACTAAAATTCAACATAGTAATAAACTAGAACATAGATAACATTAAGATTGATCAATATCAAATAACTAGTACTTAGGTATTGAATAACTCCTAAAATTTCTTTAAGTATTAGTCATTTATCAAACAATTTAATTATTGATCATTACATTGTGTATCTTATGCTAATATCTATCTCAAGAATATAACAACTAATCCTTGGTTGATTAATTGAAACCTTTTTCTAGTTAAATCTCCAAAGATTGCATTATTCAATTTGTGAATTTCATTATTAAGTTTTACCCTAATCTAAAGGATTTATGTCAACTTATATTTAAGTTTACATGAAACTGTTTCAAATTATGGTAGATTTAAACTTACAAAAGGATTTCTTAATCTTAATCATACGAAATCATACATTGAACAAATATCTCAAGCATATTAGTTCAAGTATAAAAGAACATAATTTAATTGTAATTAATCAATTAATAAAATTGCATTAAATTAAGAATCAAATTATAAGGTTCATCCCCACTTAGGTTTCAACATACCTAGGAACTAAACAAATTTTGTTCATAAACATAGAAAATAGAACCAATATAAAAAATTCAGAAGAATAATTAAAAAGAAAAGAATCCATAGTATATATCCCTTTTTCTCTAATATATTCCCCTTGAAACTTCAATAGAAAGTTGTTTTCTATCAGATTTCTAAAATAATCTTCGGGTTTTCCTACTATCTAATTATGTTTCAAACTCTAACTTTTCCTCTAAATTATTCTTTAACTGCTATTCTCATGGCTCCTGTTCATAATTTCCTTTAATATTGCATTTTATAATGTGAAATTAGGGTTTTTAGAGTGGAAACGATTAGTCACATGACTATATGTATGACCTTATCCTTAAAGGCACTTCAAAATCACACATATATATGCTCCTAAGAGATTATACAAGCATGGGACATGACTGTGTATGTGACTTACACATGCTTGTCTCTCTTCACCAAAAAAAATTCTTTAAAGCCATATACATTCACAGTGACTTACACGATCTCTTACTTAATTTTTTATGTTACTTATACGAGTATGTATCTTAAAAATAGCTCCAATTCTTTTTTTTTAATCCCGACACCTTAATTCTTTCCATATTGACCCAAAAAGGTAATTGAGACCTGAAAATACACTTGAACATATATAAATAACAAAAATAATAAAAACTCTCAATTAATAATGTAAATGCACTAAATATAGGAGTAAAAACATAGCATATTAAGTATTTATTAGGCTCATTAGCTTCCAAATATATCACAAGCTTCATTAGAATAAGGATTTCCTTCTTTTTTTCTTCTCTTTGTATGATACAAGTCTCTAATTATTCCTTTATAATTATTTCATGTATAGCTTAACATCATTCAATATTAATAACATCTATAAAGAAAGAAGTATCATCCTTATTAGTAGCATGTCTTATGGCTTTGGATTTCTTAGAAGTTATTTCTTTATTCCTTACCTTTAGGATTAACTTTCTATAATGTACATCTATCATAGCCTTAATAGTAGATGGGAATGATCATCCTAAGATTGAGGGAGCCTCAGCATTATCATCTACTTCAAAATCATAAAATCTCTAGGAAAGAGGAATTTATCAACTTTAGCTAAAAGATGTTCTATAAATGCCCCTTGGAAGTTTTATTGATCTATTTCTAAATTGATTACTCATCTTAGTCAGCTTAGGTTCACCAAATCCTAACTTCTTAAAAATGTTATATGGCATTCAATTAAACTCATAAATATATTAATTCCCTTTTTAACAAGCTACCAACGTTATAAGGAATAGTAAAACTCTTTGGATCCCTAATTTTCTAGGGTAGCTTATTTTGTAAGATAGACTCTTCACTTAAGAGTCGTTATAGACATCTCCTTGAGCTTTTTCTTATTAGAAAGGAGATCCCTTAAGTACTTGATATGCTTTAACAATTGTGAAAAAGCTTCAACAAAATGATTGTTAACATGTAATTGTTAAAGAAGGTCCAAAAACTTACCAAAGTTATCATCTTTTCTAACTTTTGTTAAGTCTACTCAGGTAAGTAATTCTCAGTTGATACACTGTGAACACTACCTTCTCTGATTCCTCATTCTTCTCTTTCTTCTTCTCCTCATTGTTCTCTTCTTACAAAATAGCTTTTCTCTTCCTTTATATCTTTATTTCTTCAAATTTTAGTTCCCTTCCACTTCTCAAGTCATTGTATTCACTTGCTCCCTTGAGTTTGGTTTAACATTACTAGGCAGCGTACCTAGCTATCTTTCAGAGACAAGTTTAGCTATCTGCCCAATTTGAATATTTAGTATGTGGATGGAGACTTGTTATTTTTGAAGAGATTCTTTAATACTTAAAAAATGATTGTTAGATGTAGTAATAAAGTTTTTATAAGCTCCTTGAGACTTGGTTTATTATTATTATTGTTGTTAACATCAGGGTAAAGGACCTTGTCTTTGTTGTTCGTAATTCCTCTATAAAAAATTTAGGATGGTTTCTGCACCTTAAATTATGAGTATCATTATTGAAGCTTCTTTTAAATCAGTCCTTCAAAAAATTTATTAGTTTGATTAGATGTCCCATATTGTAAGGGGTCTATCATTCATAATTTTGATGTCCCTCATAAAAAATATCACAAATTATAACTTAAAAGTGTTGAGTTGCGAATCCTATACTATCCATCTTTTTGCTTAATGATTATTTGTTCTTGGATTCTCCTATTGATAATTGTTGATTACAATAATCTTCATTAAATCTTGCAATTTCTTAGGAGTTTTAAAGCAAGTGATCCCACCTAAAGATGCGTCAATCAACTACATAGTTGGATAGCTCAACTCAATATAAAATATTTACAACTGCATTCCCAAATCAACTCCAAATTGTGGGCACTTCCTTAATAATTCCTTTCATCTCTTTTACATCCCATACAATTTGTCACTCTTTAATTACTAAAATAAGAAGTTTGTTTTGATGAGTCTTATTGTTCATGCTAGAGGGAAATACATGGATAAAAGTTTCTCAATTAGAAAATTCCAAGCTATAATGGATCTATGACATAATGACTTCAACCACATTTCAGCTTTTTCCTTCAATGTAAAGGGAAAGACCTTAACCAAATCACATCTTTTAAGACTCCATTAATCTTGAACATGTTACATATCTCCAAAAATTTACAATGTGTATATTTGGATCCTTATCTAGAAGCTAATTAAATGACTCAAGTTATTACACCATATGACTTATGTTAGGCTTGATCTCAAAATTATTGGCCTCTACTATTAACCTAATACTGACAGACTCTATCTTAGTGAGAGATGGTCTAGTATAGTCCCCCATAGTGCGAGGTTTTTCTTATCCTACCATTGTGTTTGGTTGTTATAATGGTAAGTACCAAAATTTTGAAATTCACCCAACAAACGTCATAGTAAGAAAGAAAGTCATAAAATAAATTAACGAATATAAAATTAAAAGAAAGAAAATGATTATATTGATAAAAATAAGGTGTTCCTAATATTTTATTCTTTAATACCGATGTTAAAAACTTAATTTGTGATATATGCAATCCAAACAAAACAAAACAAAAGAATCACCTAGGCAAGTGCATACTTCATTCTTATAATGTAGCTTAGGTGAATACGAGTGTGATCTTAAGAGGACTACAATTACTAGTACTAACCATCTTTTTATTGTCTACTCTAATAAAAAGAATGATTAATTAAAGGAAAAAATTAACTAAAATAATCTAAAATATCAAACCAAAGTAATGAACAAGATTGAAGCAATGAATAGATTAATCAAGATGTAAATAAGAATCCCCCTAAAACCTTTATATGTATAGATTTCTATTGATTCAATGATTAACCCTAATTTGTTGGACATGTAGAAATTCCAAATTCACAACCATATTCTTTATAAAGACATACATCCCATATCTTTAGGTTGATTGACTGAAATCTTTTTTCTAACGAAAACCTCTAAGAATCCATTAGCTTGTTTTGTGACTTATCTTGATAGATATCTCTAATATAGAATATTTATGTGGTCTATCCTCAAGATTATATGCAATCTTATTATTCATGCTATGATCTATTTATACATATGATCTCTGAATTCCTATATATGAAATATAAAATTGAATTTAGATTTCTAGTCAACAACATAAACATGAGTAATTAAATATAAAACTTGGATCATTAAATTAAGAGCTCAATTGATGAGAATAAAGCATGCAATCAAGTTACATAAGCAAAGGAGACATGTTCAAGAGCCTAAAAAATTGCAAGTAGTTCAAACTGAGCATTGAAAATTGATGGTATAGACCCCGGAATTTTTTTAGAAGATTAGAAGTAGTACATAGGAAGTGTAGATAGATTCATGTTTTGCTTTGGGGTTTTGGTAGAGGAGAGACTATGAAATGGGAAGAATATGTATATATGTGTATGTTCTGTTATTGGTGTTCATGATTAATCATGGACTATAATTTCTTTATGGATGATATTTAGTTGAGGATGAGGTAGAAAAGACGATCTTGGTATGAATTGTGTTAAGGAAAGATTTGGAAACAAAAATTGGTAGTTGATCTAGAAAGTTTTAATTTAATTTTTTAGCTTTCCAACGGTATATAGTATGTAATTTTTGGACCTTTGGATTGAAAGTTATGGTCCTTAGAAAGGGAAATGCTTAGGAGTATAAAGATGTATCATCTGTCAAGATGTATCGTCTGTGATGACGTCACATCGTCTGTCATAACATCATTTTGTCTATAAGGATGCATTGTCTGTAAAGATGCATCATCTGTAAAGATGTATCTTCTATAAAGGCGTATCGTCTGTAAAGGCATGTCGTCTATAATGACGTCATATCGTCTGTGATGACATCATTTCGTTTTAAGAGTTGCATCGTCTTAAGTTGACTCCACTTCATCTTAAGAGTTACATCGTCTTAAGTTGACTTTACTTCGTCTTAAGTTGACTCTGCTTCATCTTAAGATTTGAATCATCTTAAGTTGACTTTGCTTCTTCTTAAGTTAACTCCACTTCATCTTAAGAGTCGCATCGTCTTAAGTTGACCTCGCTTCATCTTAAGTTGACCTCGCTTCGTCTTAAGAGTTGCATCGTCTTAAGTTGACTTTGCTTCGTCTTAAGTTGACTCAGGTTTCGTTCGTCTTTTATTTTGATTGCTTTGTTTTGTCTGCTTTTCGATTTGTCTACTTTGCTTCGTCTGCTTTGTTTCATTTGCTTTGCTTTGTCAGCTTTGTTTCGTCTACTTTGCTTCGTTTGCTCTGTTTCATCTGCTTTGCTTTGTTTGCTTTTCAGTTCTCCTGCTTTGTTTCATTTTCTTTGCTTCATCTACTTTGCTTCGTCTGCTTTTCGATTCATCTACTTTGCTTCGTCTTTTTTGTTTCGTCTGCTTTGCTTTGTCTGTTTTTCAATTTGTCTGGTTTTTCGATTGGTTTTGCCTAATCGTATAGTCTGATCCACTTTTGACCCTTTAGACGATAGAATTTATCATCAAGGTCTTCATGAAAGTTGTAGATCTTGACGTCCTCTTCCAAATCCTCCTAAGATCATCTTAATCTGATTTCTCTAATGATAGTTATACAAATTTGTCCCGAGATAGGTTTAATATAATTGAGGGCAAAAATCATGTTTGATTCTTTCGACCATAACCTTATAATCCGATCTAAAAATGAAGTGATTCTTGAACCAATAGTTTCTTAACACATTTTCTATCCCTCC
>JAOQMP010000008.1:19698582-19711669 GCA_027563575.1 Erythroxylum pedicellare
TCACTTTGGAGAAAAGATGGTCTGCATGAAGAAGATCATAAGTTCTGGGGTAGGTGTTAAATGATTCACACCAATCACATTTTATTCTAGCTCTCATGTTTTTACGTACTAATTCAAATCAATATTCAAAAATGAAATACGGTATTGATGGATAGATTTCAATTAAGTCAGAATATCAGTTCATAAAATTTTATAACCAAGATTATAATAAGCTTAAGAAAATCATGAAAATCTTTAATACCTTCCCCACACTTTAAGTTGTACATTGTCCCTAGTGTACACAATATAAGCATACATAATAAGTGAGAAGGTTTAATGGTCTTCTCTTAAATATGACGATTTTTCTTATTTTTGATCCATCCAATACTAGATTACATCCTTACAAAACATAAAAAAAGGGATGAAAAGAACAAAAAGAAATGAAAATAACACATAAGAACATCATTAACTATAATGTTAGAGAGAAAAATAACTAATGGAAAGAAAATAAGAAATCCACAAAAACGGTAGAAAAAAAAGAAAATACAAGACTAAGCATCTCCCTCATTATGTGATCCTGGCTGGTCTGCCAAAGGAGGACTCTTAGGTGATGATCTTGGCTTGGTGGATGAGCCGCTGAGGAATTGCCCTCGCTAGATGGTTAAGGCTGGAAATCAACACCTAGACAACCTGTTATTAAGTGCATTAGCCCTCCCATCCATCCAATTATACATTGTAGGTCGCCTAACTGCTCATCCAACATCTCGAACCATCCTACGATTCTCGACCTACTGAAGTCAGAGTGTCTACTAGGTTCCTACAAGTTGGCCCATCCAATTCTCCAATAACGTTATCTTCAGTTGAGCTGGATTGTGCAACCTAGCTCTAGGACCTCTCAGAACATCCAACTCTAGAATGGCATCTTCCTTCTCTGGTGACGATGGTCGTGGTTGTGGCAATTGCTTCGTTATAAATTGCTCCTCTTTGTCTCCACCCTTTGATGCCGACTCATCGGACTCCACAATAAGTTTGTAGGTATCTCCTATAGGATCTCAACATCTGTGCACTATGCTCATATGTTGTATCACTGCCAGATTAAGCACTACTATAGTCATCATTTGCCACAATGTAAAAGAATCGAGACCATACACCAATTGCAACTAGATCCTGAATTTTTTGGGCTAAGCCAACTTTCTCCAGTGCCTCCCAGTCGATGTATTTGCTCGTGCGAAACTTCTTATCCTTTAGCCGTTGATATTGTTTCTCCTGGACCTTGGTATTGAATAGTAACATCCATGACCTCTTTGGAGGTTAGGCTGTCGTGGAAGATCCTCCGTCTTGTTGTCTTTTTCTTGGGATGCCCTTTTCACGCCGAGATCTTGTCATTATGCCTACAACTTGAATAATTATCAAATTTTGACATATAATTTACAAAGGTATGCTTCTCCCCACATTTACAATTAGTTATGCTCACTAGATTATTAATTGTGAAAATAACTAACAACAAAAAATTAATAAATGAACATGTACAAATAAATAAACAATTAGACAAATTTAATTAGAAAATCAAGTAATAAACTAACTAATCTCAATATTAAAATTAGAAATCATATAATTAACAAATTCAACCAATGTGATTGTTAAATTACCATTCTAACCCTATGTTTATGATTACACAAAATTGACACAATTAACATTAAATTGATGCAATTAAACACAAGCCTAATAATAATTAACATCAAAAACAACTAATTAAATGCACAAATATCACAATTGACCACTTAGTGAGCAAAAATCACAAGTTCACACAATTGAAGTTGAATTTTCACCCAAATTTAGGCCATAAAATCGTATGGTAATGAAAATAATCAACTATCAAACTACAATTAGACAATAAATCACAAAAAATTGCATAAAACCCCAGTTTCTCAATTCAAGTATTCTCCAACAGAATTCACCAAAATAAAACAAAACATCCAATTAAACAGGTATAAACAAGTGAAATTGAAAAAACCACTTATTTTGTCATTAATAATTAAAATTATAAATCTTACAACATCTATCCATCATTATTCTTAACCTGTCCATTCATAATATAAATCATCATGCCATATTGAATCAAATTAACATACAATTCAAATCAAATTATCCTAAAATTAACTTCCTAAGTCTATATTAATAGTAATCGAATCGATAATCTCATTGAAATCAAAAGAGTAAACCTTTACACACTCACTAAAATTTTACTCAATGGACTCAAGTGTTTAGAGTGAAAAGTATCAAACTCTCAATCAATGTAGAGTATAACTCTTGCCATATGTTTGCAATATTATCACATCTCCACCACTTATTTATAAACTAGAAACAAAAATCAAAAGGTCTATATACAAATTGTAATGGGGCTTAAGTACATTATGGTTGGGGTAATAAAAATGGTTGATTGAAGGAAATTTACTAAAGAGAAATTACAAGAAACTTGTTCACAATATACACAGGTCCTTTTATTGCAACTTTATTGGTACCATATAGTTTTCTTCTTTTCTTTCTCTATGCTCTTTTTTCCAAAACAATTTTTTGAGCATCTAATACCACAATTAAAGAAATAATTAACCTATCAAGATTTTCAAGTTTCAAACAACCAAACAATATAAATAACCTTCAGGGTTTAAATTAACAAAAAGGCTTTCAAAAATTAGGGTAAAGGTTAATAATTAGGTTATAATCAATGAAAAAGGCTAAGGCTCAAATTTGGTTATTCCTAAAGATAAATTTTAGGTAAGGTAATTATCAACAAGATAGGCTACAACAAAGTGTTGAATCTAAGTGTTTTTATCATTTCAATGCTTCTAATTTAACAAATATGATCTCAATATGTATAACGAAAGCAAGTTCTAAAATTGTTCCATAACACATGATAACACATATAAAAGAACTAAAAGAGTTTAAAATTTTTGAATTTTCACTCTTAGGCTCAAAAGCTCACAAAAAAGATGGGTATATATGTGTAAATAGGATCCAATTTTGATTCAATTTGACTATCTCAATTATTAATAAAAATATGACTTATAAAAGCAATTTTATTCTAACTCTCATCCTTTCGCATACTAATTCAAATCAATATTCAATAATGAAATACGGTATTGATGGACATATTTCAATTAAGTTAGAATATCAATTTATAAACTTTTATAATCAAGATTATAATAAGCTTAAGAAAATCACTAAAAATTACAATTTCCTTCCTAACACTTAAAGTTGTATATTATTCCTAATGTCCACAATATAAGTACATATAATAACTGAGAAGTTTTATGGTACTTTCCTGAGTAAGGCAATTTTTTTGATTTATGATCCATCCAATATGAGACTACACCCTTGCATGATATAAAGAAAAATGGATAAAAATAAAAAAGAAAATAAAAATAAAAATAAATACATAATATGAAAGTAAAAATAAAAATAAAATGAAATTTAAAATAAAACTATCATAATTCATGGGTTACCTCCCCTATAGTACTTGTTCAACGCCGTTAGCTCTATGTACCTTGCATGTTATTGTCATCTTGGTTCTATGATTAGTGGCTTGTTTCCACTTGTTTCTCTGCAAGGTAGTTTAGTGTTCTGCCCAAAATAAGTTCTAAAAATACCTAGGCTATCCTACTCGCAACTATACGAGGTAGTTTTAATTGATTACCCACATAGATGAAATTGGTTCATTCAAGTTAATCTTAAACAAAAATAAAAAACAGATGCAATCCGAACATTCTATCCCAAGTTGTTAAGTGAAGGCTTTAAAGAAAATCACGAAATTAAATTGAAAAGTAAAATGATTCAACCAAAAGAAAAAACGAATAGACTAATCAAAGTGGAAAACTCTTGAGAATTAATTTCACAAATTTAATCTCCCATGCATGTCTAAGGGGAAATGATTGGATAATTATCTTACTAAAATTACCAATTGGGTTGTAAAATCAATTCAAATAACAAACTAATCTAGCTTTCATATTCGACAAGTTTATCTTCCAAATTAATTATTAAACCTAACTAATAATTACCACTTAAGTTAATATATTTCTAATTCTCAACCTAAGTGTCTATTATTCCTTATTCCATAGTAAACTTCTTCTCTCGATCCTTCATTTAATACCAAAATGATGCAAAGTTTGGTCATGCTTTTACATCCATTCAGTTCAGAAACTATAGTAAACATAAGACAACAACACAGTCCCTTAATCATGCATATTTGACTAAAATAACTAAATTAATCCTCAAGAAAAAGAGATCAGCCCATCATGGAATAAACGAGATTCATCATCTTTATATTCTTCAATCCCATCTTTAAAAGAAGTATTAAAGCAATAAAACAAGTGAATACCAAAATGAACTATCAAAAACTAACAGAGTATGAGTCTATCAACTACAGAGGAGTAAGATTAGTAAAACTACAAAGAAATAATAAACAAAATGAGCAAACAAATGTTTATATGAGAGAGTTGCGGTGATCTCCTGCCACTCTCAAACTTTTTATATTGGTTCTCACCTTCTACTTCTACTTGTTCTCACCCAGATGATTGACTGCTTATGCTGCTTCCTTTCTCTGTTCTTACTCTCTTCTATCTTCTCAGCAAAAGCTCTTCTCTCTTACTCTGCCTCCACACCTCTCTCTCTCTCTCTCTCTCTTTTTTCTCCCAGAGTGTCCAGAATATCAAGAATAAATGTATGTGTCCAGCTACCACCCTCTCCGTTTAGCTCCCCTTTTCTACCTCATTCGTTTTCTATTTATAACACGAGTTTAGGTTTAGGGTTGTAGGATTATTACACTGTCAAACCTATACATGTCAGAGTGCAAAGGAGTACTATGAGGGCTGGTCACCACTATGACTAAGCTTGTCACGGTGGTGGCAAGCTTAGTTAGTCACCATCGTGATAAGCTTGTCACGGTGGTGACACCTTAATCACCACTTTTTTAATGCAAAATTTAAGTCAACATTCATTTTTCATGCAAAATTCACAAAACATTCCCTTCAACCTTCATGCAACATTTACGACCATTTTCACTTAATTTATTCAAATTTGGATTAAAAGTGTAAGAATTTGTAACCAAATCAAGATATGAATGCAAGCAAAATCAATAGAAATTAGACACAACATTTAGTAGCCTATGTGAGATCCCACATTAGTTGGAGAGGGGAACGAAGTACGCCTTATAAGGGTATGGATACCTCTCCCTTACAGACGTGTTTTCTATAGCCTAATGCACCGGATCTCATTAGAACTATGAGGTTAAATGTGCTTAGGTGAGAGTAATACTAAGATGGGTGACCTTTTGGGAAGGCCTTGGGAAAAACAAAACTATGAGGGCTTGGCTGGGCGAAGGCCTAAAACGGATAATATCTATGAGCGGGTGATCTGGGCTGCTACAGGTGGTATCAAAGCTGGTACCCGAACCGTTGTGTCAACTAGGCTAGACCCCAAAAGAGGGCTGGGCCTTAAGGGAGTGGAGAGTGTGAGATCCCACATCTGTTGGAGAGGGGAATGGAGTATGCCTTATAAAGGTATGGATACCTCTCCTTTATAAATGTGTTTTCCATGGCCTAATACACCAGATCCCATCAGAACTCCAAGGTTAAATGTTCTTGGGTGAGAGTAGTACTAGGATGGGTAATCTTCTGGGAAGGCCTCGATAAAATCAAAACCATGAGGCCTTGGCTGGGCTAAGGCCCAAAACGGATAATATCTGTAAGCGAGTGATTTGGGCTACTACAACCTATAAGTAAGCCACCTATTGTAAGATAAAAATACAGACATAATTAATTAGATTAATAACACCAATTGACTCTATTAATGCCCCTTTTAATGAATAATTATTAAAAACATAGGAAATAACAAAACTCCTTGAATCGTCAGCTAACTCGAACATTTTGTCTTTGAGGAAGTGGGAACCCTCTGTACTCAAGGTGACTACCAATAACTCATTGGTAGTTTCCTTATATGGTTCCTCTGCCAGTTCTTCCTCAACTATCTTTGTTCGTTCTTCTTCTTCTTCTTCTTGGACAAAGGTTTTTGGCTTATCTTTTTCAATTACCTCCTTCCACTCCTTACTTCCCCTTGTTAGATAGAGGTTTCTTCGTCTTCTTCTTTTAGACGTTCTTCCTGGAATGTCACTCTATTCATAAAGCCAACCCTTGTCTTTTCTTCACTCTATTGTGTTGATAAGCTCAAATAATATTCTATTTTATGTTCAAGATATTCAAGTGAAGAAAATCTTTCTTTGAATTCCCATCGGCTAGCTTTCATTTTGGTTAGGAGTTCTGTTATGTTTTCTGTAATAATCTCTTCCTCTTTTTCTTCTTCTTCTTCTTCTTCTCTTTTTTCTTCTTCTTCTGGTTCTGGGAGCTCTTTTTCACTACTAAGGGTGATTGCCATTCCATGTTTTTTAGGATATGTTTTAATAGGAATAGGCAAACTCCCTTACATCTCATCATATATTATCTCTGCCAGCTAATCAATTTGATTCACCATATTTCATATATCAGCCTCTATTTTTTTTATACCTCATGATTGATTTTGGAATAAAACTGGCCATCATGTCTTCTGGAGTTAACTCCTTAATTTTTGGTGCGTTTTACTATAAATATTCAACTGGAGCGTATTCATTCCATCTATAAGCATTATAGTCGCTCCATTTAAATTATAACCATTTTCGTATAGTGAAACTTAAGATTGATTGTTTGTGCTTGGTTGTTCCCATAAATAAGTTTATGCTTGACATTCATGATTGTAATGGTTACTCCCACAAATGACACAACATAGCATGAATGTGATTAGGCCTCCGAAAATATGTGAGGAAACCTCTTTTTGCTATATCTTGACATTATGTATTATGAAGACACGCCATAGCTCCATAAGAGTAATGTTTGCTCCATCCTTTGATTATGAGTTGTGGTTATAATTTTAAATCTTAATCCCTAAAATAAACTACAAGCATAATGTTAATGTAGAGAAGTTCAAAAGATAATTAAATGAATAAGACAAGCATACAACAACATATAATAAAAATATAATATAAATAAAAATAGTGAATTGAGTAATAACATCCAGGTGTTCCTAATATCACTGTCCCCAAAAATGGCACCAAAAACTTAATTGGTTTATTTTTATACCAATAATAATTTTACCACAAGTGCACGACATATTTGGAGCAAGTATCAACAATTATGGGTTGAATCTCACAAAGACATTGAATACTACTAATTACCGTTATCCTATTATGTAGTCTACAAATTGACTGTTGGTTTTTTTAACAAAGAAAATAATACTTAAATAGGAAACAATAATGAGCATAGAATAATGAAATCGCTTCGAAAATAATCACTATCAAGAGTTATTACTTAGGTGATGAACCCGCCCTAAAACCCTTAAATAATTCACCTTTTATTATGAAATTATTTTATTGATTATTAGACTGTGGAAATGTTTATCATATGCTAATAACTCACTTGAGACTATTAACAATTAATCTTAGTGCAATCAACCGAATTACTCAGGTTAAAATTTCTAAGATTTCTTTGTCAATTTTTGAATTATGTTGTTAGGTTGAAACTAATCCAGAGTATTTATGTTAACCTATCTCTAGGTTTGCAATCAACTCCTTTCAATTACGGTAGATTTATTCATACACAGGATTTCTCAATCTCTATGTTATAAAATCAGATTATGTAATAAAATTCCAAATATGTTACAAAATATATTAAACACATAATTGAATCAAAATAAATCAATAAAAACAATAGCATTAAAAAAAAGAGTTAAAATATATTGTCTCACAAACTAGGGTTAATCAGACCTAGACACTAAAGATTTTTAGTTACACTTGATAGAAAATGAAATCAAACATAAATAAGAAAACAAAGAATAGAAAACAAAGAGCTCATAATTTTATATCTCCCTTATTTTCTATCGAATATTCTTACAAGGTTGAGATTTGATGTTGAATTCTATTGGATCTGTCAAAGATTTCTTCTTGTTTTCCAATTCTCTAGATTAATATCGCCCCTTTTGAATCAATCTCTATGTCGAGAATCACCTCAAAATGTCTACTCTCTTAATCTGCCTTTACTTATGTCTTCTTACAGTAAATTTTAGGGTTTTCAGGAGATACATAATCTGATACATTGGCATGTACTAGACCATGTATAACCCAAAATCTCCATAATTCTCGATTCTATATGGGCTAAGAGATTTACACGATCATAAACATGGTTGTGTATCCCTTAATTTCTTTAAATCTTCTTTTTATGTTGTGTTTTCATCTGAATTCTTTTCCTTTTAGTTCGTAAAGGTGATTATAACCTATAAATGCACATAGAGCAAATTAAGTACAAAATATACAATGAAAGCGTAAAATATCAAGCAAAAATGCATCAAATATAAGGTATAAATATATTCAAATATTCATCTATCAAACATCTGCCAAAGCTCTTCTTGTATTTATAAACAGTCTACTAATAATTAACGGATAAGTTCAATCCTCTTCAAAGTCCAGCACTCCAAAATTCACAAGAATAATAAGCTTCTCCACTTTTACTGACACATCCTCTACTACGCCAAATGGTTTCTTTATAGAATGATCTACCAACTAAATAAGCATGAAAATCAGCTTCATGTCTACGAGCCCCAATTTCCTGAAAATTGATAAAGGCATAAGATTAATAATTACACCTAAGTCACATGAACATTTAAAGAATTCTAAATTACCAGTTGCACAAGGTCTAGTAATACTTCATGGATCTTTCAACTTTAAGGGCATTTGGCTGGTAATTATAAAGTTGCAAATTTCATTTAAGGAGACCATTAAACTATTCTCCCAAGGACGCTTTCTTGATAAGATGTCTTTAAGAAACTTTACATACTTAGGTATGCTCTCCAATGCTTCCATAAAAGGAAAGGTATTTTGCAATTTTTTCAACTTCTCTATGGACTTTGCAAAATGCTTATCCATTTAATTCTTAGCCTTTGTGAGAATGGAATCTTTCCTTCATATAGAGGAGGAGGAATATAGGTAGTTTCCTCTTTCTTCTCTTCATCCTTGTCCTTCTTCTATTTCTCTTATACTTGGTAGGATTACACTTGCTTTTTGGATGGTTCTTCCAACTCTTTCCCACTCCTAAATGTGATGGCTTTCAATTTCTCCCATGGCTTTGATCTGTGTTTACTCGGGAGATTCCCCATATTTCTTATTGACAATGCATTAATAAGTTGCCTAACTTGAACCTCCAAGTTATTGATAAGTGTGAATTGCATCATGTTTTAGGGCTTAGTTTGATATCTATTTAGCTATTAATTCAATCATTTAGTATGTTTTTAGGTCAGAATTTTGTTAGTTTACTAATTATTTGTGTTTTAAGTGTTATATGGGTTAGTACAAGTCTTTGAGCTTAAATATTATATTTTTTGAGGTACCTTGATGTGTTTATTAGTATTTTAGGGTCAACATTAAAGAACGGAGAAGTTTTGGAGACATTTGGGCTGAAACAACGGCCCACGATTGTGGCATAACAGACCACGATCGTGATAAAAGCACCAGAGTTAGGCCATAATCGTGGCCTACATGCCATGATTGTGATAGAAGGCTCAGATGTGGCTCACAATAATGGCCTGCATCTAGCAGACGTATAGACACTCAACAACGTCAAGTTTGGAGGGATTTTTTGGACCCTTCAGACCCCTAAAAAATCCTAGGACTACTCAGAACACAAAAGGATATTTATAGAAAAAGAAAAGAGGTAAAGAAGGAGCTTTTTGTATCAACCACCTTGAGAAACCCTAGAGAGAAATCATCGAGAGATAGAGGAAGAGAAGATGGAAGAGAGAAGAAGAGAGGAAGTTGACTCGACATACTTCCTAAATCAGGAGTTTCCCGATATCACTACCTCCCATTATCCATTCAGATTGTATTTCCTATTTAATTTCAATTTTATTATTGTATGGAATTGGAATAAATAGTTGATGATAGGATCTAGAATGTTGATGATGTTCTAAACTCACCTTTGGAGTTTCATTCTTGAATTAATGAAATATGATTATTTATATGTTTATTGGAATTGTTGTGATTTAATTCTACGATTGCATAGTTCGATAATAAATTGAAATGGTGAATTGAATAAAAAACGATTAAATTGAGCTAACGAGAGTTAGGTGATTTAATAGAAATTAGAATTAAATCAAATCGGTAAATTGTGCAAAGAGAGATCGTGCATAGGTTTCCGATAGTTTATTAGAGAACTTCATAACTAATTACGGTTTTAGATAGGTTGTAAATTGAGAAATTGCGACCTCCATAATCTTAAGGTTAATAGTTATAACTTAAAAGAGAGTAATCAAACCTAGGATTGTCTAGAACTAACAATCCAATAATTCATAATCAATTAAGTTAGCATTAATGATATGTAAAATTTCCTTTCTCTCAATTGGTAATTTCCTTAGGTTGATTCTTGGGTATGTTGCAATTTCTTAGTAATTAATATTTCCATTATTGATTATTAATTTAATTTGATTGAATTGAATTGAATTTTCGTTTTAGTTAGTTTCGTCTTGAATTTTTTGTATTTGATTCTGGCCTTAGATTTTAGGATTAGATTATCCCTCCTCATGGGATTGACACTTCATGTACTATGCTAACCGACCATGTACTTGTGAATTATCGAGGGTTATTTATTAAAACTTACACACAACTAAATCACCCGATTAGTTATGAATGGAAGAGAAGTGGTTCTTCATTATTTGATCAAATTTGGCTTCCATCCTCTTCTGATTTTCATCTTGGCCATTGAACTTGGAGATTAGCACATCCATTAACTTTTCCATTTTTGACTCCAAGGATCCAAGCCTATTTTATTGAAAACCTGGTAGACCTTGTGGTCTTATGTTATTTCTTACATTGTTAGTCTAAGAAAATTTTGGGTGGTTTTTTTATCCAAGATTATATGTGTTGAAGTATGGATTGTTATCTCCATTTTTTAAAGCTCATATGAAATTTGCTTGTTCCATACCATTGTTATCCATCAAAAAATAATTTGTTGTCATGTGGCTTTCTTGCCTACGTAATTCACGTCTATGTTATATTACCTTCATTGGGTTGGCCTACAAGTTGGTCAATTGCCTATTAAAAGTTGACATCTAAGCTTGCAAAGTTGTCATTGAATTCATAGCTATCACTCCCTTTTGCTCTTTGAAATTTTGATGTTTTCCCCTCTCTGTTTTCCATAGGAAACTATTATTCTCCATTTCTTCCAATAGGTAGTATGTAGCATTCATTCTTTCTCATCAAAGAACCACTAGTTGCTGCCTTTGTAATCCCTCTTGTATGTGTATTAACTCTATTATAGAATGTTTGCAATAAGAATTGCTTTATTATTATGGTGTGGATAACTACTTTGTAATTTTTCTCACACTTCATATAAGGACTCTCTATCACTTTGTTAGAAATTATGGATCTCCTTAATGATTCTTGTGGTCTTCGCCAATGGAAAATACTTTGCCAAAAAGGATTATACCACTTGCTCCCAAGTTATGACAGTCTCAAATTTGAGAGAGTTTAACCACGTTTTAGCTCAATTCTTCAGTGTAAAAGGGATCAACCTCATCTTTACAGCATTCTCAAATAGCCCAATGTATCTACATGTGTCGCATAAAAATTCTGCCAACTGTGTATTGGGGTCTTTATTATCCAATCCATAAAACTACATATTGGTTTGTAGCATATTTAGTAAGGCTGGCTTTATCTCGAAGTTGTTGGCTAAGATGGGGGGTCTTGTGATGCCTTGTTAATTCGTTTTAAAACCTAACCTCATGAAATCCATAAGGGTCCTTTAGTGTCCTTCTTGATTTTTTTTATTTTTCCATTACTTTATCTAAAACTTTTTGGCACTTTGCTCTTCGAATCTCCCTCTCTTGGGTGATGATGTCATAAGCTTGTGTATCCTTCAAATTACTCGAACTCCTTACGAATCATGCGTTCATGCACTTGCAATCACAAAAAAAAATATTGAACTCCTTAAATCAAAAGAATTGAAATTGGATAAGATGCTAAAATCATAATCCTTGGCAATGGAGTTAGAAATTTATTTAGCAGTTTTATGCTATACTGCAAGTATATGAGTTTATATTACAATTGATATTGTTCCCAAAAGGATTGAATATAGTCACCTAACAATTTGAATTACACTTTATCTAAGGTAACATTGAATTAACTAAAAATCAAAGTAAACTAACAAAACTTGATGATTGAACAAGTAAAATATAATAATGAAATTGAAGTTAATCATTGATGAAAACTTAAGGATTATTCTATACTTTTTTATCTTCCCTTCACATAATGAATTCAAATATTTTTGATCCTAGATATCCAAAGTTATTGATTACAATCTCTCAAGATCTAATTAAGTAATCTCAATTGAAATAGATAAAAGTTGAGTTGCAATCTCTTAATTTTTCAAACTACTCCTAACTACTCAATTGGATTTAAAGCAATCATAAGGATAATTAACTCACAATTAAGATCTCTCTTTAATTGCTTATTAACATGATGTTTATAAGTCTATTAAGGTACTAAATATTGTTGGGTAACTTAACATAAATATCTTGATTCAATCTCTCAATTCAAATCAAGTATAAGCATAAAAAATATCTCAAAGTAGTAATATATTGAATTCAACAAAGTAAAATTATACAATACAATTCAAGAATAAAACGCTAATATAGATTTAGCAATCCATAATCATGTTCAAAATACAAATGCTCAGATTTGGCATACAAGGAAATGAAATAGAGGAAGAGAATATAACGAAATCAACTTGAAGGCTTGATCTAGAAAATCTAGAAAGTTGTAGTTGATATGTTGATGTTTTCACTTTTGATCTTCTTTTTTCTAATGTGCAACCTCTTTACGTTATGTTTCCTTTTTCTGGTTTCTATTGTTGGAATCCTACCGTGATCGAATCACGGAAGTAGCGGAAACAAAAAAAATTTACGGATTCCGAGCGGATCCCGATAATTTATTAAACTTGAATAAAATTAAATCCGATTTAGAAATCGTACCTTGTTCGCT
>JAOQMP010000008.1:19711769-19724389 GCA_027563575.1 Erythroxylum pedicellare
TTTTATCTGTACGAATAATAATTAAATAATTAACAAATTCATAAAGATAAAGAATGCCTTTAATTAATAAATGATAACGTCATACAAATATTTACAACCAAAATAAATTGGCTGCAAGGGCAAAAACTAACATCTATACGAACTCTAAAATTTGCCTCCATTTCTATAGTCTTCATAATATCCTTTTACAACAAAAACTAAATTTTCTAGAATATACAAGGTTACTTACACAGCCGTATAGGCATAAACATCATATTCGAAACTCCACACAATTATAGTGAATTACATGGATTGTGTATCTTCATAGCTGCTTCAATTTTTCCATTTTATGCCTCGATTTTACCTGAATTCTTCTCCTTTTGGTCTATGAAGGCAATTATCACCTGAAAGTACACTTGAAGCAAAATAAGTACTAAAAATACCATAAAACTCTCAAATTACAAACAAAACACACTAAATATGAGTAAGTACATATAGTCAATTAATCGTGTATCAGTGATGTTTCATATTTTAGATATGTTTTTCATTACATGTTGACCAATATAAAGATGTTTCATATTTTGGATATGTTTTTCATTATATGTTGACCATAATATTTCCTATTGATTCTTAACTATGTGAACTTGTATGCATTTACTATTTGTATTGACATACAAAAGTTTTCTTTCATATTTTATTGTGCAATTGTTAGTGATCTCATTCTATATAAATAATAACACATTCTAATGTTTTAATTTGTAAATATAGATGTTTTGTGGTTCAAATCACATTTATTGTTTCTTTTAGGAAGACAACCCACCATGTTATTATCTTATTACTACACAAGAATACCATCACATTAATTCTACGTTAATTAGTAGTGCAAGTCACGAATTGAGGACCATGCTACCCATAATCCACCTTACCCTTTGTGAGAACTGAGCCCTACAATATCTATTAAGGTAAAGCATAGTTGATTAGACATTTGAATGCTAAAGCTAATGGTTACTGCCAAAGGGTTGCACATATTGTTAATACATTAAGTACCTTCTGCACAGCTTCTGTCCAAAGGGTCAGTCAAAACAAGTCTCGGTGTTTTTACTCCAAGAATATACCTCACACGAAGGCACAGTATCTAAGTAGGGCCTTGGTTTTCAAGAAAACAAATGATTTATGACGATATCTTGGTGTGCCTCTATTACATGAGAGAGTTAGTAAAAGAACCTACCATCATATTCTTGATAAGGTTCAATAACGACTCTCGGGGTGGACGGCAAATCCTTTGTCGCTCGCTAGTAGAATAACATTGACACAATCAGTCATCGCGATACTCCCCATTTACACGATGCAGACGGTTCGCCTGCCGCGCCAACTTTGTGATGATTTAGAGAAATTAATCGTCAGTTCCTGTGGGGTGCGACATCAGACAACAAGAAGATAAGCTTGGTCAATTGGGAAAAAGTGTGTCAACCCAAAGAGATGGGGGGCCTCAGCATTCACAAAATTAGAGAAACCAACGATGCCTCACTATCCAAGCTAGGGTGGTCAATGGTTTCTAAGCCTAATGCTTTATGGGTTCAAATTCTCTCCACTAAGTATAATTTTGATGCTAACAATTTTTCCTCTTCCCTTGATGCAATAGGTGGGTCGATGATTTGGAAGAGTATTAAAGCTACTTGGCACCATGTACTGTAAGGCATGAAATGGATGATCTGTGATGGCTCTAGGACTCGATTTTGGATCGATCCTTGGGTTGAGGACTGGAGACCTCTTATCTCTCATGCAGTGGCTCCTATTCCCCCAGAAATTATTGGTCATCAGGTTCAACACTTTGTAGATAATGTAGGTAACTAGAATTGGGAAGCATTCCAACACATGCTCTCTTCTTTGATATGCATGTCCATAGCAGGTATTCTTCCGCCAAAGCACTACTTAAGGCCAGATAAACTAATTTGGAAACGATCAGATACTAGGTAATTCAAGACTGCATCCGTATGTTCCATGATAATGGGTCAAGAAGAAATTTCGGCCAATGCATTCTAGAAGATAATATGGCAGTGGTAGGGCCCGCAACAAATTCGAGCATTTCTTTGGCTCCTCTCTCATAATCGATTACTCATTAATCAACAACGTGTCTACAAACATTTAACTTCGGATACTGCATGCTACCATTGCCATTTAGAAGAATCCTCACTCCATGTAATGCATGACTACCCCAATGCCCGCAATTTATGGGTTAGATTCCCTCCACAAGTAGTCTCCACGGAGTTTTTCACCCTGACGACCAAGGAGTGGCTTATAAGGAATCTACACATGCATCGACTAGTGTGTGGCCTAGATTGGTCAATTATCTTTGGCACAGCGTGCTCGTTTCTATGATCTTAGAGAAATAGGGCCCTTTTTAAAGAACACTTTTCTTGGCCGACTTCACCAGACTATCAGGTTTTAGAATATGTTCATCAGATACACAAGGCGTCAGTCTGGCAACAAAGAGCTAATATGGTCAGCCGCACTCGAAAGGAACAGCTTATAGGCTAGAGCAAACTTCCTCAGGGTTAGGTGAGATTAAATATGGATAGTGCCAGGAAAAGACCACTCTCTTCGGCCACAGCAGGTGGATTGATTCAAGATAGTTTGGGTGCTTGGCTTGGAAGCTTTGTACAGAACATTGGTTGGTGCTCCACATTAGCTGCTGAATTTTGGGGAGTCTTTTCAGGCCTCAAACTAGCTTGGAACTTGGGTTACCGTCATATAGAATTAGAGGTGGATTTGAGTGCAGTGACTAATCTACTTTCATCTCCGGCTACGCGAGCTATGTCTCTCAATCCTTTAGTTCTGGGCATCAATGAACTGTTTACCCGTAACTGGGTTGTAACTCGACATATCTACAGGGAGGATAATCAGTGTGTGGACTGGCTCACTAATTATGCAGATCAGTTCGATCTAGAGGTCACTAATTTAGAAATTCCACCTAAGGGGTGCCTATCAATCCTATTCGAGGGTATGTCAGGAGTTTGTCACCCTAAACTTACTATATAATTGTAATGTTTTCTCTCCATTTAATATATATATATATGTTATTGCATTTTTCATACATTCTAAGAAATTTATGGATAATACATATACCTGTCTAGGGCATTTAAATTGGGGTTCAATGTTTTAAATATAGAACCAAAATTTAAACTAACAGAATAAGAGATTTCAAAGTATTACATTATTACAAAATTAATATACAGAAAATTAAATAAAATTGAAAATTTTAAAATAACTTATATCGTTAATCTTTGAAAGAAGATTGAGATTTAATTAAAAAATTTCCAAATATGAATTAATTAATTTATAAAAACAAATTGATTAGTTAATAATTATTAAAATAAATTAAATTAATAATTAATAGTTCAAAAATTTTATGATTAAATTGACTCAAATCAATTAAATTTTTTAACTATTGTTAAAGTTTTTAACACACTGTAGATAAAGAAAAGACGACGAAAGAATGTTCTCAGACGGAAGCTTATCGAAAGACCCGTCAACCATTGTTTCACGGACCATACAACCATTTCCGTGTTCTCCCAATTCCGCCGGTATCATCATTGCCAGCACTAAATGCTTACATCCATTACATAAATCTGAAACACTCAATTCCCTTTCAGTTTCTTAAAGACTTGGGGATAGAGCAAGGGGTACTTAGGATCAGCTAATGACCATGTCATACAAAGAATAATTACCTCTTGGAGTCTGTTTATAATTATCATTGTCATTCAATCTTCCTTCACCCGAAATAATCAGATTACACCAACTGGGATAAGTTTAACCGGCAAAAGGCCAGGGGAGTTTTAGGAAACCTGCCGGTCGAAGACCAAATATTTTACAACATACAAGAGAGCGCAGCAAGACACAGAAGATCGAAGAACTTATCTATTGCTTAACGTTAAATACAGACAAAGAAATGGAGGTATTCTTAGCTTCTAATAAATCTATGTAAAAAATTATATGATAATTACTTACAGCTTTTTCCTTTTTTTCTGCTGATAAAAGCATTTTGGTTGGTACACCTCTATCTAGCGCATGCACCAACATACAGTCAGAAATCTGTAACTCGATTTCAAGGGGTGTTGTATTATTTTGGCCAACTACTTTCATCAACCTCAGAAGCGAAGAAAACAAAGAAAAACGGAGAAAAAATCTGTACAGAGATTAGTAGCCAAAATCCCGTACACCCCCTTTACCTGCAGGATCAGAGCGCGTGAAACTGCTTCGGGTTGAACTAGCAGGAGGAAAAACTCTGCAGGCCACGCCAAAACTGCCATGATAATGACAATGGAACAAGGGAGATGCGAAAAATTCTTCTCTTCCCTAGATATTATGACTTTCCTATCAGAGCTCAATGAGAAATAGTCAATGAGAAAGGGCCACCATCAGTGGCAAAATGAAACACCAGCATGTTCCAGCAAAAAAAATGTTATACCAGAATCCTTGGCAACAGAAACACCAGCATGTTCCAGCAAAAGCAATGTTATACCAGACTGCTTGGCAACACAGAAGGCCGTTGAAGGGACAGCAAATCTCCCAACCTTGTCATCTCATATCAAATTTTGCTACCCATCACTATTCAAGTCGTCGGAAGACGCTTTTATTGCCTCAGCAGTCATAAGAGCAATCACTGCCTTCTGAATTGCTACATCTGCCCTGTAAAGCAACCTTTGGGCCTTATCTCTTTTCAGTTTAGCCTTGTTGACTGCCTGCCGAGCAGCAGCAGAGGCATCACGCATTCTGAACTCATCAAGATCTGAACCATCCAACTGCTCAAGGCCATATTTCAAAGAGCCCTCCATGACGTAAGGTCTCTGGTTTGGCCAGTCATAAAAGCCCATATTCCACCAGTGAGCCCCACTTCTCCTATTGAACATTCTCTGATCATACGGAGCAACCATCTGATCTTTAGGAGAAACAACCATCCCGTGTTTCTTCGATTTGTTCCTGTGAAACTTCTGAAGATGATTCGTCTGATACCTGTCACCATTTCTAGCGAAATATACCGTGCCACCTACATTACCAGGAGAAAATACCGTTGGTGACATCTGTGGAAGTGGGGAATCATCCAAAGATTCATCATTATTTCCAGCATACATGAACCGTTCATCCCCAGAAGCAAAGCCGTTTGATTTCCTTCCTGGATGCCAAATTACAATTAGACTACAATAGAAAATTACACATGCAGATCATAGGAGGGAGTTATCCACAAAGCAAGCTTAGAGTGAAGGTACACAAACAAGGAAGCTTACCATAACAATGCAAACCATCATGATCCCCTGCAAAGATGGCACTTTGCCATGCAACTGAGTATTTCTTCTGTGATCTTTGTTTTGAACCCTTGTTGGGTACTTCCAAGCCCCGTGGCTTCAAACAAAAGGCAAACATGGGCGGCTTTTCAATAGTTGCCGTCTTTTCATGGCATCCACTAGGAAGGGAATTAGTGCTTTTGGACACAGATAGCTCCCACTCTCTCACCTGTTGTTGATACTTTTCCCAAAGTGGTGGCTGAAAAAACAACATCAATTCCCAACAGCAGTTTTAAAATACTTGACAAAAAAATAAAAACAAATTGGACAGATAATGCAGACAGAATCATAATATAAATAATGGTTAATCAAGATTGAAAATTACAGGTTGAACAAAAGAAATACAAAAGTATTGCCATTTATTAACAAAAAACATGTCTCTTGACCACTTCATACAGCCTGTATGTTTGTATATGTCAATCTAGTCTACCTAACACATGGCCTTGTAAAAACTCCGGACAAAATACCATACATGCACATAGATTAGAGACATGGCAAGTGAAGATAACATCTTTTGGTCGTATAGAAGCCAAAACAAGCACATGGATGAATTCAGCCAAGATAGACCACATGGCTTTCAAACTCAATAGCATTACACTTAGAACTTTTTAATTTCTGTTAAAGAAATAAGCATGAAATATAACACAGATATGAGGAATGAAAGTGGACTAGAATTTTGAACATAGAAAGTGCAGCTCAAGCAACAAATTTCTAAGATATTATCATTAGGGAAAAAGGGAAAAGGAAACAGGTCAATGAAGTGAGAGGAAGAGAGGGACGCTACTATAATTGGTCATAACAGCCATCAAGCAACATTAGTAAAAGACAAGTTACTCGATATGTCACAAAGAACAATGCTATGCATTCTATCAAAGAACAATGCTATGCGTTCTATGTATATTTCACAGATCTTGAAAGAGATAATAGGAGCAATGTGATAAGTTGTTTGAAGTATTTTCAGTTGGGGAGAAGACGATTACCTCTCAAATTCACAATTTAAGTAAGAGAGGAGACACTTACATCTCAAATCCACAAGGATTTTAACAAGCTTAAAATACCAAATACATCCATGTCTCATTTTCCACATTCAAATATTTTTGGATAGCATCTGCTAGATTGCAAAATCGTATTCTTCAAAGGAGCAACAAAATAGAATGCAGCATAAAGAATTAAAGATTCCATCCAGTTGGTATTATAAAACTGTAAGATGTTGTCATCCACATATCGAATGGATATAACAACTACTATAAACAGGATTGCAAAGGTACCTGCAAATGCCGAATTAAAGGCATCCCCTTCATCAGCCTCTTCTTCTGCCAGTACTCATGAATGGTTTTGACTGCTTCCACGTGACCAACCCCAGCCATAAGCTCTTCCATCTCATCACCAGTAAACTGATCACGATCTTGAGAATATGCAGCTTTCTCTAGCATATCCATTGTCTTCTCAAACATTTCTTCCGAAATATTCCATGAAGTATTGTTGTCAAATACCAATGAGCTTTTATTTTCCAATAGCCACTGTTCATCATCACTATCCATGTCATATAGAACCCTTGATGGATCCAAAGCCATCTCAACATCAGTTTTAATTTGCCGAAAGTACTTAGAAGAAATGCGGACAAAAGGTATTTCTATTCCATTGTCATCATGTTCCTCTATCAAACGGACCCCAGGAATAGGAATATTTTTAACTAATGCGGCACGGATGTTCCTGTTGTAGCATTCTTCATGCATCTCCTTGAAAAGTGCCCATTGACTCCTATCGAGAAACTCCAGGGTCCAATCCTTTCCTCCTTTCCACATCATAGCATGTGTAAACCGGTTTGTTGACCCAGTTTGCAGAAATTGATGAGCTTTGTATGAGTACTTTATAACCCCTGATAATTTTACAGCAAGCCTCCATTCATTATGATCAAAAAGCTCCAGTACTACCTGCACCCCACACTCTCTCCACCCTCTATCACTATGTGTAATCAACAAATTTGCGTCACAAGACAACAACTCCATATTCCGCTCAGAGCTTCTAGAGGTGTTTAAACATTTCTCATTAGCAGTCCTAATTCGTTTATGATGAAACCCTTTTTGTTGATGGTTTTTATTTCTTGAGCTATAATCAAAACCCCCAAAAGGCATTGTATAAGACACTTGTGTTCGTGGCTTTTTAGGTCCATTGCCAAAATTATTCTGAAAAGCATCAGGTTTTCCATCTGACCATCCAGGCCAGTGGTAGCCATAGGACATAGAACTGCTACGACTTCGATGCGAGGTACTCCTGCGAGCAGTGGGGTTTGAGCTTGGTACAATGTCACCAACCATGTTACAAGGCAACTCAGCAGATTGCTGAGCCCTGTGAGTTTCTATATCCACATGCTTATCAAATTGGTTTACAGATGGAATCTCAGCCCTGATATCTCTAAGAAGAGAATGAGACGCCAGATCAGATTTCTTTACCTCAATTGATAAACCTGGTGATAAATCACATAGTCCCGAATCATGGTCTTGGCAATTCTGCAAGCGTGCAGTGATATCACTTTCTACTTTCCTAGGACTCCTGGAGTTCAAACAAATATCAACAACTGCATCACCATTTTGGAGATGTGCTGAGGGCTTCATCCTATCTTCAGTACTGCAGAAAGAAATACTAAGAGCGTGTGTCTCAGAATTAGCAATGGACAAGCATCCAACAGAATCAATATCCCTGAACGAAGCTCCACAATCATTTTCAAGTGTGTTTACAGAATCACTTTTAAAGCACTCCTCAACAAAAGAACTGTCATCTTCTAACCAATTGTTGCAAGTTTCTGTATGTTCAATTGACTCATTATCCAGAAGGCTAATATGAGTCATACTATATTCCATAAGCAGCTTAAGATGCAATCCCAGAAAGAATGTAGGTGCAGCAGTAAAAGAAAGTGCAAAGGGAGGAAAACAGCTGTAATTCTTGTCAAAACTGAGGTAAGATTTGAGGTAAGATTTGGCACCCTTTTGATGAGTAGATTCTTTGGAGGCACCCATGAGACTAAAAGACTGCCTAGATCTCCTTCCAGGTACCTGGTTCATAGTTAAATTCTCAGCATTTAATAGCAGGAACATGATCAAACACTTCAGAATCGTAGAAATATGTTTCAAACGTAGGGTCACCCAAAGGGAAAGTGTGTAAACAATGTCAAAATAAACAAATCATAATTTTGTTTAGTAGAATAAGAACATGGACAAAAGACAGAATTATGTAAAATATACATTTAACATGATCTAAGCAGGAATACCTTGAATGAGGTACACTCCCTAAAGACAGCACAGCTGAATGATCGGCTCATTCCATTTTGAAGTATCTTAATGTTATCATAAGTGCACTCTGAGAGAGGTAACTTCCTCGTAAACAAGCAGTGACTTTTGAGCTTATTGTCCAGATACAGCCACTTTGCATTGGCCAATTCAAAGAAGTTGTAGAAGGTGGACACAAGCTGCTTCCTAGAGTCAAGTATGCAAGATATTTTTAACCTAATTGAAGTTACTGGCAGCTGTAACTCATCATATTTACCAAGCTCATTAGATTGATCAAATACAGTCAAGATTTGGAAGACAAGAGCTATTGCCTTCTGCAAGCAACCTTCAAAGAAGAGAAATCTCAATCCAACATAATTGTCAATGAAAAGCATTTCCAAATGGACTCTAGGCCACGTAGTTGCCAGTGAACCATATTGAAGCAGTAATAGAGCACGGAGCAGCCAAACATTATCTGCCCCAAAATAGAAATTGAGCACAGAAATGACTGGAAAGTTCAACCAAGATTTTACTTGTTTATATTCCACCAATAGAATATTCAATTTCAACTGCCCTTCATATTCAGTTGGTTGTTGAGTCCTAGAAGTATCTGGTCCTTTCCAATTCTCATCCGAAACTAATTTTCCAGGTGAAATATCATGCTCTTCCAGATGGCTGGAGGCAGCAAGAGTAGAGATAAGAGAATTGTCAGATTCTGGTAGCCCAGAAACAACATGAACCTCTTCTAATTTGTGAAAAAAGTCAGATGATAAATTTCTTGTCTTCCGATACCGCTTCCTATAATATACAAGAGGAGGCTTGTGATCATGGGGACAAGTATGGCTGTTCATAGCAAAATCCTCACTCTTTTCAACATCACGTATACTGTCTGGCAAGGCAGAATTACCGTATAATTTCTGTAGATTATTATCCACGGGCTCCACATCCAACTGCTCACATCTGTTCATAGGTTCTTCAGACAACAGCATTGACACAGAAATCAGAGGTATACCAGATGGTTTCTGTTTTTTCAAAGCATGAAAATGGGAAGATTTGACGCTACGATTCAGCCATGTGATAATAGGCTCAGAGTCCAAATGATTACCTGCATATCCATCATCTTCTGTCACCAGGTTTCTCTTCTTCTCTTTTACTGGCTTCCCTTTGCCCTTCTCCTCACCAGAATGTTTCTCAGTTGATACAGAAGTCCTCTGCTTACAGTTACTGGGAACTTCACTAGGGAGCAATAAGAGTTTAAATCTCTCATTTTGTAGATCAATCCATTCCTCATCCCGGTCATCATATTTCACATGATGAAGATTTTTTGCACAATCATAGTCACTGATAAGGCCATAGTACCAACTCTTGTCCAAAGGCCAAAAGACTTTTATTCTCCGATTCAAAACCCAATATGCATCTAAGTGTTCTGATAAAATTTCATAATAATGGCGCCGTTTCCTCAAACTACCCTTCTCCTTCTGCTTCTTCCTTGGTCGCAATACTCTAGCAGCAGTATCAGCAGATGAAGATTCGGATTCCGAAACATAATTAGAAGCACAAGCAATTATTTCTGGACTGGAAGACACAAAAACAGGCAATTCGTTAGTAGATGGCAAAGCAGAGGATTTGCTGCTCGAAGAAAACCCTGTAAAGCTTGGATCAAACCGCGACGATAGCATCCTTGCTGCATTCTCTTCAAGATTCTCCTCATCTTCATCTAACAACTCACCACTGCCCTTGATAGAAGCATTAATTGTTCTATCAGATTCCTTTTGGACATTTCCACTATCAGCTAATGAAGTCTTCCTCTTCCTACTTCGTTTCCTCAGCGACTTTGTCAATGATGCATCAACACTGTTCTGGACAGAATTCTCAATATGAGACCTTTTTGAATCCCCAGTTTCCACAACCAAAGGGCCAATGTGCACATCTTCTTCCTCCAAATGTGCAGATAAATTTGATCCACTACATCTATTATCATTCATACCATCAGAACTTTTCTTCAGGTCTACTTCTAACAACTGGACTGACTTTCCAGTATCATCAGAAGCCAACTTCACAACTTGATGAACATTGCCAATCTCACCACAAGAGCGGTCTTCTCGCTTCAGCACTACACTGCCATTCTGATCCTTTCTCCGTCCCACAAATCCACGTTTGCGTCTAGGGACTTTAATAACACCATCATCCAGAGTAAGTGAGATGCTACTGTACCCACTACTATCATTAAGTCTCCGACTCAAACCAGACTTGGAGTCCTTTGAATCACGAGAACCAGAGCTCAACCCACTATTATACACGTCCTCCAGGCTCTTGCTGCCATTTCTACTATTGCTTTTCAAGCTACTTATAGACACCTCCTTCCTACTCTTCTTTCTCTCTATTTTCTTCTCATCACTACCATCATTTGAACCATCCTTTCTCTTCTTTAACATTTTATCTTCAATCTCTTTTGTACCAATACTTTTATATATACTCTTAAGATCCAGAGATCTCGATTTCCTAGGAATTTCCGCTCCATAAGAGTTAGCTACCCTATGTTCCATCAACAATCTCTCAAACCAAATAACACAACCCAAAACCCGTGCTTTTCAGATTCCATCATGCATTTTCAGATCTGAAGACACCCAAAACAGGCAGAAATAATTATCGATGCTTTAAATTGATTGAAATTTTCAACAAAAAAAGGCAAAAACACAAATCGATGAAAACAATGTCAATAATCACTATTCCGGATCTGAATTGACAAATTTGAACGACAATACAAACAAAAGAACAGCATATGACCTCGATCAAAAAATCATTAAGACTTCAAGTCCCGGTAGAACCGTGAAGATCGCACGTGTATGTGTGGGCTGGAGTTGAATCGATGTACTTGAATCGTAACCCTAACACAGTAGTAGATTTTTCTCACTAATTTTCTCCCTTTTTTTTGAAATTTTTTAACCGTAAGAAACGGAGAAGCGCTAGGGTTTCTTTCAGTTTCACGGCACGAAGGGTTTAGATTGAAAAATAACAAAAATAAAAATTTTGTCCACCTTTATTTACAAATTAGTAGCGAAATTTCATATGCCGTCTGGGTTTTTAGGTAAGTGGCGTAGCCTGGCCGTAGGATTTGAAAACTGTGGTCGGGATTGAGTCGGATGATCTAATTCTCAAGATTTTAATTAATAGAAATCGGGAAATTCTGAATGAAGTAACGGCCACGATGAGATGGTCAGACACGTGGATGGGAAAGATCTAAAGATTAATTTGAGAGATGACCGGTAGTTAAACGAGTCGATATTGCTGAAATAGAATATATTTGGGAAATGGAAACAAAAAATTATGCACTGTTTTCCATTTTTGTTCAACTAATTAGCCTTTCTTCGGGTCAATATAACGATAACGCCATCAGATTTCTGAGTCAGGCGCTCCGCGCCAGTCATTCCCTGCTTCCGGAAAACGAATAGCTAATACGTGGGAAGAAATTCACACACCTTGAACTGACACGTGGCATCGCTTTACGGAAGTCCTACGCACGTTTAAACATAGAAAATTAATTAATAGCAAAAATTAGATGAAATGTTTTCTCGGAATAAAACAAAAAAAGATAAAATACAGTCACAAGTAATGAATATTGTACCCTTATCAGTACCATACCTAGTTTTAATATGGTACTGACACTAATTAATACTAAACACTGCTTTAGGTAATTTTTAATTTATAAAATAGCTTATAAATTTTTTAAATTATAAAATAGTCCTTTATTATATTGTAATGTATAATTTATAATTTATCTCAATCTTATATTTAAAAATCATAATAATAGAAATTTAAAATAACAAAATATATTTATTTTTATTAATATTATTTTTTACATATTTCACATATAAATAATAACAACAATTAATATGAAAACAGATTATTTAATCATCTTACAAATATAAAATTAAGAAAACATAAAGTATTTAAAATATTATAATTTCATCATATAATAAATAATAATTACATCAAAACATTAAATAAAATAATAATAAATATCCATTACTCT
>JAOQMP010000008.1:19758854-19769031 GCA_027563575.1 Erythroxylum pedicellare
GGAATCCTCCTTTCAAGTGACATATAAGCTTGTGTAGATTCATCCCTAAAACATATATGAAAAGAGGGTAATAAATGTAGATATAAGAACATAATTGCATAATTAAGTAATCTATAAGCATGTTGATCAATAACTTTATCCTTTAACAAAAGTTTCTTCCTCAGAAGAAACTCTAAGAGAGGAACGGGATTATTAGAATCCATTAGGGTCTGTAGGTGATAGAACATAAGGGAATTTGACCTTTTCCTTTCTTTAAAACCTAGATTAACCTCTGTATTGACCTGACTCAAACCCCACTCACTTACATTTCCCAAAGATACGAAATTAACTATGGGTCTCCTTTAGTTTTCTATTAAGGCTCATTCTAGGTCTAATGTTCAAATTATACCAACATGGAAGCTTTATAGGGGGTCAAATTTAATGCTTAAAGTTAAATAAAATAAGAGTTGACTCAATTCCTTTTAAATTATACGCTACCTGAAAGAAGGAAATGAGATATTGAGAGTAGCAATAAAGTTGGCCTTATATCAGACCTATCTCTATAAGGTAGTAGGAGCCTCATCCAACACTTAAAATGATCATAATAAATGAAACCGCTCTAGATTTTTCAAGACAAGCTCTCTTAAAAGGAAGGGGATACCTAATATTGATATAATGAGGAATGACAAAATTTATCCTAATCCTCTTGCATTCACCTAACTGGATTTTATCACTGTAACCCTTTGCCTCAAACTTCACCCCATCTTAATATAGGAAAATATGATTTGATAATGTTAATCCTTATTCTTACCATATGACTCACTACTTCAAAAAAAAATTACCTTTCAAATTCTTGGTTAGAAACATTAGAGTCTTGGTCCAAACTATAGGAGTGAGAAATAGTAACTTAAAAGGGAGATAAAAACTAAAAAAAATGTATGAATTACAATTAAATGTGATGAAGAATTTTTTTGCAAATTTCATAAAGAAAGGAAAATTTTCTCAATCAACAGTGGGGGAGGTGCTTATAAACATTTTCAGTGTTTTAGATTAGTTATAAAAGAACGATCCAAATTTAAAGACCTTTCTACTCCACAAGGCATCTAATGTTTTTCCTTATTTAAAACCCATTTTCTCTCTTTGACAGAACCTTTATGCACATTAACGAACTAAAAATTTGCTACTCCTACAACATGTCTCCCACTTAAAAGTATTTCATTTTTCCCTTGAGATGCTCAATACAAGCAAAGGTGACCATTAAACCTTAAAAGTTCCACTTACAAGGTCTATATATGGAACTTAAAGGGGTAATTAATACTAGAGAAAAATGATTCCCTTGTGGATGTGGGTCCATTCCTTAACATTGGAAAATTTTCCAAAAGTATATATGGTTTGTACCTTAAGTTTTCCTCTAACAACGTGACATTAAGCCCGTACCTTAAGCCATATTTACAGGCCAACTTATTCTCTAATACCATCCACTCTGTCTCTACAATATGCTTTTTTATCATTGTCATTCAATCCTCCATACCTAAAGGATGAGGTCTAAACACGTGGGAGATTAGTTCATCAACCACATCAACTTTGCACTCTGAGGTAAAAAGGTAACAAAAGTAGATGAAAGATAAGAAAGAAGCACTTGAACTCTTAATTTCGTAAGTTCTTTTTTATTATCTATCAATTTTATAGATCAAGAACTAACTTAGGTATCAAAGTATTAACATAGAAGTAACCTCCAGCTTTTTTGTACAAATATAATGATAGATCGACTAAGCTTGTATTTAGCATATGATAAGAGATAATAATTATTTATATACATACATACGTACACACACACACACACACATATATATAGATATATAATGAAATTAAAAACTTATGTAAGAAATTAGAGGAAAAAAATTCTCCAGCACTAACTATAGGCATAAACAGCCCCCAAAATATCACTAAAGATGACACAAGTAATTTTTTGACGCATGGTTTTTGTTTCTTAGTTTTGCTTTCTATTTATTATTAAAAACAAAAATATGTGTTAGTCAACTATAATATTCTGCATAATATTTCTCAAAGATCGTATCAAGATCAAACATTATGTAGAATATCAATTATAAATAATGCAAAATATCAACTATAGATTTACACATTTTTTCTTTATTCTTGAACTTGTAATTATATATAGAGAGTCCTCTTGTTCATAACTAGATATATATTAATATATTCAAAATCTCTTATGTTATTAGAGCCACTCTTTTGTTCATCATTCTTTTAAAGGCAGTTTGTTTTCATTTTTTTTGTCTTTTGTTTTGGTTTTTAGAAAAAAAGATACATGTCATTAAAATGTGCTTGGTTGAGCATTGTTGTCATTTCTTTTTTTTTTAAAAAATTTGCAACCACTTTAAGGAAACATAAAAAAGACGTTTTTACATGTTTTAAAACAAGTATTTTTCCATAAAAACAACCGTCTCCATTTTTCACTGTCTGTTGTTTTCATTTTTAGCCTAGGTCTACCTTCACCGCTTTGTAATTGCTCCTTCCTCTTTGAGAAAAGGTCAATAATGGAGGCAACGAAGATTTGGTGCTACGCAAAGTTTTTTCCATCGTCTCTTAGAAGTTAAAGGTCTAGGTAGTCATGTTATTGAGCTTTTTTAGGTTTCAAACCAATCCGACTTCTTCAAGTTAGGATCTTTTCTAGTAAACCCACCTGGATATGGTCTACTACCATTGACCACCACAACTTCTTCTTCTAGTAACGCTAAAGTTGTCTTCGACTCTACGCATCACCTAGTTAGTGGTGCTGCTATCGGCGTGGGTGGTGGTACCGACAATGGTGCTCTCAATGAAGTGAGGTTTCGATATAAGAACTTCATCACTGCACTTCCTGAGGTTCTATCCACCATTCTCAATCCTCAAAATATGAAGATTTTTAAAACCTTAGTTGATTTTGGAGTTTTATTCGAGAATTTGGGTGCTTTTATTTTGGAATTTTATTCAAACCTTCTTCTTGTTACAATTTTTTCTTTTTTGTTTTATATTTTAAATAACCAGTAATTATCTTGATTATTATAGCTAAGCTATCTCTGTCATTTCAATTTTTTTAATAAATTGTACATGCATTATGAAAAACAAAACAAGATTGGTTTTTATAGGTTACTACAGAAGGTCCTACCTTTTCCAAATCTTCATTTAGGTTTTGGGGCAAATGGGTGTTCTTCCTTGTAGCACCCCACTCTGGCAAGACACGTACCTGACATCTTGCGTGATATCTGAGTCTGTGCCCCGCGAGGTTGGTGTGCTAGAACACTCAATCAATCAAAACTTAGTACAATTTTTTTTTGAAACCACAAACATAATATGTGGAAATCCATAACCAAATTGGGCCCGCTTTATTCGCAAACTTTTTCAGTCATAACAATATAATCAACATAATTTCAAGAGCCATTTGGGGCTCATTACAAATACAAAACACTTTAGTCATAATATCTTTACATTACAACATAAATACATTTAAATACACATTGTGCAAAAGTTTCTGAATACATTATTCGATACAAAAATTTCGAAATAGATATACAATTCAATACGAAAATAGAGAAGTACAATGTAGACGCCAACTGATCCTGACCTCTACCTCTTACTTGAACGTAGTAGGTATACTCCCGTTTGCCTAACGGGGTATTCTTTTGATCCTGAAAAATATTTGCAAATTTTGGGTGAGTTTTGCGAACTCAATAATTAACCATCATCGATGGCTCACCCAGTCATATAATACATAATTCACATTGACATCATTTCACATTTCACACTCAATACACTTTAATCATTATTATTATGCATATGCAGTATATATGAGACCCATTTTTCACTTATTACTTTATTGTGACCGAGTGCCTAAAATATCCTGTATCCATTAGATACCGAGCTATTACTAACTGTCTCTTATTCGATGGAGATACAAGGCTCATTTTATATAGTGAGCCTTAGGCTTTTAATCACTTTCTGAGTTCGAGGCTCTTTTCACACTTTTAGCTTTAAGCTCTGATCGGTGGCTACTCTGGTCATAACTTCCATTATCTGATCATGCATTCATGTATTAAATGCATCTCACATTTTCAATCAATCATATCATGAAACATTTAGTTCATCATCTTCACATGCAAGTAGCACTTCAATATCTCATCCACATTTCACAATTATCGAACCTTCTGTCCGAAATTCAACACAATCAATCACATTTATGTGAGCATTTAGTAGTCAATCAATACAAAAATTCAAACAAAACAAACAATGAAATGAGACCATCTAGGTCTACTGACAGTACGCTCTAGATTAGCATTATCTTTCAAATTCTAGAAACGCGTGAATGCGGATATTTAATCTGCATAACTTATTTATGCAAAACACAAGTTGTACACACATTAATAATGGCACACTTATAAGAAGTTATTTATGGACAATTGTATATACGATTATGTACAATGCATGATGTTGACAATCCTAGGTATATAATCAAATTTCATATCTTATCACATTCTCATTTTATAACTCAATTACTTGTCATTTCAATTGTTTTGCACTATTCGCTCTCATAAAACAAATTCTCATTCATTTTAACTTTAACTTGGTACTCATTACTCATTTCCTTTTAATCACAACCACAATCATATGAACCCCTTCATCTCCATTATACACATGTCTTTAGCACTTTAATACCGACAATTCATTCACTATTGTTATTCTAACATTATATGATCATACAATATCCAGACTCTCATTCTTTCTTATAAATTCTCCAAGATTCTAAACCTTCGGGTCTATTTCCATGATCCATAAAATAATGAAAATGAGGTAATTTGGAAAAAAATTTTCTTATAATAACATGTTCCCTATTGTCTTAAGTTTATAATAACACTAAGATCATTTGATTTGGTTCAATATTCCAAAAGTTATACTCCAAATAATTTGTACCATTCCTTAACTGTATCAGTATTCTATGCCCAACTTCAAGTCAGATTCTGGAACTATGGAGACAGAATTAAAATTTTATTTCTTTGTAATAATTTTATCGCTATGTCTCTATTTTAATATAAATTGATAATCATTCCATTTGGATAGCTACATAACAAGTTATTCCTAAAATACCGAAGCATTCTCAGTGATAATATTCCAGTTATCATTTTCTAGAACTCCTCATCAATTCCATCCTAAATTCATCAATCAAACTCTCCATAATGATTTCATATGGTTATAATTTTTTGTGGAGATGAAGATAAATGTGTTAAGAGGACAATGGTTCAAGTCCCATGTCATTTGGAGGTCGGAAGAAGAAGTTATAGCCAGAAGAGTGAAGGATGTTCACATCAGTCCACTTTCACTGCACCTTCATTATGCACGATCGTGCTTATGCACGATCGTGCAATTCCAATTACTTCTCCATTGTCACCCTCGTGCTTGTGAACAATGGTGAGATCCTTTGTGACCTTTACGAGTGACGATTGTACTTGTGCACGATTGTGCACTCCCATCTTTTCAAACTTCATTTTGGCCCTTCTGAAAACAAACCTTCAAGTCAATGTTTCATGGTAATTTTGACAAATAAAATGAAGGCTTTAGTCAAAACACTATTCTAAAAAGTTGTTCCTTTATGTCTTAATTTTCAAATGAAACCAATTTCATGCAATTTAGTTATATATGTTGTACGTTATGCTAAAAACACTACATACTATTCCAAACCACAACAGAATCCACAAACTCAAATTAGAGCTAAATTTTGAAATTCTTAGAGACAGAATTCAATATCGATTCCTTCATAAAAAATATATTCATACGTCTTTAGTTTAATATGAGCTTAAAATAATCCCATTTGGATGTTTGTAGTCCAAGATATGGCAAAAATACAGATGCATGTTTAGTGGAAACACTGCGTCTGTACATGTCCAGCACACACTTCAACAATGTTCATCTTTCACTCTAATTCATCTCTACATCAATTTATGAATCATTAATCATGATACACGTAAAAGCAAGACATCAAAGTATACATTTATTGACCCACATTCTGGCATACATAAATTCCCATTTTATGTCCATTTAACCTCTAACTATCATCAAATATACTTCCTTCAGCGAATCAAGAAAAGTTTATGCTCATACTTACTTGTTTAGCTTTACTTTCTTCAAATCACCAAGAAACCCTAGCTCCTCCACATACACGATCATCATTGTTGAAGGAGGAATATATTGGGTCTTTTAGAAAAAGAGGAGGATAGCACGGTATTGAAGTGGCTAGTATAAGATTACGGTCAAAAATCACTTGGTGGAGGGTGGTAGGAGTTTCGTATAAGGAGAGTAGTGAGGAAGATGAAAATGTGTTTAGAGAAAATGAAAGACAACGAAGTTGTCTTTCAAATGGGAAATTAGGTGGGTTTTAAAAACTTGGTGGGTGTCATGACACCTTCCACTTAAATGGTTTATGCTAAATAACATTTAGTTGCTTGGTCCATTTGTCTCCAATTTCTAATCCAAATTTCTCCAATCTTTAGTGACACTTGTCATTAAATCTTAATGTCACTTATAAAAATTTCCACTATCATTGGACTTTTATTTGTACTATTATTCCTCAATTATTCTATGACTTGACATTTTTCCTAGTCCAAAAATACCTTGAATTCTTGAAAAATTCACAAACTTGACCGAAAATTCTAAATCAATAAAATACACTCTCCAAATCAATTTCTAGCATATAAAAACCACAATTCTCAATATAACACATTTATAATTCAATTATACCCAGAAAATGTCAAATGAGTGCATGTACAATCATTTTATTGTGCAAAAATTCAAATTCACGTGCGGGTATGCTAACATTATGCATGAGTATGAAATGCATTTTTCTTAATCTCTCTTTGATCTCACATGTACCAAATTTTAGGTTTCTAACCTTAAGTATGGGACTGGTATGTTACAGGACCCTTATAAAAATCAGACTGAGCTTTGTTTAACGCTACTTTAGCAATTTGCAAGAGATGATGAGTATTACCAATTTTTTTCTATGAAACAACCTAAGTTCCTCCCTTACTTTCATTATTTTCCTAGTGAAGATGAATTGTTTGGTTCTTGTAAAGTTGATGTTAATACCTCTTTCTATAACTTCAATGAAACATGCAAGATCAACAAAAAGGTTACTGAATCTAAATGGTGACTTGCTATAAGAATAGGAGTTTATTAGCTAGAAAATAACAAGTGAGTGATTAGAGATGTTGGTATTGGGAAAGGTGAATCTAGTATGAGGTAAAGCTTAAAACCATTATATATTTATGAGGCTCCAATTGATTTTCTTACTAAGGAAGGTGCTTCCCTTATGCTTATTACTCTAATGTGAAAACACTCCCTTTATATGGCAGGTTGGTAACTTGAATGTTATTAATACAATTCCCTATATCCTTATAGAAAGATGTAGGAAATAAGACTTCTTCAGCTTCATTTGGACGAGTGGTTGAATTGAAGTCCCCTAGTAATAGCCAAGGATCCTTTATATTGGTTGATATTTCTTTAATTCTTAACTATAGTGGACCTTTTTAATAGGAGTAGTTGAGTGCATAAATGAAAAATATTCTTACCCTAAGATTTAAATCTTTAAAGTTAGCTTTAATATAGATTAGTTGATCTGGCTTAAGGGGTTTTAGAATTTCAACTTTTCTTTATTCGCTAGTGCTAGAATTTTGTTATTGGGATGAGCTTTGTAATTGTCTACTATCTTTCAAAATCTAGGCAAAATAATTAGTAAGTTGCAACTGTCACATGTAATTCTAGATTCCAAAATTCCTAGTATAGAGGGATTATTTTCCAAAATGTAGTCTTTAGGCATAAGCTTCTTAGTCAGGGTTTCAATCCCCTAACCAAGGTATGAATTTCATGTGTTTAACCAAAGGAAGATGATTTCTTCTTCTTATTGGACCTTCTTTTACTTACAGATTTGAGATTATCACTCGCATTTAAGGCTATAGGAGATCATATTTTCTTTTAATATAAGGATCCATTCTTGTTATTTGTACCCTCCGTACTAGTTAAGATTATTTAAGGGGTAGTCAAGTAATTGTTAAACTCAAGGGCCACATTGTATTTACTTACCTTAGGGGTAATGGTTTTAGTTTCTATGTTTAGTATAAGATATTCGTTATCTTAACGGATTAGGGAATTTCCTTCACCAGTCGCGATAACTTTAGGTGCAACATTAACTTTTTCATTGTTAGAAGTATTAGATTGTGCTTGAGTTTTCTCATTATCCCCTTTAAGTAATTCTTGTGAAAATTGAAGACTTTTTTTGGCATGTTTCCAAATGTTCTTAGAGGATAAACTAGAGGGCCCCCATGCATACATGACCTTGACTACATCTTCAATAAGATCAAGGTTGTCATTTAACTTGAGAATATGAATCTCATTATGTAAGTCCTTTATTATTGTTATAACAACACATATTCTAGTGTAATTGATTCTACTAGTCATAGCTATTACTTTGCCTAAGCATAATGACCTTCTAGTAAAGCTGGCAATATGACTAAAGCCAGTCATAGTCAAATATTTAAGGGGGATTCCATGGATACACATCCAAAAAGGTATGTTGGAATGTATAATTTCCTTAATGTTAACTCCAAGTCACTAATTATGGAGTAGAATTATTGTTGAACAAGTTATATATATAATAATAAAACTCTCAATATTTGTAAGTATACAAATTAAATCTTGTAGTATAAGAGGTTATCGTTCCTATGAGGACTATGCAATAACTAACAATTTAAACCTAACCTTGTCTAAGGTAACATGAAGTTATTTTGAATAAAATTAAATAATAGCATTCAAAACAAATAATAAAATGAAAAAAATCAATAATCAATAAGTGAGCTACGAAGAAAAATTGAGATTGATTAAGATTAAATATTTAAGAACTATTCTTTCTCTATTTCGTTCCCTTAGTCTTGTTAAATCAATTTATGTGTTTGATCATAGATTGTTAAAGGTATTGATTACTCTTTCTTAGGATCTAATCAATTAATAGGATCTAATCAATTAATCCTAATTGAATTCAAAATTTCCAAATTTGCAATCTCTCGATTCATAACACTATGTTTAATGTCTTCAATTAGATCTAACGTTATCTAATAGATAATTAATTTCACAACCAAGGTCTCTTTTCAGTTGATTGTTAATTTGATAATTATGTAAATTTCCAACTCTCTATACTGATTACTTTGAATCACTATCTCGATTTGTTGTTAAGATTATGCACAAACAATTATCACATACATCTAGAAATATATTGAAATCAATAATGAATTAAGTCACAAAATAAATCCAGAATAATTCCTAATCTGAGTTAAGAAATTCATAGACATGTTTAACATCAAGGAAATCAATATGGCCCAGAAACCGAATGAATCGCGAGTCATTCATATTCAATTATTAGATAGGTATAGTCCGTACAATTCATTCTAATTATAAAATTATAAAACTAATTATTATAAAATTATAAAACTAATTATAAAAAAAATAGGAAACTTTTACATATCAAATATAGCGAAAGAAACTAAAAGGAAAAAAGAAAAAAATTGTTTAATACCTTGATTTGGAATGTTAGAATTTTTTGATGTTCTTTTTGATCTCCCATTTTTTATTCACTTTGATGTAATGGCTCCTGCCTTTTTATGTAATTTTCTTTTTCTTATATAGTGCTTAAGGCTTCTACGGTTCTTTCTAGGGTTTTCACACTTTTTTTGGTTCCAAAAATAGCCATTAACCCTAATAGATACGAAAAAAATTCACACTTGGAAACTCCCTGCCACGATCGTGTTCTTTAAGTCACAATTGTGCTCCATGATTTTTCTCTCTGTCATGATCGTGCTCCTTGAGGCATGATCCTGACAAAGGCAATACATTCTATGCACGATCGTGCTCGAATGTGGCACTATCATGCCTTGCTTCCTCAATCTTTTTTTGTTCTTCAATTTTCAACGTTCCAACACTGATAAACACATTAAACACCTTATGAAACATAAAATTAAGATCCAAATCTTGCTATAAACTAAACACTTAGAATACATACAAACATTAACAATAACACAATTATAAGCCAATACACATGATAATCATCTAAGAAACACTTAAAAACACACATACACGTATAGTAAAACAAAGGATAAACTAC
>JAOQMP010000008.1:19774888-19786471 GCA_027563575.1 Erythroxylum pedicellare
ATTTTGAGAAATTATTGTTCTTGTAAAGTTGGTATTTTTGGACTATGATGTAAGGTGGCTCGAAATGCCCACTAAAGCTTTGTAAAAACTTTATTCTTTTCATGTTAATGAAGTGTGAATAGTGCATGGATGATGTGATTTCAAATTAGATATACGTGAAAAAGCAATCAACTCGAGTTGATGATTTTAGAACATAAATCATTGATATATATATATATGTGTGTGTGTGTGTGTGTATGCATAAGCAAGATACTATAGAAAGGAAGGTAGGAATTATAACTGATCAGATGTAGTTGAAGGTGATGAGACAAATGAGTTTAGATTTGAGAGTTTAATGAAATCATTTTGGTCACTGAATGGTTATGCTGAGAACATTCCAAGTTTGCATAGTGCAAAATTTCAAGTCTTCCATAAGGGAAAAATTCGTTTTCTAACTCTAGGTCAAAATATGGAATGATCTAGGATGAATTTGACAAGTCATCTTTATGGAAATTGTAGCTTGTCTTTCTAGCTTTCCAACACTATAAAGTATGAAATTTTTAGATATCAGAGTCAAAAGTTATGGTCCTTATAAGTAGAGATGCTTAGGAGAATAGGATGTGTCGTCTGGTGAAGACGTGTCATCTTGTGAGGATGCATTGTCTGGTGAAGACATATTGTCTGGTGATGACGTGTCGTCTGGTGAGGATGCATCATCTTGTGAGGACGCTTCGTCATGTGAGAACGCTTCGTTTGGTGAGGACTTATCGTCTTGTAAGGATGCTTCGTCTGGTGAGGACACTTTGTCTAGTGACGCCATATTGTGTGGTGATGACGTCATATCGTCTGGTGCACTGTTCATCTGACCCTATCGTCTGGTCACATTTTTGACCCTATAGATGATTGAATTTCACTTTGGAGTCTCACAGAAGTGGTATATCTAGAAGTTCTCTTTCAAACCGTCTAATAATGACCCCAATCTAAGGTTTACAGAGAAAGTTATGCAAATTCTCCCAAGAGAGGTACAATATGATTGAGGACATAATCATACTGGATTCTTTTGGCCATAACTTCATCACTTGACCTCCAGATGAAGTGATTCTTAAAGGAATAGATTCCTAACACTCTTTTCTACTTCTCCTTAAAAATTGGTAACTTTTGATGTAGATTTTAAAAATATTGATGTAAAGAATATGAGAGATTGGTTGGAATAGCATAACTGGGTTATGAACGTATTTGGATTTTTAGGCATATCTTGAGCTATAGAGCTCCAAATGAGGTGGTTCTTATTTCTAAATAAACAAGAGGCAGAGAGCTAAAATTGTTTTGAAGAAGTCAAATTATGATTTGGTGTTTAACTGGTGTGGGCACATCACCTTTATGGGATGATGGTCTAAGAAGGAGTCATCCCTATAGTCCGCTCACGTTTTATGACTCCGAATTGTTGGAATCCGGAAACTACAAGGTATTAGGTTCATTTTCTCACGTCTCCGATGTTGAGCTGCAGAAGCGAGGTCCAACAGTTATGGTATCAGAGCCCTAGGTTTTGGTCCAGGTGTACGATTAGGTTTAGGAGGTCCTAGGCATGAAATGGGTTGTTTAGGACACGGAATGAATATGCAGTATTTTAAATGAACAACTTGTAATGTTTTAAATTATTGTACATGATCTGAAATTGTTTTGCATAAACTAAAGATTTTCAATGGTTTTAAATTGAAGAAGTGATTATGTCGCCTAAAAAAAGAACTCAAGGAGCTCTGGCTCGATCTGGCTCTCGCCAAGGGGGCACGGATGAATCCTATGTCCCACAAGAAGTAGGGACACATTCTGCTCCGAATTCTAAGGCACCTAGTATGCAATAGGAAGTGCCTCCATCACCTTCACCGATGCCTCAAGCAAACCCCATGGATCCACAGTTCTTTCAGGCCTTTGCTCAGGCTTTCTTATATGCCATGGGCCAAGGGTCTCAAGTTCTAATGTAAGCTCCAGTGGAGACGACTGGACAGTATGATAAGCTCCACAAGTATGAAGCGGTAGATTTTAATGGGACTACAAATCCTGAAGAGGTGGAAGCATGATTGAAGAGGACTGAGAGAGTCCTGCTTCAGATGAAAGTATTTGATGGGGAGAAACTAGATTATGTGGTGAGCTTGCTGCAGGGGAATGCTTTTCATTGGTGGAAATCAGTACCCCATAGTCAGATTATGCCTCCGGTATTGTCATGGAGAGATTTTGTGTAAGTGTTCAGGAAGAAATACCTCTCCAGAGTTTATGTACAAGAGAAGGCTAGGGAGTTTCTAAATCTCACACAGTGGGACATGAGTGTGAATGAATATGAGTTGAAGTTAACCCAGTTGTCATGGTATATGGCCAACATTGTTGCCAACGAGGAGGATAAGTGCCATAAGTTTGAGGGAGGACTTCATTTGGGGATCAAGGAGAAAGTCTTGATCTATAACTTCTGTGATTACCAGCAGTTAGTAGATGCTGCACTCGAGGATGAGAAACTAGAGAATATAAAGAATGAAGTAAGTAGGAAGAGGAAGAACCGGGAGCAATCTTCTAAGAAGGGAATGAGTGCTCCAATGCCTGAGAGAAGTACAAGCGGTTACCAAATGCAGAGTGAAGTGGGAAGCAGTGGCCCTGCCAAGAACAAGTAGGCAAGGGCATTTTCAGGGCAAGCTTCAAATGTGGGAGGCACTGGAAAGAAGGGGAGGAGCAGATACACAAACCCTCAATGTGAGCACTGTGGGAAACTTCACAAAGTAGAGTGCTTTATGTTACTTGGAGCATGTTTCCAATATGGAGAGAAGGGACACAAGATCAAGGATTGTCCCCAAGTAACAAGGCAAGAGGGGTCGCAGTTGCAAGCCCCAAGGAGAGCAGAAATAGGAGGGACTAGGCCAGTCACTAAGGTGGCCAGTTTTGGGGTTGCAAGGAAGGTTGTTCCTCCAAGAAGGCCAAGGGGTCAGGCTCAGGCTCAGGCAAGGGTGTTCGCTATGAACAGAGAGGAAGCTACAGCCACACTCGAAGTTGTTAGTGGTATGGCTTAGTTATTTAGTTCTGAAGTATATGTTTTGATTGATTCTAGCTCCACGCATTCATTTGTTTATGCAACAACGTCATTACATGGTGTGAATTCGTTGCTTTTGGATAGTCCCTTGATTATTAGTACTCTTCTAGGAAGGAATGTGATAATAAGTCAAGTGTATAGGGGTTGTAAACTCTTCATTGATGGTACTAGACTGGTAGGGGACTTACTAGCTCTGGACCTAAAAGGTTTGGACGTTATACTTGGAATGGATGCCATAGAGAAGTATCATGCGAGGTTAGATTGTAGCCTTAAGGAGGTGGAATTTGATCTAGGTGACGGTAAGAAGGTGATTTTCAGAGGGGACAGGAAAACACCATCACCAAGAATTATTTCATCTTTGTTAGCTGATAGGATGATGGGAAAGGGATGTGAAGCTTTCTTAACATATGTTGTGGACACTGATGTGGACGAAGGGAAGTTAGAGGATTTTCCAGTTGTGAGGGAATTTCCAGACGTGTTCCTAGAGGACTTTCCTGGCTTGCTACCAGTGAGGGAAATCGAGTTTGCCATCGACTTGATTGCTAGAACTGTACCTATTTCTATACCATCCTATAGGATGGCTCTAGCTGAGCTGAAGGAGCTTAAGGAGTAGTTAGAAGAATTGTTAGAGAAGGGGTACAAAAGACCGAGTTCATCACCATGGGGAGCGCCAGTTATGTTTGTTAAGAAGAAGGATGGGACATTGCGCATATGCATTGATTACTGGAGACTCAACAAGGTGACCATTAAGAACAAGTATCCTCTGCCCCGAATTGATGATTTGTTTGATCAGATGCAGGGAGCAAGGGTCTTTTCCAAGATTGACCTCAGGTCGGGTTATCATCATCTCAGAATCAAGGAGTTTCATGTAAGTAAGACAGCCTTTAGGACTCGTTATGGGTATTATGAGTTCCTAGTCATGCCATTTGGACTGACCAATGCTCCAGCTGCATTTATGGATCTTATGAATAGGGTCTTCAAGGAGTATCTGGATCAGTTTGTCATAGTTTTTATAGATGACTTTCTGGTTTATTCCAAGAGTGAAGAGGAACACGAGGAGCACCTCAGGATAGTATTGGAAACACTGAGGGAGAGGGAACTTTATGCCAAATTCAGCAAATGTGAATTTTGGCTTCATGAAGTGGTATTCCTTGGACATGTAATTTCTGAGAATGGGGTACATATTGATATGAGAAAAACTGAAGCAATGGTGAAGTGGCATGCACCCAAGATAGTGACAAAAACGAGGGGTTTTCTGGGTCTGGTAGGTTATTATAGGAGGTTTGTGGAAGGATTCCCTATGATAGCTGCTCCACTAACTAGGTTATTGAGAAAGAATCAGAAATTTGTCTAGAGTGAGGAATGTCAAAAAAGCTTTGAGGAGCTCAAGCACAGATTAGCAAGTGCACCATTTTTGATCTTGCCTACTGGAGATGAGGGTTATACAGTGTATAGTGATGCTTCAAGAAAGGGTTTGGGTTGTGTATTGATGAAAGGAGATAGGGTGATAGCTTATGCTTCACGGCAGCTAAAGCCTTATGAGTTAAATTACCCGACTTATGATCTGGAATTAGAAGCAGTAATCTTTGCCTTGAAATTTTGGAGACATTATCTGTATGGGGTTCAGACGAGAGTTTTTACTGATCATCAAAGTCTCAAGTACTTACTGAGTTAGAAAGAGTTGAATTTGAGACAGAGGAGGTGGTTAGAGTTTCCTCAAGGATTATAAACTGCTGATTGAGTATCATCCAGGGAAGGCAAATGTAGTGACGGATGCTTTGAATAGGAAATCCTCAATAGCCCACGTTCAGACAGTTTATTTGCCGTTATTTGAACAGATGGCTAAGCTTAGGATAAGTTTGAAACAAGAGGAACCTGAGTGTATTGTTGCTACTTTCAGAGTGAGACCGATACTCAAAGAGAAGGTTAGGGAGTTACAAGTATAGGATGCAGAATTGAGTAAGCTCCGAGAAGAAATTCAGAATGGCAAGAAATCTGAAATGATAGTAAGGGATGATGGACTTATGGTTATAGGGAATAGGCCTTGTATTCCAAATGTCAAGGGGGTGAAGGATGAGATACTTGATGAGGCACACAATGCGCCTTATGTCATGCACCCAGGTAGCACCAGGATGTGCAGGGATTTGAGAGAGCATTTCTGGTAGAAAGGCATGAAGAGAGATGTAGCAGAATATGCAAGCAAGTGTCTAGTGTGTCAGGAAGTCAAGACTAAACACTAGGCACGTTCAGGCAAGTTAAGGCCATTGTCCATTCTTGAGTGGAAATGGCAATGGGTAACCATAGATTTTCTGTTGGGTTTGCCTAAGACTAATAGGAAACATAATGCCATACGGGTTATTGTTGATCGTTTGACGAAGTCAACCCATTTTTTGACAATTAAATAGACTGATTCTCTGCATGTGCTAGCAAAGAAGTATACTGATGAGAGAGTGAGACTGCATGGAATTCCCGACTCTATAGTTTTTGACAGAGATCCTCGGTTTACTTCGAGATTCTGGGAAAGCTTACAAGAGACTTTGGGAACCAAGTTGAGTTTCAGCACTGCTTTTCACCTGCAGACAGATGGTCAATCTAAGATGACCATTCAAACCCTTAAAGGAATGCTCAGGGCATGTGTGATGGATTTCAGGGGCACTTGGGGTAAATTCTTGTCATTGATTGAATTTGCTTATAATAATTCGTATCATTCGAGTATTAAGATATCTCTTTATAAAGCATTGTATGGAAGGAGATGTAGAATTCCGATATGTTGGGATGAAGAAGGAGAGAGGAAACTGATAGGGCTAGAGTTGCTTCAGATAACAATCGACAAGGTTAATTTGGTTAAGCAATGGCTTAAGGCAGAATAGGATAGAATGAAAAGTTATACTGATGCACATTGGAAGGAAATGGAGTATGAAGTTGGAGAGAAAGTCTTTCTTAAGACGTCTCCTTGGAAAGGAGTCATGAGGTTTGGCAAGAAGGGCAAATTGAGTCCGAGATATATGGGTCCTTATGAGATTGTGGAGAGGATCGGACCGCTAGTCTATAGGTTGGCCCTGCCACCAGAATTGTCACAGATACATGACGTCTTTCATGTGTCCATGTTAAGGAGGTATAGATCGGATCCCTCCTATATTATTCGGATCACTGAGGTTTAGTTGAGAGATGATCTAACCTATGAGGAAACTCTAGTGGAGATCTTGGACACTAAGGAGAAGATCCTCAAGAATAAGATCGTTCAGCTAGTTAAAGTCCTGTGAAGATACCATTATGTGGAAGAGGCCACGTGGGAACCTTTGGAAGCTATGAAGGAGAAGTACCCACACTTCTTTAACGATTGAGGTAAGAATTTTGAGGATGAAATTCTTTAAAGAAGGGGAGAAATGTTGACCCCCAAATTTTTTTCTTGATGAATAAGTATGATTAGATTAATTTTAGGGTCTTGCTATATTAAATTGTGTTGGAATTAATTAGCATGTTAATGTGAGTGAGATTATATGATATAGGTTAATTGAATTAAAGTGTTAGAGAGGTAAGATTGCATGAGGAGGGGCATTGTTGGAACACCACTTAAGTTCTAAAGTTTTAAGGCTTTGCAGGAAGGGGAGAAAAGAAAATTTGTTGTCTTGCATTTGGAAGAAGCCAGAAACATGAATGAGAAAAAACAGAAGAGAGAGAAGCATAAAAAAAGAGAGAAAGAAGAGAAAAGAAGGAAGGTCATTTAGGTTTCAATTTTTCTTACTCTTCAAGAGGGATTTTGGGGTTGAGCAAGAAGGGAAAAAGGAAGAAGAAGGTTAAAGCTTCAATTATAGCCAAGAAACTCATTGTTTGGTGAAGATTTAAGGTAAGTTGGTGTTTCAATATTTGGAATTTTGGAAGAGATTTGGTTTAAAGAGCTTAGAAAAAGCATGGGTATAAGTATTTTATGATTAATTTCATGCATAGGTTTCTTTGGGTTTTCCAATTGGAGTTCATTTTTGAATGGGAATTTTTGCTAATATTGAAGGGAGGCAAAAGAGGCAAGAGGAGCAAGAGGAGAGACATCCTTAAGCAAGTTTTCAAGCAAGGAGACTAAGGTGAGTTACATTTTTATAATTGAATAATAAGCCATAAACGTTTCTTTCAAAAAAAGGAAATAAAAGTTTTCAACTACTTGTAAATGTGCATTTATTGTTCTTTAAATGCTTTGAGAAAGTGCTACATGTTGTGTGTATGAATTTTGTGGATGAACTATGAAACAAAAATTGAAATGATTTTGAAAGGATACCAAGTATATGAAATAAAGTTTCCAAAAACGTGCCAATTGGGCAAACTATTTTCTATTCAGGAATTACATGTTATGTGGGTTTGGTGTAGTCCATTCAATAATGTCACGTACACGTTGAACAAGTTAAAGGCTTCTCCTACCTGCCTACTAGTGGCACGGAGCTACTTCATAGGCTCCCTCAAGTTTACGACTACACAAGACCATTATGTGGAATTGTGTAGTTCGTCGTATTTATGGATCTGCCCAAACCATTATGATGTGCTTATATGTTTACATACGTTGATAAGTTTGATGATTGTTTGACTTATGCAAGTTGAGAAATTTATGTTGCTTGGATTTTCCTGAAAATTTGTTATGATCATGAGGGTTTTCAAGGGTTTTTTTTTCTTATTACCGATTATAAAACTACTACCAATGAGCTTTAAGCTCGCCCCCATTCCTTCCCGTCTACAAGCGATGAGCAAGATATCGAGTGATCGAGTCGAGAATCGAGGCATCACTACAATTTTCATATTTTGTTCTTTTTAAAGTTAGATCATGTAAAACAAAGCTTTAGTCGCATTTTGAGAAATTATTATTCTTTTAAGTCGGTATTTTTGGACTATGATGTAAGGTGGCTCAAAATGCCCACTAAAGCGGTGTAAAAACTTTATTCTTTTGATGTTAATAAAGTGTGAATGATGCATGGATGATGTGAGTTTAAGTTACATATACATGAAGAAGCAATCAACTTGGCTTGATGATTTTGGAACGTAAATTGTTGATATATATATATATATATATATGCAGAAGCGAGATACTATGGAAAGGAAGATAGGAATTATAACTAATCAGATGTAGTCGAAGGTGATGAGATAAATGAGTTGAGATTTGAGAGTTTAATGAAATCATTTTGGTAGCTGAATGGTTATGTTGAGAACATTCCAAGTTTGCGTAGTGCAAAATCAAGTCTTATATAAAGGAAAAATTAGTGTTCTAACTTTAGGGAAAAATTTTGGATTGATCTAGGATGATTTTGACAAGTTGTCTTCATGGAAGTTGTAGCTTGTCTTTTTAGCTTTCCAACGCTATAAAGTATGAAATTTTTGGATATCAGAGTCAAAAGTTATGGTTCTTATAAGTGGAGATGCTCAGGATTATAGGATGTATCATCTAGTGATGACATATCGTCTATGAGGATGTATCTTCTAGTGAAGACATATCATCTTTGATGAGGACGCATCGTTTAGTAAGGACATATCGCCTATGAAGACGTATCGTCTAGTGATGACGTATCATCTGGTGATGACGTGTCGTCTTGTGAGGACGTATCATCTAGTGAGGACATTTCTTTTGGTGAGGACGCTTTGTCTAGTGAGGACGTATCGTCTGGTGAGGATGCTTCATCTAGTGAGGATGCTTCATCTAGTGGGGACGCTTCATCTAGTGAGGACGTTTCCTCTAGTGATGATGTATCGTCTGGTGATGACGTATCGTCTGGTGAGGACGCTTCGTCTGGTGAGGATGCTTCGTCTGGTGAGATCTGGTGAGGACACTTCATCTGATAGGGACGCTTCATCTGGTGAGGACACTTCGTCTAGTGATGACGTATAGTCTGATGACGTCATATTGTCTGGTGCATTGTTCATCTAATCCTATCATCTGGTCACATTTTTTACCCTGTAGACGATCTAATTTCACTTTGGAGTCTCAAAGAATTTATAGATCTAGAAGTTCTCTTTCAAACCATCTAATAATGACCCCAATCTAAGGTTTGAAGGGAAAGTTATGCCAATTCTCCCACGAGAGGTACAATATGATTGAGGACATAAACATACTTGATTCTTTTGCCATAACTTCATCACTCGACCTCCAAATGAAGTGATTCTTAAAGGAATAGACTCCTAATACATTTTCTCCCCGTCCTTAAAAATTTGGTAACTTTTGGTATAGATTTAAAAAAATATTGATGTAAAGATTATGAGGGATTTGGTTGGAAGAGCACAATCGGGTTATGAACGTACTTGGATTGTTAGGCATATCTTGAGTTTTAGAGCTCTGAATAAGGTGGTTGTTGTTTCAAAATAAACAAGAGGTAGAGAGCTACAATTGTTTTGAAGAAGTCAAATTGTGATTTGGTGTTTAACTAGTGTGGGCACATCACACTTATGGGACAATGGCTAATGAGGAGTCATTGAAATAACCTCGCAAGGAAGCCCGCTTACGCTTCATGACTCCAAATTATTGGGCTCCGAAAACTACAAGGTATTAGGCTCACATCTCACGACTCCGATGTTAGGCTCCAAAAGTGAGGTCCAACAGTGATGGTATTAGAGCAAGAGTTGGGTTCTGGAATCGGCACCCAATAAACTCCAAATGTTGATGTAGCTTCATATATATATATAAAGAGACAAGCAAAAAAAGAAAAGAAAAGAAAAAATATATGTTTAAATAAAAGTATCAAGGAGGAAATGCAATTGTTTTGCAAAGTTATTCATGATTAGTTTTCTCCTTTTAAAATTGTACGAAATGGGTGATTTGAGTATGATGCATATGAGGTAGATGTTGTTCTGAAGGATCACCACTTATAGTTATAATTTATTGTTTTTTATCAATTGTACGAGTGATCCCTTCTAACTGGTTATGCTTTATGTGGTTTATAGTGTGAGGGCTTAAATCTTAGATGTGGAACATTGTTTTTGCTTTCATCATAACTAATGGTACACAATTTTGAGTGAATGCTAGATTTTGGCATTTGATATTCCATTGAATGTTTTCTTATTTCACTAGCTTTGATGACCTTTGCACTACACTATCCAAATACATCTCACCTTAACCCTTGCCTACATTACAATCTTGAAAAGTCCTTTGATTCATGATTATGCATGCGAATCATAGTGGTGGAGAAATGAAACAATATGCAAAGGCCCGGAATGTCATGATCATGAATGGTGTTTAAGTGTACCTATGGACCAATGCTATTTACACGCACTTTGTCCAGTTCTACCATCAGGTTTCTTAGTTTATAAAGGTGATTATTGTTGATTGATCATGAGTAAAAGCATTTAATGTTTAGTTCTTTCCATTATTTTGAAAGTTATTCTTTTTTTTCTTATGATTGTATATTCTTTGAAATATGGAAAATGTGTATGTGTTTTGGTTTGTGACTTTGATTTTGTTGTTTCATCTGAGGACGGTCAAAAGCTAAGTATAGGTACTCCTCAACTCTTAGTGATCAATGCTATGAAATGTTTAATAAACTCACTTTGGTTTATATTTTAGTTTTAGGTGCAATCTAGAAGCAAAAGAGCTAAAGTGAGTTAAACGCACAATTTTTAGCCATCCTCTTAATGTTTAAACTCAATTGTCATTATGGAATAAGAAGGAGAATGATTGGGGTGAAGATGGGATAAGAAATTGTAAGAAGAACATCAATTCAACATGATCTGGGAGAAAAACGGCTGTATGTGTAAGGTCACGAATTGGGCGCATTTTTATGACATACATGTACCCTAATTTTTAATATAAAACGATATTTGAACAGCAAAACATAACATGGATCAATTTTGGGTGAAAAGGAGGGGCAGAGCATGCACCCTTTAGAGATCTATGAAGGACTAGGTTTCCTTATTTTGATTCCAAAGAGAAATCGAAGTCGAAGAACACTTTTGTGTGGATCTTCATTGTGTAAAGTTAAATCATTCTCTCTTTTGGGGATTGTTTTTATTTTCCTATGTTTATTGATTTGGGTATTTATATAAAGATGATCTGAATATGTCATTAGTTTGTTTTTATGAAAACCTATTGCCAAAATCTTGAATACAATACGTAATCGTTGTTTTTATGATTTATTTGTATAAACTAATGGTTTTGAATCATTAGAGATAACGTAATATAGGTTAAATAACCCGAGCTTGTGTGGTTATTACCTAGATTGATCTATTTTCCTAACCCCGCAATGCTACTATCCTATTAGATCTAAAGAGCTTATTCTAGATAGCTAGGTTTAGTTAAAGAGCTTGTTTTAACTGAACACGACCTAAGGGCCTATTTGGTTATATGTTAATTAATAGAATGGAATATAATGTCATGGAACAGAACATAATGTTTATAATAGAATGGGATGGAATATAGTAAAAAGCTGTTTGGGAGGGATGGAAGGGTTCATAATATAATTTAGTGAAATATTGTTTCGAAGATGAATAGAATGGAATGTAATATATAATAAATAACTGTTATCCCCCTTATATTAAAATAGTTGTTACAGGAGGTTTATTATTTT
>JAOQMP010000008.1:19793254-19823382 GCA_027563575.1 Erythroxylum pedicellare
CGTGGGTGCATGAGGGATTAGGGTTACGTGATTTTGCAGAGATTGGAGCTTCAAACAAGTAAGCTTGTTATGCTTATATAACTTCTGCATGAAATGAAGTATGCATCATTAGTTAACTGCTAAATGGTTAAGAACAGTGATATTCTTATTTGCTGAAAAATGAGTGAGGAGATTTAGTGTGCCGTATATGGTGATTTTCTTTGGATTGATGACTGAAATATTATGGGATAGTGTTAAACCAGTCTTGGGAGTTGAAAGATAAATGAAAGTGTGTAAGGGTGTGAAAGGAAGATTAAAGTGATAGTTAGAGGAAATATTGAGTTTGAAGTAGAAAGTTGATAGTGATATATACATAGTCATATACTCTGTTTTCCTCTTCACTAGTCATATATGGGATTATATTGGTAAACTAGTGAATGAGTTATTGATATCAAAGTACCATAGGATTGAGGTTGTAGTTCAAGAACTAATGAGTGATTAAGTTATGAAATGGGAATGTCATAAGATATGAAGTTCGTTAAAGTACTCGGAATTGTCATTGAGCATACATTGTACATAGTCCATTTATATACTTGCGCATAAATAAATGCTTATACGTGTGCAATTATTAATGAGTGTGTAATGTGTATCTTGCATAAATGGGTTATGTAGGTCAAGTGTCTGCATTCAGGCGTTTCCATAATTTGAAACCAAATGCTATTTTGGAGCGTACTGTGAGTAGACCGAGATGGTCTCATTTCATTATTTGTTATTTGAATTTTGTATTATTGGACTATTTGAATGTGAATTGGATGAATTATGTGTACTTAACGTGATTGTGAAATGTGATCTGAATGTGCATTTGCATATGAATGAAAGTGCAAATTCTCAACACTAAATGTTGAATGCTGGACTATGGTCCGATAATAAGTGAATATTATTGAATGAGATTCTGCGATGTGAGTGATGCATTTCATCTCATGAATGCATGAAATATAATGATAGTTGTGACTGGAGTAGCCACAGAAAGTAAAAAAGAGCTTAAAACTCAGAAAGTAAAAATGAGCCTCGAGCTCAAAAGTGATTAAGAGCCTACGACTCACTATGTATAATGAGCCATGTATCCCCCAAGTAGATAAGGGACAGTTAGTAATGAACCCGGTATCTAATAAATACGGGACAGTTTAGGCACTCGATCACAACAAAGTAAAAAATAGAAAGTAAGTCTTATGCGCATTGCATATGCATAATATGAATGATTGAGTGCATTGAATGTGAAGTGTGAAATAATGTGAGATGTGAAATAATGTGAATTATGTGTCATGTGACTGGGTGAGCCATCGATGATGGACACTCATTGAGTTTGCAAAACTCAACCAAAATTTGCAATTATTTTTTAGTATCAGAAGAATACTCCATTAGGCCAACGGGAGTATACCTATAGCATACAAGTGAAGGATAGAGGTTAGGATCAGTTCGCGTCTGCATTGCATTTCTTTAATTTGTATTGAATTGTTTATTCTGTAACTTTTTGTATAAAATTGTATCTCGAAACGACTAAAGTGTTTTGTATTTGTGAAAGGCCTCAATGGCTATTGAAAATATTGTTGACTGTATTGTGTTGATTGAAAATGTTTATGAATGAAAGTGGGCCCTATGTGATGATTGATTTCCGCATAATATGTTTGATTGTGGTTTCAAAAAGAAAAGAAAAAGTTTATACTGAGTTTTAATTGATTGAGTGTTCTAGCACACCACCCTCGCGGGACGCGAGCTCGAACATCACCCATCGATGTTGGGTTCGAGTCTTGCGGGAGTGAGGTGCTACAATTATAGTAACATTAGGGTGTAATAAGTAATATTTTATTAACATTTTGTTGTAATGAGTACTATTTTAGTAATGGTAGGTGCAAAGTGATATCGAACATAATGGTAGGGACTTAATTAGACTTTTAGTAAAATAAAACTAAGATTAATAAAAATAACAATCATTTGTTAATAGCAACGCCAAAAACTTGATTACAACTAATATGCAAGCACACATAATCAATTGTATCAAGTTTATTAAATTGGAGTAATTCCAAAGTATTGAGTCCTATAGAGAACTATGTCAATATATCTATTAATACTAAAACAATGAAACTAAAGAAAATAAAAGAATATAGAAGATAATTCACTAAACTAACAAGAATAATATAGATAAACTAGATAAAAGAAATTAATAGCTCAAGTGGTAAGGCTTCAAGATTCACTTACATGGAAGTCTAGTTATCAAACAAGATTATTTATATAGGTTGAAATAAAAATTAATTTATACCCTCTCTCAAGGCATACAAACTAATATCAAGACTGATGTCGATTATGTTTTAAAACTCTTAACCCATCATAAAATTACATATAATGAACACCTAATACCAAGTTATAACTAACACTGATTTTGTTCTAAAACTCTTTGTGTAAAATAATGATGACTTTCACGTTAGCCTAGGATCACCCCAGCGTCAGTCTTATTATATATCTCAACTCCTCAGGTAGACACTTATTACCAAGTTATGTCCAACACGTGCCTTGTTCAACTAACTTCTCCATTTTTTAAAAATATTTTTGGGTTATAATTGGCTCCCAAATTCTTCTACAAAGTTATTACCTTTCATGTTATCTTACAAATCGCTCTAATATTTCTTCAGTTGGACAATAATAGAGAAAGTTGCACTAAATTTTGTGTTTTCTCCTTAAAATCATTATGTATAAGATAATTAACTAAACATAGAAAACATTATAAAATCTATATTAAGCATACTATAAAAGTGTCACTAAGTAATATAACCATAAGTAATATGTAAGATATAGACCTATTATAAAGAAATGAGGAGATGCTAATGAGAAGCAGGTGGCTAGTCTTCCTTTAAAAATTTATGTACAATGATAATTTTATATTTGGGACCAATCGATGATCATAAGGTTCTAGCTGTTAATTTGATTTCTTATAATATAAATAAAGGTCATTTAATAGCAATTTTGAAAGGACTTGAAGTGGAATTCAAGTAAAATGTGATTTAAAATATTTGCAAGAATTATTTGAGAGAAAATTAAACATTTTGTTATAATACTTTTGTGAGCTATTGCATTTGTTAGCTTAAGTGAAGTTCCAACAAAAGTAAGCAAATCTAGCATTTTGTTGTAATACTTTTATGAGCTATTTTACTTGTCAGTTTAAGTGAATTTCCATTAGAGTGCTTACACACTTGATTAACCTTTTATTAGAGTTAAAGTTTGGTTAGGATTCTTACACATATTTAAATAAATTCAAGCTGTGAAAGTGTATAATGTTCTTTCTTCACCTTTAAAAAATAATATAATTAATTAAATACCAAGATATTTATAGAGTGAGTAGAAGGAGCAAAATCATTATAAATTATACATATAAATCATTATTGACAGTCAATGGATTGTATTAGCTGTTAGCTGATTCTATTAGCGGTTAGCTAATAACGGGTTAATATATTTGATTTAACCTGCTGATAACATCAGCTGTTTATTTAAAGATATTTGGTAAAATTAACTGTTTAGTATTAATAGTTTATCTGTAAAATGACTTATGAAGACATGATTTAAAAAAATTATAAGAATATGAGTATTATATCTTATTATTTCTTTCAATATTCTTATGAAAATTTATGTTTAAGTTTTAATTTGCTTCAGTCAATCAATCAAAATTAAATAAATAAAAACTTATTTGCATATGCTCAAAATAAAAATAATTATTTAAATTAATATTAGAAACTAAACTGAAAAAATGAATTCACATTTTATTCTTATCTATCTCTATCTCTCTCCTCTCCTCTCTTGCAATTTGTAATAACTTTTGGGCTCAATCGCCTTTTCGTCCCTTAATTTTTCAACAGCTGGAGTAGGGCACTCCTCATAGAAGCATTTTCAAAAATAGTGGATTGAGTTCAATCTACCAACCTAATCAGCTGATTACCAAATATGATTATTAACAGTTTGACATTATCAAATAACCAAATATCTCTTAATTCACCAAAAAATAACTGATAAGCTATTTAGCAACACAAGGCCATATTCTTCCTACTTACTATTTTTCTTTATTATTATTATTATTATTATTATCATCATCATCGTCGTCGTTGTCGTTGTCATCATCGTTACTTATTTATAACTTTTATTGTTCTTTTATGTAAATAAATTATTTTATTGTTGTATTACACCATAATAATTCATCTGTTTCAATACAATTTAAATATAAATAAAATATATAAATTAAACATTTAAAAGGTTATTAATTCAAAGAGTAAGAGATATCTTTAATCTTATTACTATCGTTACTTTTAACTTCTTAATACCATAGATAGACACCACATCCACTTTTAATTTTAGAATTTAAATACTTAATTTCCTTCCCTTTTTATTATCTTTGAACTAGGATAGCATCTGGGTCAACCTGCCTTCCTTAAAGTCAAAGGGTCATGTTTGAATTGATTGGGCTTTGTGTTTAAGCTTTCTAAAAGATTGGAACTTGGGTCAGACTTGAGATTGGGATAGTCAAACTCGAGGCCCAACTCTTATAAATAAAATAGCATTATTTCACTTTTTAATTTATAAAAAATTTCTGACCAGGCATAGTCAAGCTCGAGCTCGGGCGTTGCCCCAGACTCAACCCATCCCTACTTTGAAGAACATATTATCTTTTAGAAAAGATTTATATCTAAATTGTGTTTTTAAATTAAAAATTTATACTTGATTTCTATTATACATGATAAAAATTTATACATATAATTTAAACATACGAAAGAGAGTATTTTGAAGTTGATTCTGTACGTACTAATTGAAATGCATAAAATGATAAATATGTATATATATATATATATATATGCTGTATCTTTATATAATTTCATTAATGAAAATGTCTTTAATATCACAAAAAAAGAGAAGAGGATTTAGCCGAAATCTAAGAGATCATAAAAAAATTTCCAAAACAAAATGATAATCCAGGTGGGCAGTACGGTTGAACAGAATTTGAAAACTAAGGATCGTTCTCCTCGCTTTCCGTACCCGTGACACTTTTTCACCGAAGCAAGGGTTGTTGAAGGGAGAAACGAAATTCGTTCTTGGAATACTCTAAAGTTGTTGAATTGTCAGATTGCCAATCCATCTGCAAGCAATCAAACGTTATTAGACTGATATGGTTTAGCTTCTTTTTAGCAATTTCGGTTTTATTTCTTTTAGGGTTGGGATTTTGGTGAATTATTAGGAAAGTAATAGGATTGAATTATGAGTTGCTCTCGTGTGAACAAGATGGTTGACGTACCATGACGAGCTTAAAGCTCCACTGCGGGTTTCTAGGGGTTCCGCTTCATGCCCATTCTCTTTATCTGGGTAGGGGACAGTTATTGAAAAGGCGTTCTCGCAGTTATGTGTGCGCGAGAAAGCGCAATGACTGGGTTGCTCAAGCAATTAGATTTTCCCACATTTGTGGTAAAAATATAGAGTTACTGAGGAATGCCATTGGTACAACAAATGGGTTGAACGTGGAGTGTGTGAGGGAGCCTCTTGTGTGGAGCAAGGATTTTGTGGATTCATTAAGCCCTTTGTGGAAAGAGGGGTTGCTGTTGGTGAGGTGTTCAGTATTCATGGCAGTGATATCTGCGGTTTGCTTGTTGATGTGGTACGGACAAAACAAAGCCAAGGCTTACATCGAGGCTAAGCTTTTGCCTCATGTTTGTTTGGTGCTGAGTAATTATATTCAGCGTGAGGTCAACTTTGGCAAGGTTCGAAGTATTTCTCCATTAAGCATTACTTTGGAGTCATGCTCAGTTGGCTCACATTTTGAAGAATTCTCTTGTGGTGAGGTTCCATCTATGAAGCTTCGACTTTGCCCTTTCGCAAGTTTGAGAAGGGGAAAGATTGTAGTTGATGCCGTTTTGTCTCATCCAAGCTTTGTGGTTGTACAAAAGAAGGACTACACATGGTTAGGGATACCCTCATCTGAAGGGAGTCTTCAAAGGCATTTATCCAGCGAAGAAGGGATTGATTATCGTACGAAGACAAGAAGGATTGCAAGGGAGGAATCATCTGCTCGGTGGGCTAGAGAAAGGGACGATGATGCTAAGGAAGCTGCAGAAAGGGGTTTCATTTTACCTGAAAGAGATTCTAGTTGTTTTGAAGCTGATGTATACGATGGAATTGCAACTCGTTCTACAAATGTTATAAATTCGGAGTCTTTATTGTGTATGGATGAGAAGATCCACTGGAGGGATCTTCACTGCATGAACACTGGTCCTGATTATAATACAAAGCATGCTGATCTAGAGAAATCATTTGGATTAAAACTTCCTGATTCAGGTCTCAGATTCTGGTCCAAGGTCATCAAAGGACCCCAAAAGCTCAAGTTTAAGAAGAAAGCTAATGAGACTGACATTCTGGCTTCAGGTACTGATGCCAAAAGGCGGATTCTTGACCGTAGTGCCTCTGCAGCAGTTGCATATTTTCAAGCCTTATCCAGCGGAAAGTTTGATGAGTTTTCTCAGTCATCTGGTGGTAATGATTTTATGGATCTTCAGAGCCTTTTCATGCAAAGTGAGGTTGATAACAACAGAAGCAAATCTACTCATTTGATTGTTGATGAAGAACTAAAAAGTAACAACAATGATTGGAATAACACTGAAGATTTGGGGATCCAGCTGCCTATTGTGGCTCAAAACTGTTGTCATAATATTGAAAGCTATATTATTCTGCGTGATCCATTTCTCATGGCTCTGGCTCGACTGAATGTAGCGGGAAAATTGAATGGAGCTTTGGCACATTTGAAAAGTTTTTCAGAAGATGCTAAAACTGACGTAATCAAGCAGGACTCGATTGTTGATTCTGTGCAGAGATATGTGGATGCTGATGCATCTGAGGTTCAATATGGTCAGAAATCTGGAAACCCTTCAATTGAAAAACTTGAACTTCAGCCTGAAAAATTACATCCAATTAATATGTTTCGCATGAAGTTGAAATCTGGTTTACTTTCATTTTTAAGAAATTTGAGGGACAGATTCCATAGTTCTTTTGCTGGTCCTATTGGAAAACTGAAACCTGGCACAGGTCCAAACATTGAAGACATAGTTTCTGAACTCGTTGATGAGGTAGATATAGTGCAGACTGAACAAATTGAGAAGATGCTTCCTTTTTCACTCGATTCTGTTCAATTCAGAGGTGGAACCTTGATGCTGCTTGGATACGGTGACAGCGAACCCAGGTTAGGGCCATGCCCAATTCGTATACTACTAGTTTGCAGTTTTATAGTTAGAAATTTGTTATTGGTCAAACTATATACTCATCCCAGCATTTATAATGTTACTGAATGTCTGAAGAGAGATGGAGAATGCCAACGGATATGTAAAGTTCCAGAATCACTATGGCAAGCTGCATGTGCGGTTGAGTGGCAATTGTAATATGTGGAGATCTGATGCAATCTCTGAAGATGGTGGTTGGTTGTCGGCAGATGTTTTTGTCGACATTTTGGAGCAGAACTGGCATGCCAATTTAAAAGTTGCTAATCTTTTTGCTCCGGTATATTTTACACTATGCATGAATATTTAAGTTTAAATTTATTACACTATTTATTGTAGATTTCTTATAAGAACTTTTCTTTATCTACCTCTGTCACAGCTTTTCGAAAGGATTTTAGAAATTCCAATAAAATGGTCTAGTGGGAGGGCTACTGGTGAGGTGCTTTTCTAACTTCTGTTTATTGATAAATGCATCTTGAGTTCATTATCATAATAGTCTAGACTTAGGCCTCTATGAGTGAATTTTATGGCCATTTCATATTCATGCAAAAGCTTCTTTATGACAACCAGATTCATATACAGATTACATAATAAATTGTAGTTTTTTTTTTCCTGAATGTAGTACATGGGGCAATTAGCAACTAATATTTTAATTTAATGGGATTTTTCTTAAATGCTTTCAATTTAGCCCTTTGAACTTTTTGTTGAAAGGTTGTTCTGTGGGATACATGCTGTTGAGCAATCAGTAGCCACATTGGGATCTGTAATGGTTGAAGTTGTTACCTCCGAATAGTGTAGGCTCAAGAGATGAGAAAATAGTGAGAAAAGAAGAGAAATAAATACATAGAAGACACAAAAAGAGAATGGGGAAGAAGGGAGAAGAAGAGGTGAGAGAGACGAAGAGTTGACAGGAAGAAGTGCAGGAGAAACAGTTTCATTCAATTAAAAAGCATCTAACATCAAATTTCTAACTTCGTTGAAATTAACCTAACAAGCTAAAATAAAGAGTACCAAACTTTATCTCAGTAGAAGTTTATTACAAAACAACTCCAAATAGGTTAGATCTAAATTAACTTAAAGTAAACTTCTAATTCTATGCCTGCAATGATTGTGTTGAGACTGTCCACACCAATGGAGCTCTGTGTTCTAATATATAATCTAATTTTTCAGAATGTATTGGTCTAATAGCCATTCTATTAACAGCTGTTGGTTCAGGTTTTGATATTTAACCTGTTCTTGGTTAATTTCTAATTTCTTACTTTAAACTATAAACATATCAATATAAGAGTACAGATAGTGTGGAAATTCACTTTTTGACGTAATAGCTGGCTGTTTTGAATAATTTATTTTAATCAACTTTTAGTGTTGGTATGCAGAATTCATTGGAGCGGAAACAGATGCATTACAATGCAAGATTTATATTTTGGATATAAAGCATCTTTACCATTTACTTATGTTGTTGTTACACCCAATTCCTGTTCTTATAGTTAAAGTTTCCCAATAAAACGAGAAAAGGAAAAGTTGTCAGATACGATTGCTGCCACATGAAACATTTTCTGTTCATAAATACTATTGCGTCTTTTGAATAATTTTGGTAGCTGTAATGTAGCCTGTTATTCTTTCAGATTTTTGAGTTGTATAGACCTTCTCCACATGCAGGTTCATATATGCATGTCAAGAGGGGAAACATTCCCTAATCTCCATGGGCAGCTTGATGTGACAGGATTAGGCTTTAAAATATTTGATGCTCCATCATGGTTCTCTGTATGCCTCTAGATTCTTTTCTTTTTGGGTTTTCTTATTTTCTGTCCCCTTTCTTATCACTGCATGCCTGGTATTATAAAGCTGAGGCATATTTTTATGTTCAATGAAATGGCCATGAATTGATTGTCTATTATGATTACAATGTCTGTCGCTTTTTGACGATTTAGAAGTTAAAGATAAATAAAAAGGTTGATGGTCTTCTGCTGGATGATTGATTACCTTCTGATGAAATTGTTTGTTTTTCCACTTTGGACCAATTCCTTGTTGAGTAATATTATATAGCATATCTAAGCTATTTACTAGCAGAACACTTAGATTACCTTTATTCTGTTTTATGCCTACCCTTAATCTGGCTGTATGTTCCCATGTGTAACATCATTTGTCAACATAGTGTTTTCTGTATTTTCTTTTAAGGGTTAAGAGCTGTCTACTTGCTGTGTGTTATGTTCACTTGTTAGATGAAGCTTGTTATTGTGACTAGTCTGGAAATATTATTTTTGGACTTTCTATCTCTTGTTGCAGGACATGTCAGCAAGCTTATGCTTTCGTGGTCAGCGAATATTCTTGCATAATGCAATTGGTTGGTTTGGTGATGTTCCCTTAGAAGCCTCTGGAGATTTTGGCATTCATCCTGATGAAGGAGAGTTTCACCTAATGTGTCAGGTATCCTGTGCATGGTTTCCCCAGGCCTGAATGCACAATTGGAACCCTTAATCCGATCATTGCTTCATTGTATCAAGTGCAAATCATAAGTGATCCGGAATGAAAGATCAATGCTGTCAGTTTATACTGGTTTTTTTTTTTTCTGTTTGTAATTTGGTGATGTTCTCATCTTCAATATTGATATCTTGGCTGCTTAGAACAATCCTTTTCAAATATTGGATTGTATCATATCTAAAATACTCTTGCAATCTATTGGAGTTTTTTAGGCTTAGAAAAATCAATGCTGTCAATTTATACTTGATTTTATTTCTGTTTGTAATTTGGTTGATGTTCTAATCTTCAATATTTATATCTTGGCTGCTTAGAACAATTCTTTTCACTTGCATCATATCTGAGATATACTTGCTATCTATTGGAGTTTTTCAGGCTGGCTATTGACCTAGTAATTCTTGATGAATTTGGGCATTGTTGCTGAAAGGGCTATCTAATGAAAGTGTGATTTAGATGTTAGTAGGAATTGTTTGTATAAATTCCTAATTGGTTACTAAAATCTGTAGCAGTGCACAATTCTTGACGTGGTATCTGTATTGATAAATTCCTCCCCATGAATGAACATACAGATAAAATTGTTTCCAAAACCAATTTATAGCTTTTGCATCCATATATTTACTTTCATGCGGTTCACCACAACTAAAGTTAGATATATATTGTGTTCTTTCAGTCTTTATTTCATACCATTCTCTAAAGAATCTTTTATGGTCTAATAAGGTACACACTTTCTAATTTTGAATAAATATTGAAGGTTGAGTTTTAATTTTGATATATGTAATGCCTAAGAAACTTGTCAAGAAACTAATTGATGTTCTGGTCCTTGCTTTTTGGTGTGCAGTCAGTTTAGTAGATTTCAAAACATCATTTAGTCTGAAACTTTAAACTGCTAGTCCCCATGACTTTGATTATGTGTGAAATTTTCCACACTGATTCATGCACATGCATGTTGGGTAGAAAGCTTGACTATGTACAAGCCCATCACCTGTGTGGAAATTAAAAATTTGTTCATAGGATAGAGGGTGATGCGGCTTGAGTAGAGATGTTAACTGCAAAGGGTTTAATGCCATATACAGAAACCATTAACCAAAAAAAACTTGAGTTGGATGAGGTGCGGGATGTTAATAATTTATTAGACTGTTATACGTGGCAAACATGATCAGTATATTTCTTGATTATGCATAAAATGAGAGCAATTGCAAGTCAAGATTATCTGATCTGTAATTATGTGAATAACCTTCTTCTTTAATGAAAATTTCTGTTTCTGAACCTGTGCTTTATCTTTGACATCCTTTTTGGGCCTTGTTAGTTTAAGCTGTCATCTTGCTGCAATTTACTTTGTTGCCAGCTTCTGATATATCTTATGTTGATACAGGTTCCTTTTGTAGAGATCAATGCTTTGATGCGAACTTTCAAGATGAGGCCTTTACTGTTCCCTGTAAGTGCATTTGGGGCCCCCTTTTCCAACCCCTGCTTTAAGTTCTCAATAATCTATTTCCAATTATTTGAGCTTCCTACTTCTATCCTATTTTAACTGCAAATTTTCGAAGTAGTTCCTTACGTTTTTAATGGTTAGGATGTTGACAAATGATTTGCATTTTCACAGCTTTAAAAGTAAAAGTAAGTTCAACTTGACTGCTGAAGTTAATTTTCACTTCTTCCCTTTGATGGCTACAGTTGGCCGGGTCTGTTACTGCTGTATTCAACTGTCAAGGACCACTGGATGCTCCCATTTTTGTGGGCAGTGGAATGGCTTCAAGGAAGGTATCTTATTCAGTTTCAGATGTACCTGCATCTGCTGCGTATGATGTATTGTTGAAAAGCAAAGAGTCTGGTGCTGTGGCAGCATTTGACCGTGTTCCATTTTCATATCTGTCAGCCAATTTCACATTTAACACCGATAATTGTGTAAGTTAGCTTTGCCTTTTTAAATGGAGTAATAACTATCTTCTGATTCCAATTCTATTAAATTTCATGAAACTTAATTTACAGATTGCTGACTTATATGGGATTAGGGCTACTCTTGTAGATGGTGGTGAAATTCGGGGAGCAGGGAATGCATGGATTTGTCCAGAGGTAAATTACTTCTTCATAAAATTATGCCTCCTAATGCAGGCGTCATATCTTGTTCACTGACCCAGGATGTGATCCGTAGATTTATTTTCTGTTATTTTGTAGTCTTAGACTCATTTAAGAGAAGATAATTGTAGTTCAGTGACACATACCTGTGTATGAAAAATAATTTTTTTTGGTAATTATGACAAATAATTACTTTGGTCTTTGTACTCCTTATCTTTGCCAGTTTAATCCTGTACTGGTGAATTTATTTTGGGCTCCTATTCTTTTCTTTGTTAGATTTGCTTTATCAATATAGCTTCTTGGAATGAGTAATGTCCTTTGCAATCCTGTGATGAATAACATTATATTTTTTACTGTGTACTAATGTTTAGTATCGTTTCAGGGAGAGGTGGATGATACAGCAATGGATGTGAATTTCTCGGGAAATTTGTTCTTTGATAAGATTTTGCTTCGGTACATTCCTGATTATCTTCAAGCAATGCCGTTAAAATTAGGGGACCTGACAGGAGAAACAAAACTTTCTGGATCTCTTTTGAGACCGTAAGCTTTCCCTCTCATTTTTATCTAGACATATCTTGTTATTCTGATTTAAGTTGTTTGATTGATCACTCATTTTGTCTTTAGGAGGTTTGATATCAAGTGGATTGCAGCAAAAGCTGAAGGGTCATTTAGTGATGCTCGAGGAGATATTTTGATCTCACATGATTATATCACTGTCAACTCTTCATCTGTTGCATTTGAACTATACTCAAAAGTTCAGACATCTTATCTCAATGAATACTGGCTGGATAGAGAAGTGCTTGATCTCAAGGGGAAGGTGCCATTTGTTGTAGAAGGAATTGAGCTGGATCTACGCATGCGTGGTTTTGAATTTTTTAGCTTGGTTTCTTCGTATCCATTTGATTCGCCGAGACCCACACACTTGAAAGCAACTGGTAGAATCAAGTTTCAGGGAAAAATTGTCAGGCTTTCTAGTATTCTTTGTGATAAAGAGATTTCTTCAGAAGAGAAGATGCAGCCCTTGCATACAGAAGGGAAGACAGAAAACCTTATAGGCGAGGTTTCTGTATCGGGTCTAAGACTGAATCAGTTGATGCTTGCCCCTCAATTGCTAGGACAATTAAGTGTTTCACGTGGTCATATTAAGGTAATGAACTAAATACTTTCTCTTCTGAGAACATTCTTAATTTATATGGCTGTATATGTTTATGTTCTACACTTGCTGTCCATAGTGTTCACACTAGGAATAAAAAAGTTGATGGCTTTGTTAATGCGGCTTTAATGATCATGTGCTACTGCAACATAAATGGTAATCAATTTGAGTCTTGGTGTATAGTTTGCTTAACTTGCATTGGCCTATTGATCTTGTTAGAATAGTATTTGAACCATTTTTCAAGTGTCACACAATGCTTAAACTTTTGGGTGAAATAGCTTCGTCATAAGGGGTCAAAGTCTCGAGTTCAACCCATGCCGCCTGTCTATATTGTGATTTGTTGTGATTATCAACACTTCATATGGGAGGGATGCCAGAATAGTATTTGAATCATTTTTGGGCCTTACGCAATAAGTTTTGTTAAATTTTTGGGTTGAATGGTTTGCTGACAATGCTAAAATGTGAAAGTAAAAGGGTAGGATTCTGGACATACTCATCCTGTCCTTGCCTGTTTCTTTTGTCAACTTATAGATGTGGTTACCCATTGAGCTTGCTTTTGTGGTACAGTTGGATGCTGCAGGTAGGGCTGATGAAAACCTTACACTGGAGGCTGTCAGCCCATTACAGCCAACATATGATGAGAACTTGCAAAATGGAAAGTTATTTTCTTTTTCACTTCAGAAAGGGCAACTAAGAGCTAATGTGTGCTTCCGGCCATTACAGTCTGCTATCTTGGAGGTATCTTTAGATCTTTTAATATAAAGAAAAGGTTATTCTCTATCAGTTTTATTTTGTTTATTTATGTGAAGTTGAATTTCTTTTATAAGTTTGTTGTGGTGCGAGTTGTAATTTAATTGCCATCACATGACTTGGATTTAGGTACGCCAATTGCCACTGGATGAGCTAGAGTTAGCTTCACTACGGGGAACTTTACAAAGGGTAAGCCTTAAGGATGTAGTTTCCTTTTTAATGTTACATGTTCTTATTCAGTCTCCAGTCTGAATTGTTAGACAGTGGTTTCCATTGACACACACTGAACTGTAGTTACCAATGACCAGCAGTGACTATCTCAGTTTGACAATAAGAGCAATTGTCTTTGTATTTTAAGAAATCCTAATGTTCTTTTGCTGAGAGAAAATATCAGAAAATCCTAACAACCAAATAGCATGTTTGATTGCTGGAAACATTTCACCAAGTAATTTCTGAAACTGATTGAAGTATCTACTAAATGTAACTTAGTACCCCTTTTGTTGACTTAATGTCTTTCTAGTATACTTGTGGATACAATTAACTGAAGTCATATCAAGCTACTGCAAGTTATTTGAAATAAAAACTCGGTTAATTTTATGATTGGATGGAAAAGATTTTAACCGTGCTTTACTCAATCTGTTGCTGCATGTTTAATTGCAGGCTGAAATTCAGCTTAATCTTCAAAAACGGAGGGGTCATGGTGTTTTATCTGTACTTCGTCCAAAATTTAGTGGTGTGCTTGGTGAAGCTTTAGATATGGCTGTTAGATGGAGTGGTGATGTTGTGAGTACCTAAGCTATGACTCTGTGCTACGTATCTGACCTATGTGGTCAGCTTCCAGGCTATCTTAAAAGATTACGTTTAGAATGAATTGCATTGCAGATTCCAGTTTTTGCAACAATGTAGCTGATATCTTTCGATGATCAAATGTTTCGCAGATCACCATTGAGAAAACTGTTTTGGAGCAGACTCATAGCCGTTATGAGCTCCAAGGTGAATATGTCTTGCCTGGAACCCGAGATAGGAACTCTGCTGGTAAGGAAAAGGGTGGCCTCTTCAGAAAGGCAATGAGTGGACACCTGGGAACTGTTATATCATCCATGGGGCGTTGGAGAATGAGACTTGAAGTTCCTCGAGCTGAGATTGCTGAGATGCTTCCACTTGCTAGGCTTCTTTCAAGAAGTACTGATCCTGCTGTTCGATCTAGATCAAAGGTGTTATCTTGCATAAGCATATTGGACTTTTGTTTATTTTGATCAGTTTCTAATATGCTCTTCGGAATGTATGGCTGTTTGTCAATTTCAGGTCATTTTTTTTCTTTTTTAAAGTCCTGATAGGTGCATGTCTTTTCTACAGGACCTGTTCATACAAAGTCTACGATCAGTAGGATTGTACCTTGAAAGTCTTCAAGACTTACTTGAGGTATAACTCATCACTAAAAGCTGCATTGTTATGATCTCAATTGCTTGGAACAGAAACATGATAACTGAATTTTAATGGTCTTTATAGAATCTACAGCAAGCAGAAATTTCTGTTAACAAGGGTTATGACTTCAATTGGTTAGAAATAATGAGTCGTGATATTTATGTCATCATAAAATCAACAGCTCAACCAATATTTCAGGTAATACGGGGCCATTATACTTCATCAAATGAAGTTATTCTCGAACACTTGAGTCTTCCAGGATTAGCTGAACTTCGAGGTCGGTGGCATGGATCTCTCGATGCAAGTGGTGGAGGCAACGGGGACACAATGGTATGGATATGCAAGATTTTGAACTGTACTTATGTCTCTTCGATTAGTATTAACTAGGTCTCTCTTTATATAATTTTTTTATATTTGTATACCAGGCTGATTTTGACTTCCATGGTGAACATTGGGAGTGGGGAACCTACAAAACACAACGTGTTTTAGCTGTAGGAGCATACAGCAATACTGATGGTTTGCGCCTTGAGAGGATTTTTATCCAGAAGGACAATGCCACCGTACATGCTGATGGCACTTTGTTAGGGACAAAAACCAATCTTCATTTTGCTGTTTTAAATTTTCCAGTCAGCCTTGTACCTGCCCTGGTTCATGTCATTGAATCATCAGCTGCTGACACTGTTCATTCATTGGGGCAACTGTTAGCTCCAATTAAGGGTATACTACACATGGAAGGAGATCTCAGAGGAAGTCTTGCAAAACCAGAATGTGATGTTCAAGTGAGGCTGTTGGATGGTGCCATTGGGGGAATCGATCTCGGACGAGCTGAGATTGTTGCCTCTCTAACCTCAACAAGTCGTTTTCTGTTCAATGCCAAATTTGAGCCGGTCATACAAAATGGCCATGTTCACATACAAGGAAGTGTACCTGTTAATTTGGTCCAAAACATTTCATCAGAGGATGAAGATACAGAAACAGATAAAAGCCCAACAACTTGGCTTCCTGGGTGGATGAAGGAACAGGGCAGAGTTGCTGCCGAGGAAGCTAGTAAAAGAAATGTTTTTAGGGACAGAAATGAAGAAGGTTTAAATACTCAATTAGTAGAAAGCCTCAAAGTTTTGAACTGGAACTTTTTAGATGTCGGAGAAGTCAGGGTTGATGCTGATATCAAGGATGGGGGAATGATGTTATTAACAGCTTTATCTCCTTATGCAAACTGGCTTCAAGGCAATGCTGATATTACGCTTGAGGTGTGTACAGTAAGGAAAGAGTTATCAGATCGGTTTGTCCTTTTTCTTAGGTCATTCGTTATGCTCTGGTATTCGCACACTTTTGCAACTTAGCTTGATATCTAATTATTGCTTTTGATATGTTTCTAATAAAATAGGTCAGAGGTACAGTTGAACAGCCTGTGGTTGATGGAATTGCATCGTTCCATAGGGCTTCCATATCTTCACCAGTACTAAGGAAACCACTCACAAACTTTGGTGGCACGGTACATGTGAATTCAAATAGGCTGTGCATCACTTCGCTGGAGAGCCGTGTTAGCAGAAGAGGAAAGTTGTTTGTAAAAGGAAACCTACCTTTGAGAGCCACTGAAGCTTCTATTGATGACAAAATTGATTTGAAATGCGAAATTCTAGAAGTGCGGGCAAAGAATATTATAAGGTATTTATTTTGTTAATTTGAGGACCTTTATAGAAACTTAGCTCTTTAACACTACTTTTTTTTTTCTTTTCATATCAACATAAAATTGCATGTCTCCTTTTTTTGCTAATAGTGTTGTGTTTTGAAGATTGGTCTGTTGTGTTGTGATGATATTTATGACAAGGAATATCCAGGTAGCTTTTTCCTATCAGTATCTATTATTGTTGAACAAATTAGAAGAAGAATTGAGGGCTTAGTCCTTCACCAAGACCCTCATCTAATTTATATAGCAATAGAGAGCTAATTACATAAGGAAAAGAAATCCTAGGAGATTTAGGAGATCACTAGAATCATGGTTACATTAGGATTCCTAAGACTTTCCTAATACTTCCTCTCAAGCTGGAGCGTACATATCATAGGCTCCAAGCTTGTTAAATATAGATTTCACTTGAGATCCCCCAAGAGCTTAGGTAAATAAATCAGAAAGTTGATCTTCTGACTTGACGTAGGGAGTTTTGATCAGTTCTGCTTCAAGCTTCTTTCGAACAAAGTGATAGTCACTTTCGATATGTTTAATCCTTTCATGAAAGACCGAATTAGAGGCAATATGAATGGTTGCTTGATTATCACACATTAACTCCATTGGAGATGGATGCTCAAAACCGAGTTCCTTAAGAAGATGCTTAAACCAAATCAACTCACATGTAGTGTATGCCATGGACCTGTACTCAGATTCAGCAATAGAGCGGGCAACAACTATTTGCTTCTTGCTTTTTCATGACACCATTTTTCCTCCCATAAAAACACAATAACCTGAAGTAGACCTCCAGACATAAGAACTTGCCCAATTGACATCTGTATACCCTCGTACTTGAGTTTGTGCATGATTTTGGTACAAAAGACAAGCTAGTGATCCTTTCAAGTATCTCAAGATTCTGACAACTGCATCCCAATGACTAGTCCGTGAACCCATAAACTGATTGACCACACTTGTGGCAAATGCAATGTTTGGACGAGTGATAGTCAAATAGTTAAGTTTACCAACCAACCTTGTGTACTTGCCTAGGTTCTAAAGATTCACCTTTTTCTGCATCAAGTTTAACATTCGGCTCCATAGGACTATCAACTGGTTTAGTGTCTAATAAGCTGATTTATTCCAAAAGATCAATAACATATTTCCTTTGGGATAAACAAATACCCATTTCAGACCTTACGACTTCAATACCTAGAAAATATTTTAAGGGACCTAGGTCCTTTGTCTGGAACTTGATCTACAGAAATGATTTCAAGGATTGGATCCCTGCTTTATCATCACCTGTGATGACAATGTCATCAACATAAACAATCAAAAGAATCCTACCAGCTGATCCCCCCAGAAAATTTTGGGAACATTCATGTGAATTAACAAAGTATGCGCAGTTTCAACAATAGGTAGGATCTTCCTTTCAGCTACCTCATTTTGTTGGGGTGTGTGAGGACACGAAGACTGATGTTGAATACCCTATTGCTGTAAGTAACTGGGGAACTGATTAGAGAAATATTCTCTAGCATTATCACTACGAAGAATGTTGATCCGTGTATTAAACTGATTTTGGATTTCAGCACAGAAAGAACAAAAGATTGAGAATATTTCTAAAAGATCTTTCATTAGATATAAACAAGTCATTTGAGAAAAATCCTCAACAAAAATTATGAAGTACTAAAATCCCAATTTGGATTTGACACGACTCGGATCCCAAATATATGTATGAATTAACATAAATTTTCAGCCTGTTTATTGACACAAGGGAAAAAGGAAGAACGATGGTGTTTCCCAAGTTGACAAGACTCACAATTTAAACTGGAAATAGACACGAGACCTAGCACTAATTTCTTGAGATTCTCCAATGATGGGTGACCTAGTCGACTATGAATATCAATAGGAGAAGCTAAGGCTGAAAAAGCGACGGAAGACTGCAACTCACCAAAATAGTAAATTCCTTTCGATTCATGCCCTTCTCCAATCGATTCACGGCCTTCTCCAATCATCTTCTTGGTCTTCAAATCTTGGATAATCACATTATGGGGAAAGAAACGAACAGAACAGTTTAGTTGTTTTGTTAATTTGCTTACAGACATAAGCTTGAAAGGGAAATTTGGAGCGAACAATGTAGAAGGTAAAGTAAACGAGGCATTAGGATGAGAAGGCCCAACACCTTTGATGGTTGCAGTGGAACCATCAGCGATTGTAAGCTTATTACCATGAGAGGAAGGTAAAGGGAAAAACATGATCAAAATTGGTGATGGTACCGGAGATGTGATTAGTGACACTAGATTCTAATACCCATAACTGTTTCTCAGGAATACATGAATAAAAAGCAGTTGGGTTACCTCGATGAGCCACAGATGCCATAGAAGAAGATGACGCCTATTGAGCTGACTGATACTGCATATACTTAGCATACTCATCCTGAGATAGAGTGACACAAGACTGTGGATCTACAACTGGAGGAGGATGTTCTTCTAGTGATGCATAATGGATTGCTTGTAATTCAAGATGCTTATCCCAATAGGTCTACTCTTCATGCTCATAATTATTACAATATTTGCAATGGGGACGTGTGCCTTTACCGCCACGTCCTCTACCACTACGACCACCACGTCCTCCTTTAGCTTGCCAACCAGAATTTGTTGCAAGCAATGACCTCTCAGAAGTGTTCTTAGACGGACCTTCTTTAGCCATGGAACTAGAAAGCCTAGAAAATACTTACAGCCAAAGATGGGATTTTTGCACCTCCAAGGATCTGTGCTCAAACAGATTCAAACTCAGGTTTCAATCTCGACAAGAATGTTGTTATAACAATGATCTCTCTTTGCCTTTCATCTCCTTTACATCAGACTTGATTGACTATAAAGAATTCGAACTCTTCATATGCTTGTTTCACCTTCCCATAGTATTCAACCAAACTTCCTTCCTACTTGGACTTAAACAACTCAACAGAGGTATCATATACATGAAGCATATTACTTGAATAAAGAAGCTTGGCATAGTCCCAAACTTGCTTACAAGTATCGGCATGAGAAAACAAGTTTGAAATTTCAGGTTCCATGGAATCAAAAAGATTATGTAGCAACTGCACTCTCTAGTTCTTTGTTATCAGTTGGAGGATCAGTTGTGAGATGAGAAAATATCCGCTGACCCTTGAAAAATAACACAATGTTCTTGGACCATAAAGAGTAATTATTACCATTCAGACATTGCTCGGTGATTTGCAGATTGGAGGATCCCATTGTCGGAATCGTTCCCGAGCCACTGTCCACTGACTTTTCATCAGGTTTTGACATACTTGCAATCTACTCACCAGAACTATTGACGGAAGACACAGGACTGTTGTTGCCGATAACTTGGAGCATATGACAGATGACGAGGATGATGAAATACTCAGGTTCTGGTCATATTTGACACAAACCGAGATCAGAACCTTGTTCAGATTGAGGAGACGAGTTGACCCAGTTCTGGTCCGGACGGTGGCCCGTGGGAGGTTTCTGGTGCTTGCGGCGGTGCTGCTCTGGTTGCCGGTGGCTTCTGGTTGTTGCTGTGAGGTCGGTTTCGGTGTTTTGTTTTACGGCAGAGAAGAAGAAAGGTAACGCAGAGAAGAAGGGGACAATCTAGGGCAGAGAAGAAAGGGGACACAGAGAAGAAAGGGACGGTCTAGGGTTCAAAGTGACTTTGATACCATGTTGAACAAATTAGAAGAAGAATTGAGGGCTTCTACATTCACCAAGGCCCTCATCTAACTTATATGGCAATAGAGAGCTAATTACATAAGGAAAAGAAATCCCAGGAGATCTAGGAGCTCACTAGAATCATGGATACATTAGGATTCCTAAGACTTTCCTGATGGTTATTTTGGTTGCTTTAGCTCTTTTCATGTAACTTGGCTATTTTTAGTAGCTTTGGTTATCATTAACTGCATGTCATCTAGATCAATAATGTATAATTGCAATCAGTGGCCAGGTCGACACGCAGATGCAAATTTCTGGTTCTATATTGCAGCCAAACATCTCTGGGAACATCAAGTTGAGCCATGGAGAAGCATATCTACCGCATGATAAGGGCAGCAATGGAGCTGCACCTTTCAGTAAGTTGGCATCTAATCAATCCAGGCTTAGTGGTATGGGTGTCAATCGAGCAGTTGCTTCAAGATATGTTTCGCGGTTTTTCAGTTCAGAACCACCATTTTCAGTGACCAAGTTCCATCAACCAGATGGTAATGTTCTATTCATAAATTTTTCTATTCTGTCCAGTTCATTCCCATAATTAATGCTGAATGCTTTATCTGCACATCATGTTGGCTATCTTGAGCACAACTGGAGACTTTTTAAAATAGTTGAATTATTCAGTGTCAATTCCAGTAGTCTTTCATGACTAAATCAAGTGAAAGAAAGGCTGTGACTATAGTAACATGCTTTATTTCCAAGCTTTAGACGTAATTATTATTCTGTTCCTGAGTCCTAATTCTGTGAAATGTAACTTTTTATTTAACTGTTGTTTTAGCAGTTAAATCAACTGAAGGTGAAAAGGATATAGAACAAGTAAGCATTAGACCAAATGTGGATGTTCGTCTCAGTGATCTGAAGCTTGTTTTAGGACCAGAGTTGAGAATAGTTTATCCTTTGATTCTGAATTTTGCTGTCAGTGGAGAACTTGAGCTTAGTGGGCCAACTCATCCGAAATGGATTAAACCAAAAGGTGTCCTGACTTTTGAAAATGGTGATGTTAACCTTGTTGCAACTCAAGTGAGTATTTAGATTTTATGTTTGTCGAATATTGTGAAAGCATTACTTATCTTTCTTTTTGACTGGAAAATATCTCGCTAAATATGCTGCCTTAAATCCAGGTGAGGCTTAAGCGAGATCATCTAAATATTGCAAAATTTGAGCCTGAACATGGATTGGATCCTATGCTAGACCTAGCTTTGGTTGGATCAGAGTGGCAATTCAGGATTCAAAGCCGAGCCAGCAATTGGCAGGACAAATTGGTGGTGACCTCAACACGTACTGTTGAACAGGATGCCCTGTCCCCTAGCGAGGTAAAGCATTCTGAACACTGTAATCAGGCACAATACTCCAGTTGATTCTAATCCCTGTTGCATTATCAAATCATCCTTCCACATTGTCATTCTTATGAATGAGCTTGTAGAGCCTCAAATTAAAATTGAGTCGTGAGTCTGATGGGCCTTCAAAATTTGGGCCCAAGCTCAGGTTTCGAGCTGCCCAAGCTCGATAAGTCTGCAATGGCTCTTACTTGTCCTCAGAGCACTATTCGGAGCAACTTCCTGCTCGTCATTGAAAACCAAAAAAGCATATGCCTGGATCTGCCATTATTTGCAGCTCCAACCATCATGATAAGTTCAAGTGTCTCAGTTTGTCTACCAGCTTCTCATCACCAATATAACACTTTTTTCGTCACCCAAAAACATAGAAAAGGGAAAAAAAGAACCCATAGATATCTCCCATCAAAGACTTCTCATTCAGCAACTAGATCCAAGCAACTCAGACAATAAGATCTTTAGGAACTCCACAACACCGATAGACAAAACAAGAAAGGCTAACTTTTAACTAACAAACAAGAAAGGCCAACTTTTAACTAACTCAAGTAACAACCCACAATTGCTGCTGTCTAAAGACCAACACTGCTGCTGACTAAAGACCAACACTTTGCAATGCAACAACTGGAGAGAGGTGACAATTGGAGTGGCGACTGACGAAAGAGGTGGAGTCGGTTGGTTGTCTAAAACGTGAAACGAGGGATTGCAAATTGATGTAGACAGTGGAGGGGGAGGTGTGACGTGATATGAAGATTTGCTGAAACAATGTCAATTGAACTGCGTCAAGCCTTGGGTCTCGGGTGGGTTATTGGGCTGGACTTCAGGCTGGACCTAAATTTGTTTTTGGTTTTGGGCCTGAGTCTGGGACTGAACCTCAGTCAATCTGTTGACTTCAGACCGGACCAGATGGGGCCCGGGTAATATATGCCTTCCCTAATCACATTCTGAATTGTGTCCTAGGCCTTTTACCTATCTTAGAAAACCGACGGTATGTGTGCTCTGGAAGTATTTTCTTAATGTGGATTTCGTATGTTGATATTCAGTGTAGAAGAATAAAGGATATAGTCTTAATGTGGATTTCGCATGTTGATATTCAGTGTAGAAGAATAAAGGATATAGTGAATTTTCAGTACAAATAATCTTCACATATTTTTACTTTTATGTTGCTTGATCCATGGCTGCTAACTTTGAGAGGAAATTCTCATCTTTATTGAGCTCGAGGTAATCTAATGGTACCGAATTGTCACATATATGCAGGCTGCCAGAGTATTTGAAAGTCAATTAGCAGAGTCCATATTAGAGGGTGATGGTCAGCTTGCGTTTAAAAAGCTTGCTACTGCAACCCTCGAGACCCTGATGCCAAGAATAGAAGGAAAGGGAGAGATAGGCCAGGCTAGGTGGAGGCTAGTCTATGCTCCGCAGATTCCTAGCTTACTTTCGGTTGATCCCACCATAGATCCTTTAAAATCCCTTGCAAATAATATTTCTTTTGGTACCGAAGTTGAGGTCCAACTTGGAAAACGTCTTCAGGTGGGTTTCATTCTGCCCCTTCTATTACTGTCGCATCTCAAAAGATAAACGTACCCTTGTTTGGGTTAGATGATCATTTGGGTTGGCACAAAAATGGCCTATATGGTCCTTAAATCTTATGACTGATATGGTCCTTTTCATTCAACTTTGGTTAGGCCTCAATCGTCAGGCAGATGAAGGACTCGGAAATGGCTATGCAATGGACCTTAATCTACCAGCTCACAAGCCGATTAAGAGTGGTTCTGCAATCTGCTCCTTCCAAACGCCTCCTTTTTGAATATTCTGCCACATCGCAGGATTAATCCGCCGCCTGGTCTTGCTGCCTCATGTACTCGCATGCATGATCAGTTGCCCATATAAGTGTAGTGTTCAATATAGTAAAACAGTTGAAAGCAAAAGGCAAAAGAATGTAAAGATAAGACTAGGCGTAGGTATATGTTGCTCTTATTTTCCGCTTCATGTATAATGTTTTCTTGGCTCAGGAATGGTTGGGCATTTGTAAGCACATTATAATTCATGAAAAGGTTAAAAGAAGACGGAAGTCGAATTCGGGGATCATAGGAGTTATTGATCAAAGGCGTCTAATATACACGTCTCACTGTATTGTACCGTAATCATTCAGTTGCTGGAACTGGTCCTGCCTCGAGCGAATCCTCCTTGTGTTCTGTATGTAGACTATGGATTGTTTGGGTTCAGAATGAGCTTTCCCTTAGTTAAAACGAAATCCAAACTTAAAAGTTGTCCTTAGCGGTACAATTTTCCTTTAAAGTAAAAGGAATGATCAAATCCGTCATGACCTAGATGATAGCATAATTATATATACATATTAAAATATTGATAAAGAAATTTTTTTTTGTACCTGTCATTTGATCACATTTAAATAGACTTACATTTATATGTATCGTAGCAATTGTAAGTATTAATATCTTCTAATTTATTTATAAAATGTGCTAATCAGTTAAATAAATGTTTTTTTTTGTACGCATTCATTAAAGTGGTGAAAAAGTTTGGAGCCCGAAAGAGTTAAAAAATACGTTACTATTAATGTTTTATCTTTAGTGATGTTAGGATTTTAATTTGTCAAAGAATCATGTAGTGATGTCAAAGAGGACCTGGCCCAAATTTGCCCCAGGTTAACCGGTTACTTCCAAAATAACGTCATTTTGTCGTTTTGAAAGTTATTCTTAAAAAATGGTGGGCCGGATCACAGGCAGACTCATTTCGATCCATTGGTGAGCCCGGGCTTGACTTGACTTATTGATATCTCCATAATCAAGTTAGATTTGTGGCAAAACCACCCAAAGCAAATTATTTAAATTGATCAAATTATGACACCACTAAATCATTACTTTACAATGTTCAAAATTACAAACGATGGTTTGATTTGATTTTATACTTAACAAAATCACTAAATTGCAAAAAAATTCTTGTGATAACAACTAAAAATAATAAAAAAGTATCTTTAATTCCAATTTCTATTTGTTTCTACATGGATTTTGATTATCATATTGTGACTAATGATACATGATTTTAAAATTGAAAATGAAATTTGTTTATATAAAAGAAAATATATATTATAAGATTTTTAATTATATATTGCTTTTCATTTATTTTAGGTAAGACGTAAATATGGAAATTAAATTTTCTCCATTGAACTAGAAAACTTAAATATGGAAATTAAATTTTGTCAATTGAACTAGAAAACTTAAACACGTAATATTTCTCAAATAAATCATAATACAAATAAGACAAAGCAAAAACTATTCTACCTCTCTCATCAAGTTTAAATTCTTTAATTTGAAAATTTCACCATAAGATATCCCTCATTCACACAAGTGTTTAAAAATTGGTAAGGTACTCTCATTATCTTCTTAAGAAAATGAACTTAACATAATCTTGAAAATCATAGAATTTCCACTACTTACACATATATAAATAAGTACAAATTGAAAGGACTTTTAAATAGGGTTGTAACAGGGTCAATAGATTAAGTATGCCGTATAAGAAAGGGAATCGAAGAAACAAAAATATTCATAATTGGTAAAGTAATAATAAATAAATCAAGAGAAAAATTAATTCTTACCCCGTTAATTTCTCATATTCTTGTAATCGCCCCTTTTCCTTCATTCTTTTTAAGCATAAGAACACGTCAATCGATTTTCAACACTTTATTTTCTTTATTTTATATTTTCTTCTAATTTTTTAATCTTTGAATTGTCATAAAATTACCCTTTATTGCCACTTCTATTAATCTTTCTATCTTCTCTTCACTTATTTCATTGCATCCCAATCCTAAAAACTTCAATACGTAAGTAAAAGCTCTACTAATCATAGATTAGGGAGCAAACACTCAATTTTCCTTTTAGGCTCAACGTTCTTTAAGAAAAGTTGACAAAGGAAAATCTAGAATCCATATAAGGGTTAAACGGATTCACTAATGAATTTATTTATGAAGGGTATACAATTTAGCTTAAACTCAAATCCTAGGGATCTTTTTCACTTGTACATATATTACATGTAATCTCAAAAATATAAAATTCAAGTTTTTTTTTAAGGTCAAGATTTTTTACATGAAGGCCAAAATCCTTGTAGGATTGCTAAAGTCAAATCAAAGTGTATTCACTTAACAAATTCAAATTTATAGTATTTACAAATTCAAAATTTATAACATTTACTTAATTATATTATATACCTAACTTTTAACAAGCAATCTTAACTAAGAATTATATATACACTTATACTATCAACCTAAAGTAAATATCAAATTACCAAACTCCTAATACAAAAGTAAAGAGAAAGCTAAAATTTTAACCAAACATATAAAACACACGTGCTAAAAAAATTCAAATTCTTATAAATTCATCTCCACATTTAATTATGGATTTATCCTTGATGTACAGTAAATAAGATCATAAAAACACATGTAAAAGACAATTAAGGTAGAAAAATTATCCCCTTTATCCATGTCAACTTGGTGTAGTAGAATCAACCAAACTCCAACACATAACAACATACAAAAGAAACTAAATTGAACATTAGCAATAATACTAAAACTAGGAAGATAAAAGAACTAGATTTCAAATGTTGGGTTATCTCCTAAGAAACACTTCTTCATGAGTCTTTTAACTAGACTGGAAAGTAGAGCTATTCATTGAAAGACATTTTGTGAATGTCGTTTACATTATCACTTTTGAACTAATGCTTTAACCATTGCCCATTGGTCATAAACAATTTATATCTTTAATTTCAATAGCATTATAGGGTTTACATTTTCATTACAATGATTTGAAGAGAAGTACTTATAACACAGTAACAACATAATAACTTATTCCTCCTCCTGTTCAAACTAGTACTATTATATTCTGGTCATGTTTAAAATAGGAACATTCATTTTCTCCAAGTTCTCGTGACATCCTACTTAGTCTAGCCCATGTTTTCCAATATAATGTTAACTCAGTTCTATGTCCTCCATGTTATCAATGATTTTTTTAACATAAAATTCTAGAAAGGTAGGTGAAATAACATATCAGCCTAACACAATCCTATGGTAAGGTCATGTTAGATGGAAAAATTATGGTTTTTCATGTTTAAAAGGGAGGTAGTTGAAAACAAAAGGAAGAAAACTTTTTTAAGAACAAGAATAAAGAATTAGGAGCTATAAGAAGTAGTAAGAGATTAGGAGAAACACAACCTTAGGAAAAGTAACAAGAAATCCATCAACATTCAACAAGAACTTTAAATATTAATAAGCCATAAATATGCTTTCTTTCTCTTTTATTCTTTCTTGTTTTGTGTGGTTTTTCTTTTTTTAATTGTGAAATGGGGATGTTGATCCAGATAAGGTGGATCTTATGACTTGATGTTTTGAATTGATACTTTGATTTAATAAAATTTCTAGTTTTCGTAAGATTTGTTCATGTTTTTATATTATATTGAATTAAAGGACTGGGAGTTGAAGATTCTATAATCAAATTTGTACATTAAGATCAAGAGATGATTTATATAATCAGATCATAATATGAATGATAAGGTATATATGGGTTGCTAAAGATAGAACAAGATCTTTTTGGGTTATTGATCGCGCGTCATTGTGCTAGTTAAAGTAAAATAATTAGACCTATTACTATAGCAGTGATGAGTCTAGGTCGATCCCGCAGAGAGTATGTGTAAAGTTTATGAAATGAAATTAATTGGTGTTTAGGTTTAACCAGGGAGGGGGGTTGTTTTTTAAAGAAGAAAATAAAATGTAACTAACTAATAAAAACAAATTAAAAAAAACATGCGAAAAATAATAAAAGTGGAAAATTTGATAGGGACTCGGTTCTTTGGTTAAATCTCGACCTACACCCTAATTAAGCATATTTTATTAATTTGTTGTTCTTTAATCTCTCATAGCAACTATTAATTGTGGGTTAATAATTAACTCGAGTTTTTCCTTAGGGTTTGTTTAATCAAGATACGATTGTTAATTAAACATAACCATCAAACAACCTACGATACGATTTCTAGATTTAATTAGGCAGTAGTATTATAAATTAAGAAAAATGATTAATCAAGGCAACAACCACATAGGATGCGTCATTTAACCTAGGTTATGTTATCCTTAATGATTACGAATCATTACTCGCTACGCATAAATTTCATCATAACAATTACGGATTATATCGACATTCTAGCAATGAGTTTGCAATTAACAATAAAATGAACACATTAAAATCTTCATCTCATAATACCCTACGAGTTCATACATAAATAACTAAATAATAACGAAAATTCAATTATCCATGCATAATACTCAATTCAATTAGCATCGGATAACACAATCAATTCCTAATGAGAAAAAACAACAACAAAATAATAAAAAAATACTTAACTTAGGTTGTCGGCGTCGATGTCACTTTCAAACCGGCTTCGAGATACCCAGCTCTTTATGTGTCTTTCCTGAAAAAATGCTTTAGCCCCCGTGACCCCTTCACTGGCAGCCCTCTCTTTTCTCTATAGCTCATGCACTGTTCATTGATGTGACGATTTAATGCTAAAGTTTATGGTCCACGCTTTTTGTTCACTCCAGCCCTGTGTACTCCTCGTCTGCATTTAACGCAGACCTATCACGCACACAAGACAAACTCCTCTGTGCTGGGTCACGCCCACAATGCCGCCACCACTGTATATTGATTTGACAAATTAATGTTGGTTCCTCCTTTAAAACCTCATGCCACTTGGTCACGCTGCTGCTATTGCTGTGTCTTCTCATTCGTTTTGAGTAAAACGCCTGCGTTAAACGCATGAAGCCAACTCTCTCCAGCGTTAAACCCAAGCATTAGATGCAACATGCGTTTAACGCATTCCTGCCAGTGTTTTGGCTGCTTATTTATGTTGTGTCTCTTGGATGTTGTCGTTTTCCTACTTTAGCTGCTGCGTGATTTTGCTACTGTATGTGTCATTTTGCATTTTCTACTCATTGCTGAGCTGTCGTTTTACTTCTTGCTTCACCATTGTGCTCCCAACATCTGGTTCTTTTCTTCATATCTTCATTTTTCTTGTCTTTTAATTTTTTTTGTCTCATTCCATGAAGAAAAGTGAGTATTGATCTTTGGAAAAGGACCCAAATGCATTATTTTCGACTCACTTTAATTTCTTTACTTCCGACCTATACCTAAAATCACAAATGTGTTAAAGTGAGTATCTTAAGCATTTTTGTGTCATTAATCACTAAGTATAAATAATTAAATGCATCAACCATTAAATACATATTAATTTCCCCCACATTTAGCTTTTGACAATTCTCGGGCAAAACATCACAATAAGCTCATAGATCCTAAAACATTGACTCATTTCCCAGACGTTCAAAGAATATATAATCATAAACAAAGATGAATAACTTTCAAAAATCATAGCAAGAAATCAACATTCCAAGCTTTTACTCATGATCAATCAACATTCAATATCTTTAAAAACTGATATGTGTTTTTAACTGCGCATCGTTACGCTAGTTAAAATAAAATAACTAGACTACTACTATAGTAGTGGTGAGTCTAGGTCGATCCCACAGAGACTGTATGTAAAGTTTATGAAATGAAATTAACTAGTGTTTAGGTTTAACGGGAGATTTTGGATTCTTGAAAAAAGAAAATAAGATGAAACTAACTAATAAAAACAAATTAAAGAAAACATGCGAAAAATGATAAAAGTGGGGAAGTCGGTAGAGACCCGATTTTTTGGTTCAATCTCAACGTATACCCTAACTAAGCATATTTTATTGAATTGTTGCTCTTTAACCTCTTCTAGCAACTATTAATCATGGGTTAATAATTAACCTGATTTTTCCCTTAGGTTTTGTTTAATCAAGATATGATCATTAATTAAACCTAACCACCGAATAACATAGAATACGATCTTTAGATTTAAGAAGGCAGTAGCATTATACATTAGAAAAATCGATTAATCAAGGCAACAACTACATACGATGTATCATTTAACCTAGGTCATGTTATCCCTAATGATTATGAATCATTAGTCATTATATCGAAATTCTAGCAATGAGTTTGTAATTAACAGTTCAATGAACCTATTACAATTATCATCTCACAATACCCAATGGGTTCATACACAAATAACTGAATAATAATGAAAATCTGATTATCCATACACAATACCAAATTTAATTAACAGAGGATAACACAATCAATTCCTAATGAGAGAAAG
>JAOQMP010000008.1:19824172-19840418 GCA_027563575.1 Erythroxylum pedicellare
TTTATTAAAGAAATTCAAGCAATATCTGAACTTTAACAAGGAACATACAGAAACCAAGTTTCTACAAATCTTAGGTATATATAGAACATCAATAAACAACAAATATCCATTGTTTAGAGGAACTTTATAAGTTCCTATCCCTTCTACTTCAAGGCTTGCATTGTTTCGCATAGAAACATGCTTTGCTCCCTTTGACAACTTCCTAAAGGCCACGAACCAAGACTTTTTTTTGGTTATGTGGTCTGTTGCTCTTGAATCTATAATCCACAAAGAATCAGACTCAGTTAAATACGTGCATGACACAACATGCACAAATGAAGTAGAAAAAGGATCATGTACCTTAGGAGGTGCTTTGCACTCATTTGCAAAGTGTCCCTTGTTGCCATAATTGAAGCACTTCAACTTGGCTTTGTTGCACTTCTTTCTTGAACTTTTTCAAGGTGGAACCGTTCTCATTGCCTTGACCATCCTTCCTTGTCTTCTTCCATTTGAACTTGTTCTTGTGGGGAAAAGAAAGTCCAACAACATATGCCTTCGTATGGTTCTTGATGGCCATCACCTCTGCCTATAGCAGAAAGTGCCTTTCAATGTCATCAAATGATTTCATTTGAGAGTTATAGCGTAAATTGACCGTCATCAATTGCTACTCCTCATTAGGTAAGGAACGAATTATTGCTTGAACTTGTTACTCATCAGTGAGCACATGACTGACAGATTTGAGATGATGAATTATGCATGACATCTCACGTAAGTGGGCACTCATGGTGTGGTCAACCTTTTTACTATAAATCTCAAACTTGAGAATCATAGCCCTTTATTTCTCTAAAGAAACATCTCTATACTTAGTCTTGGTTAAATCTCATATGGCTTTGGCTAATTCAAGCATAGAGAAATCCACCATAAGTTCATCAACCATGGTACTCAAGAGAGTAACATGGGCCAAAAAATATTTCTTCTTATATGCCTCATAGGCATTAAAGTTTCTACCTACCATTGGTGGCTCGACCGTATGGAAGAGCACATCAAGTGTATCTTACTCAGTTAAGATGAATTGAACCTTTTGTTGCCAAATGGAGTAATTATCTCCATCAAGCTTGATGCCTTTATTTAACTTAGCAACAATATTCTTATACATTAATGCAATTATCTCATGTAAATGTATTTCTACCACAACAAGAATTAATTAAGCAACATGCATGAGGAACAACTATTTCATACTAAAACATAGCAAAAGAAATTCATATAGCATTCAATTAGAAATATTTCAACATACTGCCATTGTTTCACAAAACATGCTCTCAATAAAGCCTTCAATTTAGCATGACAACTATCACACATAAAACATATAGCAACAAATACGTTTACATGCCATTATCATGATTGCTACCAACATATTAACATGTCATTTTTATGATCATAAAATTATTTCAAATCATGCTTTTAATCTGGCTCTAATACCATTTAAAGATTTTAGATCATAACTCAAACAAGAAATCTCATGATTTCATAAGCATACAAGATCCTACACATGTCAATAAGAAGGGTAGGATGATATACTAACTTGAAACGCAGTGGAATAATTCTTTGTATGCTTGATGTTTTGCCTCCCTTGTGGATATCTACTATGGTTTCTCCTTCTTCTCCAATGTCATGATTGGAATGGATAGATGAGACCAATCTTATCACAACACACTAAGGTTGGAAGAGTTGCTAACTTGTGAAATTAACAATTCTTATGGTTCACTCGCAATGCTCTTAATAAGCTTAACAAATATTTTATGGGAGATTGCTTCAGTACATGAAGACTTGAAAAAAAGTAGTGTTTTGGACTCAAAGATGGAGAGAAGAGTGTAGCATTCGACCAAAGAGAAAAAATACTCTATAAAAGGAACTATGAAATTCCCTTTTATAGGCCACCAAAAGGTCCCTTTGAAGAGTCATGACTCTTCCAAGAGTTATGTCTCTTAACGAAACATCATGACTCTTCCAAAAGTTTATGTCTCTTGGTAAAATATCATGATTCTTGGCCAAGGGGTACATCCTTTGGCAAATAGTCATATACCTTCACTTAAAATCATGATAGTACACTCATAACCATTCATTCTTGTGCATAAACTCCTTTTAGCCGAATGGTCACACTCATTGGTTGAAAAAATACATCCTTTCATCCAAAGCACATATACCTTGGCGAAAGGGTTTCATGTACGTTCATTCTAAGGCAAGGTATATGATGAATCTTTCCCATTGGCCGAATTCAACCTTTTGGCCAAATTCATCCTTTTTTTGGCCGAATTCATGTATCCATGTGGATACAATGAACTTGCACTCTAAGTGCATGCATAGAAAGATGCATTATGGTGTGCTACAACTTATGGTACACCCTAACGTCCATTATGCACTCAAGAACCCTAGATTTCTTCATTTAACACCACCAATTTTTCCCATTAAGCTTTGGGTTTCAACTCCAAGTTATGCTCTTTACTTAAATCTTCTAGCTTAACTAGTGTGAACACATTTATAGCTAGCTTCAATTCCCAATAACCAAAAATGAGCTGGGTAATCTCAATTAAGTCCAATTGAGCTCATCCCCAACTTTCTAGCTATTAACTATTTTTAAAGAGCTCTCACGAGCTCACCTTAAGCTAGCCTTAGACATTTGAGCTAAAGGAAAGTCATGTCAAGCCACTTAAAGCTTACATGAGCTTCATTGAGCTCCCTTGAGCTGAGGGTTAGCCCCTTACATGAAACCCAAGCACTTTCAAATATATCTTGGTATGTCAAATGGAATTTGTGGCGCTTATATGTCTATGAAATTCTCATTGTAATGATTGTATAAGTGATTCTTTGACTTGAGGTCACCAAAGTTATCTTATGTAGGGATTACTATATTTTAATACTACTTATGACCTATCTAATCATGGGTCAGTCAATCGGTAGTCATTAGATATAGTATGAACTATATGAAGGTAATTGTGAGATCAAGATAGGATTCATCACTGTAAAATAATTAGGGAGAATGTTTTGTTATTCTCTAATAGTATTGATTCGGGAAATCCTTAGCCAAGGTAGAATGAAGTTTTGTAAATAGTTCACATATGCCATTAAATGAATCGATAGAGAATTAATATGATTGGACTCAAAATAGAATAGACATTAATTCATGGCCATTCCCTATATCTACTTGGAACATTGTTTAATGAAATGATTGAAATATATAGAAAAATCATAAATGGAGAGGTTAGTCAAAGTTACTTTGATATTATTAAATATTTGGGTAGTTATGACGCGTTGCTAGACGTCAATATTTGATCTATGATTATAAATTTTTTAATTGAAGAATTAAAGATAATACTAATTATGAATTAGAATTATAATCTATAATCACTGCTAACATATTTGGGTACCTAATGGGTCTCATATAAATAATGGGTTAAAAAGAGTAAAGATATTTTATCAAGTTAGACTTGATTGTAAAGTTTGAGAAAGTTTATAATTAAATATGAGATATTTAATAAATAAAGATCAATATGAAATATTTCATCCTATTTGGATATAATTGGTATTTAATTAGAATTATTTGTCATTCTAATTAAAGTTTAATTGAAATTAGAGTTTAATTTCAATTAAATTATTAAAATGTCCAAAACTATTATAAATAAGCTTAAGCTCTATGGAGTTAACACTTCTTGCTTAATCTTTTTTGTAAGTGTTATAGAGTTCTCTCAACCTGTTCTATGGATACTTTTTGTTGGTCATTTGTGTCGCTACAGTGGTTAAGACAGATTGATTTTGAAAATTATTCGAGGGATACGATAAGAAAATGATCAAGCTTTAAAATAAAATACAAATCAAGATTCTGCTTTATTATGGTTTGTGTTAACCATTTTATAACATTAAAAAGATCTTAGTTTTCGAGAAATCAAAGTTTACAAAAAAAACTTTGTAATTATTTTGCTGTAGTCGGAATCAGATCCTATCCTGGTTCCCAACAATTCAATAGTAAAATCTTTGACAAGAAAAAAAGATGGTTGAAAATACTAGAAATTACATACATAACGTTAAAGAATTATGTAATTTGAAGGTATGGTGCGGAGACATAATATTGAAGATAACAAATGTGGAAAGAGGAGAAGATGGAAAGAATATCCAATCATAAAAAATGAACACGAAGGCAAATGGGAATATTTAATAATTTGATAAAAATATTTAATTCATCAGTAATATATATCATAAAAATATTGTACAAAATTTTATGTTATCAAAATTTTCAAAAATATAAAAATGATAATGGAATCTTTTTCCAATAAAGAACGAAGAGTTAATGAAAAAAAATATATATTTTAATCATTTTAAAATTTGAAACATTTATAAGTCACTGATGTAATAAAATGAATTTATGAATTTTAGGTATGTTGTTTGTTTACGTAGATTTTATCATAATTTTATAATTAGTTATATTTTCAATTAAAATAATTAAATTGCTTAGTATCAAAATTATTTTATAAATATAACACAAATTTTTTATGAATTATATTTTTATGTTGGAATAATTAAGCATGTTTATTTAAATTTTATGTAATTATAGATAAATCAATGTTAACATATCCACATGAGTTGGACTTATGGATTGGGATCAAATTAAAAATATCTACCATAGATTAAAATTTAAATTTGGCCTATGAATAAAGTAAGTTGGATATAAACTTAATTTTTGAATTGTACTTTAGCTAATCCCAATTTATCTAACCCCTCGACCAGTCTAGCTTAGGTTGAATTTATAGGTTATAAATTAATAATTTTCTTTTATATACAAATATTTCAAAGATTTATGTTCATGTAGTTTCGACATTTCCATTTACATATAATTCAGTTCTTTCAAATTAATATTTTTAATTTTTATTCACATTTAAAATAATGTGATTAATTATCATTCATGTCTTTTAAATAAATATTGAGTTTATTGAATTACACCTTTGGAGAGCTCTACTTAAGTTACATTATGGACTTTTACCTATGCAAAATAAACAGACTTAAATATCAATTTTAAGTTCTTAAAGAATTTAATGTACTAAAATACTACAACAAGAAAAACGACACCGTGAGAGTCATGTTAGAATGTAGGGTCTAAGTAGGTCATATATATATAGGTTAACCATGTTACTATTTTTCATACAAGTATAAAATTCCACATCAAGACAATTTGAATCTCACGTTTAAATTATAAAGAATAAAATCTTTTTTTTAATCAATCATAAAATTTAATTTAAAAAAATGTTTAGTAAAAAATGTCATTTAAAGAAGAAAATATGTACCTCCAACATTAAATCAGCTTATAAAGATCAATAATTAGTTCTATGATAAAAGGATATCAACTAAAATAATAACGTATATATAATTAACATAATAATTGGGTGATATAATAATGTGTAATATGTTATAGATATGAAATACCAGATAGGAAGTGATTCAAAATAGCTTTGTCTTTTCTGATATTTCTTATATAAGAGTGATTGATTGCGTATAATTTATCTTAGGAACGTACATTAATATTATTACTTGTGAATAAACATTTCAATTTGTCAATTTAAAAAAATAAAAAATATAATTATAATAAAATTTAAATAATAGATACTTATTCGAATGTTAAAATATTTGAGGAGTTTTTTTATTTATAAATTTAAATATGCTCTTTAAAATTTTAAATTCAAACTCAATTTTAGAACACAACCTTTTAACCTTAATCTATTGGCTAATGGATTAGGTCAATTTGTAAATGTCTAAAGTAAGCTATTGATCTCTCTAATAAAAGAAAATATGAAATATTTTTGAGTTCTTTTGACTTTGAAAATACCAATTAAAAGATTTATAAAATATAGATAAAGCGAAGGAAAAAAGAGACAAAGAATAAATAAAACTACTTATGTATGAATAGTTCATTTTAATATCTTCCATTCCAAAATTTTAATAATTATTTACTTAATTATTACATTAACGATGATTGACTTTAATTATGATCATTAGTGAAAAATCTGTTCAAGTTTTTCTTTTCGTAAATACCATATTTCTTGAATAATAATCTTTATTCCTGCGTAGCGTTAAAAAATTACTTTTTTCTGGAGTGGAAACTTATGTATTTATATTTGATACAAAGTTTAATTAAAATCACAGATTATAATTATTTTGATTCACTCAATAAGCCCAAACTTTTGAATTAATACGGGAAAATTAGGTATCGTGTAGTTTAATTCACGCAAAGAAAAAAAAAAAAGTCAACTGAAATAATATGAAAGTATTTATGGAGATTTTATCAATATTACATAATTAAAAAATAAAGAACCAGCACAAAGTGGATGAGGACGATTACACCTGCTCTACTTACATAACAGCGGAAGAGGAAGGCCATGGCTGTAGTACTTGTTGCCTCCCTCTCTCTTTTTAACTCCAACCACCACCATCACCATTTCTTCAGGTTCTCTCTGTGCGGTGCGGCCATGAATTTTTTCTTTGGTTGTTATATGCAATATCTAAACAGCTATCTGAATTTATCTTGTTGATGGGCTTAAAGGCACCAGAGAAGAGTACTAAACCAGACGAAATGCAAATTAAAAGTGAAACTTAAAGGATGCCCTTGTGCTGCTTCTTCTTTCGCCTCCAAATCGGCTTGCCAGATTGAGTTTAGCAGAAGGGATTTGATTGCCTCTGGTTTCTTTACTTCATTATCCGTAGATTTCCTGTGTCCCGGTATGTTCATACTTTTTCTCCTCTTCTTTTCTTATCATTACTTCTTCAGATTCTGAGTCAGTTTTCCTTTATAGTTTGCTTTGCTTAGATCGCTAATATTTGGTTTTGAATAGTACCTTCAATTTTTATAAATAGCGTGTAGCATGTTAGTTGTGGTGCTGGTGTTGGAGCAGTTGTATGGTTGCGAATGGGATATTCCTGATACGATTTTTGTTTTTTTTTCTTCTTAGTTTCGCTCTTCTTTTACCATTTCTTTCTACTATGAAATGAGTTCTATTGCAGGGTCCTCGGCTCTTTCTGAGGAAGATCTTAAAATGGCTTCGCTGGTTGATGAAATTAATGCGTATACTTACTCCTATCCTGTGGAGTTGTCTTCTAAATATTTTATTTTCAAATGGTAACTACTTCATTCCAACTTCAGCTTTTTTCAGTCCAGAGCATTCACTCTCATCACTGCGTCATGGCTGATAAGCGGCGTGCGTATAGAAACTTCTCTTACATGGAAATCAATTTATCTGGAACTACCGTTACATTTTAGTAGCCATCTTAGTGGAGTTTTTACTCTTAGATCATCACTCACTCTACTTCACTAAACATTTTGGTAGTACCAAGACGTCAAGTGTCTCATATGTACTTAAAATTCATTCTGCAAATTATGATGCAAAAGTTATTCAGTACCAAGACGTCAAGTCTCTCATATGCAAGTGTCTAATAGTACCAAGATCTCATGTGTCAATATGTACTTAAAACCAAGTTCTTTTGTTTACCCTAACTCATGTCCTTATCATTACTGGGAATCTGATGTTGTTTTTAATTCTCTTTATAGGGTGGAATCTAGAAAGCCAGAGCGCTATTCATCAGCTGCACCACTATCACGTAAACGCATCTTCCTTCTAATTGAACATAGTGATTATTTTTGTAATGTGAACTGTTTCCTGATTCGATTATAATTAGTGCCGGGCATTTGACTGACTGACTTTTGATTTCAATCAATGCAGCAGATGCACGCCTTCGCATCGTGTCGGAGCGCGTTGATATCATTGATAACCTCATTATTTCAGTGATGGTAGGAATACATACATATATATATATATATATATATAACCATATCTTAGATACTTGTGACCCCAACAGGTACTTTTGGGAGGAAATATGATTTTATCCTGTTAACAGGTATGTCCTCCAAATTCTCAATTCATAAAATCCAAAGACAAGAGTGACTGGACTGCAAAAGATGTTGCTGATTCTGTTTTATCTGACAAATCCGCCTTGGTAACTTATGTGATATCTGTTTAGAAGCCTTCAGTTTCAGCAGAAGTAATTGTGATATTGAATTTGTTTGGAACTATCATGAGAACAATTGGACAATGCCTTTCCTTTTGGCAGAGAGTCACCTCAAGTCAGCGAATGGCCGAGAGCTCAGTTCTTGATGCACATACCAGTGTAGTAAGTTTAAATCCTTCCCTTGCATTGCCTTATCCTATAAATGAGAGACTTGGTGTTTGTTTCTGACTATTGCAGTCGTATGTACACAATGTGAATTGGTGTGCATACTTCGTGTGCTCTCGTAAATACCATGTCTTATTTCTTTTTCATCTTCAGGTTGATGGAGAGCTATACTGGTATTATGAATACGTTGTACGGAAATCACCTACTAGAATTGTAAGCTTTTTCTTCTCGACTGTAATTCTTTTTTGAAAGATTGCTGTACCATGGGTTTTTCATGCCATGGTATTACATTTGCAGGATCAAGATTCAAACCTTTATCGACATTATGTTGCTTCAACAGCAGAACGTGATGGTAGGAACCTCAGAATTTGTACCAATTTCTGAGCTAGCGGCTACTTTCATTTGCCATTATCGCAATTTCTCAGTAAATATTTTGGTAGACTGCTAGGAATATTGTAATTAATTCTGGAAAATCATCTTCACATGCTATTCAACCAAACAGGTAAGACCTAAATTTCTAAAGTGGCAGTTGTGTTTGCTTGGCATCTGTTAACCTGTAGAATCTACACTTACCTTTCTTAATCCTTTTAGCCTATTTCTTTGATTTTAGTGTTAAAACAATCTTGATCCCATTGTTCAACTAATACATTGCAGGTTATTTCTACACTTTGAATGCTTCAACACTGAGCAAACAATGGGAAAAGGTATATTCCTTCCTCTATTTTGTTTTGAATTCTTTATACTTCATGTTTATCTAAGATTTTGCAGCATAATAGAAATCGAATTTCCAACAACACAGATGGGACCCTACCTGCAAAGAACTGTGGCCTCATTTCGCCTTCTTCCTCCCACAAATGACTATGTACCTCCATATAAGGATCCATGGAGATTTTGGTGAGAACGTCTCGGAATATCCATCCATCTTTTGAACCTTTTCTGGTCCTTGCACGCCTTGAACATAACATAGGGTAAAAGCTAAGAATATTGATTTAATTCTTTTGCTGAATAATCTAGTTTTGATATGAATGAAAAACCAAACTCAAAACCTTTGCGACTTTCATGAAGTGATTTTTCCACCTAGTCAAACTCCTTAGCAGATTGGAGTGAAGGTACAACCAAAGTAGTAAAACAAGTGGTTGGAGCTTAATAAACCTAAATTGGTTTCTCATACCCCCGTATGGAATACGTTATGGCCAAAAGTAGACCTGTTCATAGAGTTGCGTGCTTTTCTGCCAACCAAAAAAAAAAAAGAGTTGCGTGCTTTTTCGGTAGGAGAAATCCTTACAGTTGAATGATCTGGTAGCTATCACATTGGCATGTAGGTCGTATGAATTAAATAGATTGATTTATCACATTTATTTTAAATTTATTTCATATATATTACTTATTTAATAAAATTAATTATGTTTATTAATAATATATTTATTAGTTTAATATGATAATAAATTTCATTAAAATTTTTATTTGTTATATAATAGTATTAATAAATAAGATAATCCATTTTTATTTATACTCATTTATAAAAATTAATAATTATTTTATTAAATTTTCTAATAATAAATAAAATTTTGTAACTTCTTATTATTTTATTGAGTTAATACATTCACATCTTATTACTTTTATCCAAAAATATATGCAAATATTTGATATATAAATATTCATTTGTATTAATAATTAATGACATAACAATTTATCATATTTTATCAAAAAATTTATAATAAATATATTAGTTTACATAAATTATTTATTTCATTCATTTATTATATACCAGTAATACCAAATAAAGCAAGTTATTTCTTATTTTTATTTATGAAAATAAGAAATAATTTTTTTAATATTTTCATCTTGCTATTTATATAAAAATATGCATAAATATTTAACATATAATATGAACTTTTTTTATTAATAATTAATTGTATTGTTTTATATGTTAGTATATTATTAGTTTTTATCATATTGGCATATTGGATTGAGTTTTACTTGAATTCTACTGTACAGGTAAGAAATGAGTTTGATTTAGTTATCTTATTTACAATCACCCACATTAAATAATGTGAATGTCTGGTCCTTTATAACACTACCATAAAATTCATAGAAAATTTCTCCCACTTTTAAGATGGAATGATTTAAGGGTTTTAATTTTCCTATCGGTGCCTAGTGCTTTGCGTGGATTTGTTGATAAGTCAAACACCTTGTAATAAACTAAAACTCTACATCATCTTTCTTTATCGTTGGCCGCCGGTAATAAGATCTTAGGTTCTATTATATGAGCTTTTCCTACTCAAACCTTCAACCACTTCATTAGTCTTTCTCGGATGGTAATCAATAGTACAATTTTAATCTTTTAGCACCTCGATCCATCTTCTCTACATTAAGTTTTAACTCCTTTTGAGTCAAGATATACTTGACACTCTTGTGATCTCTAAGGATTCAGAATGTCTCTCTATAAAAATAATGTCTCTAAATCCTAAAAGCATGCACAATTGCCACTAACTCTAGATCATGAGTGAGATAATTCAACTCATGCAATCTCAACTGATGAGATGCACAAGCTATTACTTTCTCATATTGCATTAATAAACAATTCAAATCTACTCTCAAAGCATTAGTATATATCTCAAAATCTCCACTACTCAGTGGTAGCATCAAAATTGGGCTAGAAGTCAATCTTCGCTTAAGCTCCTTAAAACTCTCCTAATACTGATTTGTCCATTGAAACTAAACTCCTCTCTTCAGTAACTTGGTCAATAGGCTACTTATCATCGAAAATCCTTCTATAAATCTCCGATAACACCTAGCAAGTCTTAAAAAATTCCTTACCTCTGATGTATTTTAGGTAGCCCCCACTCCATAATTGCATTTATGTTAGTAGGATTAGGCATCACTCCCTCTCGGGACACCACATGTTTAAGAGGAACTACCTACTCCATCCAGAACTTACTAAACTTGACATACAATTATCTCTCATTCAGAATCTGTAACAAAGTTCTTAAATGCTACTTATGCTCCTCTTTACTCCTTGAGTATACTAATATATCATCAATTAATACTATCACAAACTGATCCAGATAACCTTTGAAAAGTTTTGTTCATTAATGTTATAAATGTGGCTAGTGCATTAGTCAAACCGAAAGCATCACTAGAAACTCATAGTGGCTATACCGAGTACAAAAAACTGTCTTGGGAATGTTTAGATCAGCTATCCTCAACTGCTAGTATCCTAATCTTAAATCAATTTTGGAAAATATGATAGTTCCCTTTAGCTGATCTAAAAGATTATCTATTTTTTGGCAACGTATACTTATTTTTCATGGTTACCCTATTTAGCTACCAATAATCCATGCAAAGTTTTATACTACCATCCTTTTTCTTCACAACAAACACTAGAGTTCCCTAGGTTAATATGCTAGGTCTAATAAATCCTTTTTCCAACAACTTTTCTAACTGCTTTTTTAACTCTTATAACTCGACAGTAACTATCTTGTAAGGTGTAATAGAAATTGATGTGATTGATAATTTTTATGTTATCAATAATTAATTAATCGTAAATAAACAATGTAGCTGTAGCTAACAAAAGCAAGTATGGGTCAATCCTACGAAGATAGTAAATACTAGTAATTACGCTTCTCCTATTATCTAGCGTTTGAATATAGTGTTTGATTTCCAATTAAAACTAAAACTTAAACAAATAAAATAAATTAGGAAAGAATAATGATCACATAAGATACAGAAAATTACTTAGAAAACTCAATATCAAAGATTAGTTTCTAGGTGATGAATTCTCCTAAAAATTATTAAATAGTTAACCTTTTATCATGTAATTATTTTATTGACTATTAAATCGACATTAATAATTCTCTCGAGACTACTAACAACTAATCCATAGGGTGATTAATTGAAATCTTTCTAGTTAAAGTTCCTAGGATTGCTTTATCAATTTATGAATTTCGTTATTAGGTTTGACCCTAATCTAGAGAATTTATGTCGACCTATTTCTAAGTTTGCAATAAACTCTTTTCAAGTATGGTATCTTTATTCATGCTTTATAAAATCAAATTATGTATTAATATTATGGATTTATTAGAACATTGTATAAATCATATAATTGAATTATAATAATCCATTCAAAATAATTACATTAAATAAAAAGATCACGATATGTTATCCCGAATAAGTTTCATCACACATGGACACTAAAAACGTTTAGTTACACATAATAGAAAACGAAATTAAAGATATACAGGAAGAAAAATGAATAGAAAAATAAAAGAATCATAATTCTAAATCTCTCTTTGTCTTCTATTGAATGTTCTTACAAGTTTGAGGTTTGATGTTATAATCTATTGGATCTCTTGATGGGTTCTTCGCATTCTCCATGTCTCTGAATCAATATCATCCCTTCTGTAGGCTTTCTACGTTTGGAATCTACTTTAAAAGTTTGCTCTTTTAATTTGCCTATGTTATGTCTTTTTATAGTAAATTTTAGAATTTCAAGGAGATATATAGTCTAATACACATGCGTGTGAGAGATAGTGTATATTCAAAAACTCTATAATTCATGATTTTACACTAGCTCTAAGACTTACACAGTCACATACACGGTTGTGTATCTCTAATTTGCTTCAAAACTTCATTTCATATGAATTCTTTTCTTGGTCCATGAATGCAATTATAATCTATAAACGTATTTAGAGAGAATTAAGTATTAAATATACAACAAAATTACAAAATATTAAGCAAAATACATCAAACAGGGCTTTATAATAATAGTCAAATTAGCATCTATCAAATATCCCTATATTTAAACTTTTGCTTGTACTCAACCAAATCATAATCAAAATTATAAATCGTACAACATTTACCCTTCATTAATTTTAGCCTGTCTATTCACACTATAAATCATCATATTATATTAATCAAAGTAACATAAAAAAAGATTCAAGTTATCCGAAAACTAACTTCCTAAGTCAATAGTAATAGTAAGTATATCAATAATCGTATTGAAATCAAAAGCATAAACCTTTACGCCAGCACCAAGATTTCACTCAGTGAACTCAAGTTTTTAGGGTGAAAAATATCAAACTCTCAAATTACGTATAGTAGAACTCTTATCATAGACTTACAATATTATCACATCTTTTCTAGTTATGTATAAACTAAAAACAAAAATGAAAAGTTCTTTATAAGGTTGTAATATGGCTTAGGTACAGTATGATTGAGATAATAAAAAAGGTTGATTGAAGGAAATTTAAAAGAAAAAGACATCACAAGAAACTTGTTCTTAATATAGATAGGTCCTTTCATTATAAATCTATTGGTACCATATACTTAATCACAATTTTTTAATGCTTGCAAACTTTTTTTAATAAATCAATATAATTTCAAGCATTCATCACGTACTACTATTGAAGAAATATTGAACCTATCAAAAATTTAAGTTTCAAACATTCGAGTAATCTAAATACCCTTTAGGGTTTAAAGCGTTATAAAGGGATTCAAATAAAAATATGATAAAAGATTAATAATTGGGTTAATCAATGAAAAAGGCTAAGGTACAACTTGATTATTCCTAAAAGATAAATTATGCGTCAGGTACTTGTCAAAGAAATAGACTTAAACAAGTTGTTAAATCTAACTGCCTTATCATTTCAATGCTTCTGATTTAACAAATGTGATCTCAATATGTATAATAAAAGCAAGTTTTAGAATTATTCAACTATGTATGATAACTCATATGAAAGAAATAAAAGAGCTTAAAAACAAACAAAATTTATGCTTTTAGGTTAAAAAACTCGCAAAAAAGGTTTATGTGTATAAATATTACGCAATTTCAATTTGACTAACTCAATAACTATTAACAATATGACTTATAAACATAATTTTATTCTAACTATCATCTTTTACATACTAATTAAAATTAATATACAATAATGAAATGAAGTATTTATGGAAAAATTTCAATTAATTCAAGATACCAGTGCATAAAATTTAATAATTAAAATTATAATAAACTTAAAAAAATCATTAAAATTGTTAACCCCTTCCTCACACTTTAATTGTATATTGTCCTCAATGTACACATTATAAGCATATATTAATAAGTGATAAAGAGTTGGTACTTTTATAAGTAAGACTATTTCTTGATTTTGAGACTATCAATCTAATATGAGACTATATCCATGCAAAACATAAACAAAAAAAAATGATAAAAACATAAAACGAAATAAAAATGACAAAAAATATCACTAACTGTAATATTAGAGAAAAGAAAATAATAATTACAAAATTAATAAAAAAAGAAAGAATATACAAAAGTCAAACATTTCCTTTATGATGTGATCTAGGCTAGTGTGACGTAGGAGGGTCCTCAGGATTATGGTCCTATATCGGTGGAGGACCTAGTAAGGAAGTTCCCTCTTTAGATGGTGAAGGCTGGAAATCAACTCCTTGACGGCTCACCATTAATAAAATCAACTCTCCCATCCACCTAACTACAATCTCAAGCTTGCCTAGCCATGCAATCGAAATCTCTAACCATCCTACTCATTTTAGAAGCTCTGCTTGTTGAAGTTGGAGAGTCCATTGAGTTCCCAAAAGTTGGGCCACCCATCTCTCCAACAATGCTATGTTCAATTGAACCGCGTGTTACATCCTAGCCCTAGGACCTCTTAGACCATTCGGCTTTGGTATTGCACCTCCTGTCTATAGTGGCTATGGTTATGGTTATGGTTGTGGTTGTGGTTGTGGTGGCTGCTTTTTTGCATGTTACTCCATTCTACCTCCACCCTTCATTGCTAGTTTATTAGGTTTCCTGATAAGTCTATATGTTACCTATTGGTACCTAACGTTTGCTAACTATGCGCATGTGTTGCATGATTGCCAAATTAAGTGTCACCATGGTACTCGTCAGTCGTATCGATGGTAGTCAATCAAATAAGCCCATCCTTCGTGCCAAATTGGTCACATAAGGCCCAACAAAAATTGTGTTGACCTTTTTTTTCTTTGTTTTGATGCCTGATGAACTGGGTAAGTACATTCCCTAAGTAAATTATCATCCTCTTGTTCATGCTTCACAAGTAATGCACATTCATGTTCTTGAGAACTCCCTAGCTGTCACCCCAGTTGCTTAGTGTGTGACTCAGAATGCTATAGATGTATGTCAGCATGGGATGTCACAGTGTAGATGCCTTGGATTTACTTGGGCCATAGTCATGCTCTGTGTTAATTGTCAGCCAAAAGTTACCAGGAGATAATCCATACAAAAATTCATTCCGTAGTGTCATATACTTGGCTGTCCCTTATACTCCTGGTCCTTTAAACCCATATTGATGGAAAACTCCAAATAGCTTATTAAAAACGTATCTCCCATCATTCAGAACTGGATCGTGTTAATTCGATCCCTATTATAGCTACCTCTCTCCACAGAGAATGTGGAGCGCACGTTCAATGTAACCTCCTTATAGGAGGGCTCCACAATCTCAAAGTCGGGACCATGTACCTACATCAATGAGGTGTTAAACTTGTTGAGCGAGACTAACTTGCTTTAATGCCTCCCACTCGATGAATTTGCTACCACTGAACTTTTTATCCTTTAGTTGCTGGTATTGTTCCTCCTAGGCCACAATATTAAATAAAAACATTCGTGGCCGCTTTAGCAGCTGGGTTATGGTTGAGGAGCTTTATCCTCTTTATCGCTTCCTGGGAATCTCCTTCTCTCTCAGTGATTTAGACATTGTAGTTAAAACTTTCAATAAGTGTGAGAAAATTTGCAAATAAATTATGGGAGTACACCTTTCCCTACAATTAATTTTTTTTTATGCTCTCTAAGTTATTAAATGTGAAAAGAATTTAACAATGAAAAATTAAACATATAAAAGTAAAAAAGATAACTTTACAAAAATAAATATATAATGAAAAAATAAATAAAATTTGATAAGAAAATTAACTAACAAACTAATTAATCTCAAAATTAAAGTTAAAAATATTGTAATTAACAAATTAAGCTAACTTAATTGTTAAAGTATGAATTTTAACCCTAAATATGGGAAAAAACCCT
>JAOQMP010000008.1:19843667-19862942 GCA_027563575.1 Erythroxylum pedicellare
AGTTCTACATCAACAAATCCCAATAACACATTGAATATCCAACACTTGATTAAACTCTAATCAAGAATGTTCAACTATAAATTACAATTTCTAAACCTAGGAGTTCATAAATCATAGCCAAACATAGATTAAGCTACTCCCTTTTAAGCCCATTGAACTCAAGCCATCACTACATCTTCAAGAGGAGAGAGGTGCCTAGCTACGCATAGCTCCAAGAGACTTCACAATGGAGAACCAACCTGCATCCATGGTAGTAGTTGACGATGGAAAGAAGAAAACAATGGTATGGATGAGAGAAGATGATGGTATGTGTGTGTAGAAGAGTTGTCCGAATGGTTGAGAGAATGAATGATGGAGAGATATTTGTTGGTTCTTATTGTAACTTAACCTAAAATAGGCAATTTTTACAAATCGGATTATGGTTGGTGTTACACAGTGGGTAAACTTTCGAAAATGGTTCAGGTATTTGAAGGTTCACCGCAGCAATAGGATGAGTTCGCCATGGTGAACTTTTCCCGAAAAGTTTTGCTTGGAGTTTTTGGTTTCATCGCTGCAGCGACGTGAACTTCACACTGCGGTAAAATTTTCCTGAAAGATCTCTTCAATAATCTTCCGAGTTTATCGTGACGACGTGAACTCACGTCGCGATGAAATTAACCCGAAGAGTTTCTGCGTGAATTCTTCAAATTTTGTTGTTGCAAACTTTCCTGTTGCCTTATTGACTTGTTGACTTATCATTTTCAGCCTTCACTCCTTGAGTCTCCTACAATGAACAAATAGTAGTTTGCAGTATCAATTGTTCTAGAAAATTAATTGAGTGCAATTACTAATTATTTATGACAAATTTTACTCTCAAACTACATAAAGTAAAGGTAAGCACTCAAGAGTCAAATTAAGCATAAAATCTAAAAATAAGAGTCAAGAAGTGTAATAAAAACCATAAAAATGTGACCAATTTATATAAGAAACTTAGATTTAATTAAGCATATTTGACTTTAGTACTTGATTAAAAAAGGAAGAAGGAGAACTTACGAGATATATCGGTAGTAAATGAGTTTCCTAACATATTCCCAAAAGAGTTACTAGGTTTGCCACCCAAAAGGGAGGCTGAACTATCTATTGAGATTGTATCTAGTATTGCTCCTATTTGAAGGGATCCTTATAAAATGGCTCCTACAAAGTTAAAAGAGATGAAGATTCAGTTACAGGAGTTTGTGGACAAGGGTTTTATCTGGCCCAGTTTGTTACTATAGGGATACAAGTATGAATTTCGAGGACAAAATTCCTTTTAAGGGGGAAAGAAATGTAAGGCTTCAATATATACCCTAGAAGTATTATCGCATATTTAGGGTTTGTTGAACCAATCACATTGTTTAGGTTATAAATTAGCCTACAAACCTTTAAATTTGGTGATTTTAGTTGTATATGAAAACTTAGACATAGAAATAGAATTATCTAGAAGAGATGCTAAATTAGTTTTGGCTTTATAACCTTGGAAATTGAGATAAAAAATGGTTCCCTGATGTTGCCCCTATTTTGAAGTAGCTTTTGTTATTTGGTCTATATTGCACGTGTTAAAAGTCCAAATGACCTTATTGTTAGTTTTATGGAATGAGAGACACAAAGGGAGAAATTTCTGGAAGACCTAGAAGCTCAACTCTGACGTCATGTATATGAATATTTCAGAACAAGTAATGGTATGAATAAAGAAAGTATTTGTTATAACCATGGCATTGTTTTTGCTTACAATTTTTACCTCATCTTATCCGAACCTTTATGAATGTGTATGAAAATTTCCAAAAACCTAGAAATAAATGAAATAGGACTTACCACATGTGAATTGAGAGATTGAACATTGGAATATAAGATTAAGCATAAAGCATTCTGAAGAAAATTTACATGCCCATTAATAATTTGTATGCATAGTGTATAGTATGATTATAGAAGCTTGATTTTGATACCTTTCTAATGGTTTTAAGCCATTAATTGTATGTATGAAAGCAAATATAGATTTTATGACTTGAAATGGATATCCTATGACTTGTTAATATATGAATTGTGAAATTGGCTAATGGTTAAAGGAAATGTTACAATGCCTGCTCTATTGTCTTAGTGTTGGATAGATGGGCATACCTACAGGGTTATAGTGCAACTGCTACAGTTTGACACCACCAGTGTCCACAGTTCAATACCTTTGGGAATTCAAAGTTTGATACCATGCCTATAGGATTATAGTGTAGTTGCTACATTTTGACATCACTAGTGTCCACAAATTGATACCTTCGGGTATCCACAGTTCGATACCTTCAAGTATCAAAGGAAACTTAACAGTCATAAATAACAAATACGACATGACAATATGAATAATTGATATTGATGAGAATTTGTATTGACTGTAATGATGAATTGCAATGAAGTGAAATTATATTGATAATTTGTATCAATAAGTGTTGACTATCAATATTTTACTTATAAATGAGCATTTTCAATATATGGATAATATGTTGAAGCAATTTTGCTATATGTACTTCGCTTAAGTATGCCATCATTATTTATATGAGCGTGAACATCAATGTTTAGCTCATGAATCTGAATTTATGGCATATGATTTGTGAAGTTTTTGAATGTGTGTGCTTTGTGGATGGTTGCTGTGAGTGGTCATCCAAACTAAGTGTTTTCCCTACTAAGCTTTCAAGTTTAGCATGGTTGTTAATCTGTGCTGATCCAAGTCATATGAGTGAGGTATAGGGAACATCTGTAAGGACCAAGGCCAACAGATAAAAGAAAAAGTACTTTTGGAATGTGATTTTAGTTATAGATGATTGCACATGCAATAAAAAAGAAAATTGTATATTTTCTTTTAGATTACCATATAAATGTAAAGATTTATTACTACTGTTAAATGATAATACTAAACATTGAATAATGTGTATACGTATAGCATTGAATAGAATTGTATACCTCGAATGCGTGTATAGGAATTTTATTCCTATGTGTGTGGATGGTTATAGGTTACTTATAGGGGGTGTTACATTTTTTAGTATTAGAGCACAGTTTAGGTGAGTCTAACTAGTAATGTGTGATATGGTTTCGTTTTAGTATTGGCCTAATATAGATATCCCTGTTTTCTTATAAATAGTAGAGATGGAAAGACCTCGTGAAGCTAATGAGGAGTCAACTGATAGTGTGGTGGGGAGAGATCAATTGGTTTTCGGTCCTCCTAAGCCTCCAAAGAGTGTGTGATAGAAAGTTATTAGTAGATCTATAAGCCTATGATACACGTGTCACTAGTCTATTGGGCCATAGTGTATATATTAATAAAGGGTATGGATATTGCCCTATTTTGGTCCATAGGAAACAGTTTGTAGCTAATCTAATAGAGTTACTCATCTATAAATTTAAATTGATCTTGGGAATGATTTGGTTGTCTAAACACCAAGCTATAGTTGATTGTGGGTTGAAAAAATTTATGCTCAAAGATTCTGATGGTTAAGAAATAGTGGTGCATGGTATTATGTCTAATCATTTGACTAATGTAATATCTACCATCCTAGCAAGACAATTGCTTAGAAAAGATTGTGAGACATATTTGGCTTTAGTACTTGATTCAAAAAAGGAGAAGGTGAACTTACAAGATAGATCGGTAGTAAATGAGTTTCCTGACATGTACCCAAAAGAGTTACCGGGTTTTCCACCTAAAAGGGAAATAGAAATATCTATTGAGATTATATCTAGTATTACTCCTATTTGAAGGGAATCTTATGAAATGGCTCCTACAGAGTTAAAAGAGATAGAAGATTCAGTTACAGGAGTTTTTGGACAAGGGTTTTGTCTGGCCAATTTTGTCACCATAGGGATACAAGTATGAATTTCAAAGGATGAAAATCCTTTTAAGAGGGAGAGAAATGTAAGGCCTCAATATATACCCTGGAAGTATTATAGCATATTTAGGTTTTGTTTATCTAATCACATTGTTTGGGTCATAAATTAGCCTACAAACCTCCAAATTTGGTGATTTTAGTTGCATATAAAAACTAAGACATAGAAATAGAAATATCTAGAAGAGATCCTAACTTAGTTATGGCTTTATAACCTTAGAAATTGAGATGGAAAATGGTGACCTAATGTTGCCCCTGTTTTGGAGTAGCTTATGTTATTTATTCTATATCTCATGAGTTAAGAGTCCAAATGACCTTATTGTTAGTGTTATGGAAATGAGAGACACAAAGGGGGAAATTTCTAGAAGACCTAGAAGCCCAGCTCTTATGTTATATATATGAATATTAAGGAACAAGTAGTGGTATGAACAGAGAAAGTGTTTCTCACGACCGTGGCATTGTTTTTGCTTCCAATTTTTACCACATCTTATCTGAACCTTTATGAATGTGTATGAAAATTTTCAAACACCTAGAAATAAATGAAATAAGACTTACCACATATGAATTGGGAGGATGAACATTGGAATATAAGATTGAGCATACTGCATTCCAAAGAAAATTTACGTGTACATAAATGATTTGTATGCATATGCATTACTCATATGTGTACAGTATGATTATACAAGTCTAATTTTGATACCCTTCTTGTGGTTGTAAGCTATGAATTACATGTATGAACACAAGTCTAGATTTTATGACTTGAAATGTATATCCTATAACTTGTCAATATATGAATTGTGAAATTGGAAAATGATTAAAGGAAATGTTATAGTACCTACACTATTGTCTTGGTGGTGGATAGATGGGCATGCCTATAGGGTTACAGTGTAGCTGCTACAATTTGAAACCACTATTCGATATCTTTGGGTATCCATAGTTTGATACTTTCAGGTATTCACAATTTGATACCTTCAAGTATCCACAAATTAATATCTTTGGATATCTACAACACTTGTTATCCACATCCACAGAAAATGTGTCGGCTTAACATAAAAAGAAAACTTAACAGTCATAAGTAAGAAATACATAATGATAACATGAATAATTGATATTGATGAGCATTTGTATTGATTGTAATGATGTGCAGTTATATTGATAATTTGTTTCAATAAGCGTTGAATATCAATATTTGGCTTATAAATGTGCATTTTCGATATATGGATAATATGTTGAAGCATATTTCCATTATGTACTTTTCTTAAGTATGCCATCATTGTGTTCACGAGCATTGAATATCAATGTTTGGTTCATGAATGTGAATTTTTGGCATATGAGTTGTGATATTTCTGAATGTGTGTGCATGGTGGATGATTGTTGTGAGTAATCATCCAAACTAAATGTTTTCTTTACTAAGCTTCCAAGCTTAGCACGATATTAATCCGTGTAGGTCTAAGTCATAGGAGTGAGGTACAGGGAATGTCTGCAGGGACCAAGGACAATGAATAGAAGAAAAAGTACTTTTGGAATTTATTTTTAGTTACAGATGATTGAATATGTAATTAAGAAAGGAAATTGTATGTCTTCTTTCGGATTACCATGTAAATGTAAAGACGTATTAATACTATTAAATGATTATGTTATGCATTGGGGAGTTTTGTAATGTGTATATGTATAGCATTGAATAGAATTATATACCTTGAATGTGTATACAGGAATTTGGTTCCTATTTGTGTGGATGGTTGTAGGTTCCGTATAGGGGTTGTTACATCATGATACTTCATTATATCTATATATTAAACTGAATAGTTTTTATATCGAATACCATGGTCAAAGTACCATTATGGACATTAAATTTTGTTTTTATAATTTTTAAAAATGGTCTCCCTAATCAAACTGGTGTTATTTGATTAGTATTCACGATATCCAACCCATATAAATTAGCAAAAAAATAATTTGTCATTAAAAGGCATAAGAGCATCCTCCACTAACTATTTAGGATATACATTAGACAAATTCACTAATTAAATAACAACTCACTTCTTTTTTAATGGTCCTAAGTTGAGTGACGAATAAATAGAATAATGCACTATATTAATGGATGTACCTAAATCTAGTATGGCCTTTTCTACTCTAAAACCACCAATAGTTGATGGTATAGAAAACATACCTAGATCCTTACAGTTTTTTTAGGGGGGTATTTTTGAATGATAGAAAACATAATTTTTTGCAGCATTATTTTTTCAATCCCTTTCAATTTTTGTCTTCTTTTTATAATACATAGTACCTTCAAGAATTAGCATATCTAAGAACTTGTTTAATTGCATAAAAAAAAGACAAATGTTACCTCATATTTCAATAATTTCTCATACAAATGAGCATCTCATTCCAATTTTTGATTATCCTTCAATGCATCTAGAAAAGGACAAACTGTAGCTAAAGGAAAAGCAAATGACTCAACCTTCGGCATAGTCATGCTTTCTTTTACTTTAGCAATTTCATTCTTTCTTTTGTATATGAATTTGATGAAGTTGGGACTTTCATGGGTTACTCCATTTGCTTTCCATTTTTTAATGAATAGTGTTGGAACTCTCCTTGTGATTTACCACTATTTGTTATGATAACTTATTTCAGGTGACTAATTGTAGTGGCTAAATGAGCCATTTGATTTTCAAAATTCTAAATACTAGTTCTAGTCTCCTGCTAAAATTTAATAATATTAGGAGCAAACATGTTAATAATGGCTTTAAGAGATATACCTGAATTAGTTGTTTAAGCTTGTGGTGGCTATCTTAAAAGACGGGGTTGTTGATATTATTGAAAATTAGTCATAGGTTAATTTACAAGTGTAGTACCATATCAAATATTTGGACTATCTCTCCAACCAGGATTGTACATGTTTGAATATGGATTGTATGAAAGTTGAGGTTGTCCTAAAAAACCTCCTTCTACATTTGCTTATTCTAACAAATCTTCCTATAACATTGGATACATATCAGTTGAGTATCCTACTAGTAAACATATTCTGTAAGCTTTTGTCACTTTCATTTTCTTATAGCTAATTGACCAAAAAAATGCAATAAGATCATTTAAACATTTTCAAGAGAAGAATTTTTTACATTATAAAGTTGAATAGTCCATCTTAGCAATAAATTGTTAAGAATTAGATGTCATATTAATGATAATGTATGAGTCGCACCAATTATTTTTGTCCACAAGCGCTCCTCTACTAGCGACATCGATAATACTCCTTTCAAGTGGCAGAAGTCTTTTAAAAGGATATTGAATTAGGAGTTTTTCAAAAATATCATAGTGTGGACAACTGATACATAACTTTTTAAAACACTCCCAATACTTATACAAATACTATATATGATGTTACTTTCGACAAATATCCTTCCAAATGCTAGTGGCCCTTAAAGTTGAATATAACTTTTCAAATTTTCTTTTTTCTTTTCATTCCAAGTAATTGTAACGCCCCAAAAATCTCAATTTCATGAATAGTACTTTTTAGGTCATGATAGTATATCCCAAGGTGAATAGTGAAACTCGGGACCCAAACTGCATTTTATTTTATTTGACATCGAATAATATTGTTCAAGGACAACCTGAGGATCAAATTAGAGTTCCAAATGAGTTTGTTTTGAGGGTTTGACCAAGAGTTGACTAATGGTCAAATTTTGACCTGGGTAAAAGTCAAACTCAAAACTATTAATGAAAATAGATGATATTAATTAAGGACTTTATGTGATGTTGATATTTTTCTTATGGGTTTTATTTTGGGAAAATGAAAGAATGGGGTAAAAAAGAAAAGTTAATTTTGGGCAAAAAAAAGAAAGGAAATATTTTAGTAAGGGACCACATGACATTTATGTCATTTTCTTCGCCACCTACCCTCTTTTCTTCACTAAAGAGTACCGATAACAACCGTTCCTCCTTTCTTCTCCATTCTTCTTTCATTTCTTACATTTTTAAGCCAATTTTCTTTAGCTTTAACCCCCAAATAACCTATTAAACACTAAATCATCAACCTAGGGTCCCTAAACTCAGCATATTAACAAAACAATTTGGGAAAAGATGAAGAAAAGGTATATGGGTGTTCTTGATCAATAGTACCCAAAAATTTATAAGTTTTTTAAGAGAATTAGAAGAACACTGTGGTGGATCTACTACAAGACAAGAGTTACATAGAGGATCTCGAAAGAATTGGAGGTGGATGTACTACAAATTTTCATTTGTTTTTGGTTATAACACGTATATATAATGAAGTAAAGGATCTTACAGGTTTTTATTGTGAATTATATATTAATAAATGAAAGTTATGTATGAAATCTAGTTTAGATGTGATGAAATGTATTGGAGGATGGGTAAACTATATTGTCAAGGAGTTTGACATAGAGATGGATAGATAATTATCATTCATAAAAAGTGTTTTAAAGTTTCTTAAAGGAGGTTTTAAGTAAATATAGAAGAAACTCTATTACAATTTTATAAAGTGAATTGTAATTGCTAGATTAATGAGGTTTAAAAAAAAACTGTTATAGCTTGATGTATTAGGTATTTAAGAATATGGTAACACTCGGTATGTCGATTCCATTATTGGGTATAGGGTGTTACAATAATACTAGCAGGTGGCAAGTAATATTACAAACCTAAGGCATTGTCTTTTAAAAAGAATTGAAGCGCTCACACTTTGATTTAATCTTGAGTAATAACATTAGGTTTCATTCGAATGCATATGACATGAAACTTCTAAGGATGCTTGTATGGATCCTCAATTGCAATACCATGAAAAGTTGGCAACAAATGAATTAAACTGAATTTTAATTTAAAAGTAACATTTACATCTAAATTTAGAAAGTTATGCAATGAGGGTGTTGATTTAAATTTGGTTCGACAAGTGCTCATTGCATTAGATTATTCACTGTGTTTTCTATTGTTTCACCAATTATAGTGATGTGCTACCTCCAATTTTTTTCATTATCTATTTTTATGTATTTTCAATCTCTAGATTATAATGCAAATAAACTTGTTTTAAAAATTTCTTAACAAATATAAAAACTAGGAATTCCTCAGCAATGACACCAAAATTTGGTGAAGTTATCGTATGCACCCAAAAGTAAATCCTAAATTTATTCAGTAAAACAAATGTGGTATAGGAAAGTAGGAATCGATCCTATGAGGAATTCTAGCTTGTCAATTGTTACAAAAGGAATATTTAGCTAGATGGGTGTTGTAATGAAAAGACATTTTGTGATAAAGAAAATAAATTAAAATTTGTGAATAATAAGAAAAGAAATATCAATAAAACAAATCTTGGTTTACGATCTCTTCAATAATTAAAACTATAATTGATCATTGATAAAAAAAATAATTATTTTATTATTTATATATTTGATAGAATATATCTATTTGTCCTTAAACTTCGTTAATAAAAAAACATGTAATTTAATTAACCCTTATTATTTAACAACCTTAGATATGATCCAAATTTTAATTGAACAATAAAATTTAAAAAATAAAGACCACTTAAGCAAGATAATACAACATTCATGGTTGCATTTAATCGTGTTGAAAACCTTTACTAAAAGTTAATAATTTATGATGCAAAAATTAAAAATCTTATTTGTTACAAAGATTAAAGGAAATTAACTTTTACATTTTAAATATTTAATCTTGTAGATAATCATTTCAATCAATAATGTAATTGTGCATATTAAAGACCAATAAAAATAATCATAAAAAACACTGAAAACAATTCAAAATATGAATGAATGAAATTTTTTTAAGTGAATAAAAATTTATAGATAAAAAGGAAGGTTCAAATAGGAGGCTCTCAAAGAAAAAATATATACAAAGTAAACAAAAAGCCACAAGGATTCTCAACACAAAGCTAAGTAGGTAGCTTCCAGATCTGTCGATGAAGATCAGTTATCTAAAAACGAGTCTTAAGGCTTAAAAGATGAGAACAAATTAGCTCAGTGATGTCCACAATTATTTCCTGAGGAGAATGACGACAGTTGCTAAAAATACAGTTGTTCCTCTCATACCAAAGAAAGTAAATTGTGGTAGAAAGAACTAACTGCGACAGAATATGCCCGAAGTCCTTTTATTGACGAAGATGGGTGGAAGCCCACTGGAGGATAGGAGACCAAGAAACCAAAGGCCAAGCAGTGCAAATCTTTGTTGAGAGAGAACCTCAGATGAAGGAGGAGAATCTGCACTGGAAGAAAAGGTGATCATGTGTCTCAGTAGAGGAGCTATATAAGACTCAAGTCGAGTCTGACAAAACTTTAAACAACTGGAGATTATCCATAGTCCGAAGTCGCCTCTATAAAGCTAATTAGAGGATGAAAGAGTGTCGTGGGATGTGCCCTAGAAACTATATTAGATGATGGATTAGATCCACTAGTCATTGAGCTCGAATAAGGTTCCATGTAGAGTCAACTGAAAAGACCCCAGATGAAGGACCAATCCAAACGCAACTATCTGAGTGCTGGGTAAGAGGCCAGAGATAGATAGAGTCCTATACTTGTTGCAACTCACTGCTCCCCTTAGGAAAAATACACTCACCGGAATGTATAATCTTTGAGACTCAGGCATCCTAAGAGAGCCCAGTGGAAGAAAGAACTCGAAACGAGAATTGATCACACAGTGGGCCTTGATCCGATAACTAGTAATCCTGCCATAATGATGTGTCCTGATCACCCCTATGTATGCTAAACTAAGCCCTTTGCATCACTCGCGGCTCAACAAAACCTTCCACCAATCCAGGAAGAACTCGATAGGACTCGAATATGCCAAAATGATCTACCTCTCAACAAAACAGTGTGTACCCACGTAGCCCACATGGAAGATCTGTTTGCGAATAGTCGACAGACATACTTAGGCATGACAGTCTTGTTCTAGTCCCTAACCCTCTTGACTCCTAAACGACCCTCCTATCTTAGAAAACAAACTAAAGCCCATTTCACCTTAGCCCCGATGTGGGAGAAAGAAGTACCTCTCTAAAGAAAAGCTAAAAATATGCTCTCAATACGACGAGAAATATTAGTATACCTAAATAAAAAAAAGGACAGATCAGATCAACTATAGACGACCAACATAGGTAACAGATGCTGAAATCCACAACCTAATTCGGGAAAGAATCCTCTCAACCAAAGGTAAACGATCTGACTGACGCAGTCGAGTAGTGATAAGAGGGACCCCCAAATAGTGAATCAAAAGGGAGCCTATCTGAATATTAAGCACTCTCTACAAAGAAGTTGAGAAAATGACTCGACTTTTAGCCGAGTTCATAGCCAAACCAAATACTCTCTCAAAAGTTGCTAGAGCCTGTCGAACTGTCTCAATAGAAGTCGAATTTTCCTAACAGAAAATCATCAAATCATTCACAAGGTAGAGATGAGTAAGTGAAGTCGACATACATCACCAATGGAAACAAAAACTAAATACCGCAATGGCCTCTCTCATGATCCCATCTAACCCCTCCATGGTTAACACAAATAGGTAAGGAGAGAGGGGATCCCCTGTCACACCCCCCGAAGGAGAGAGGGGATCCCCTGTCACACCCCCCGTGTAGTTGAGAAGCTCCCTGTTTAGGGCTACAGAGAAATGCATAGACCATAAACGTGCTTCAATCCAACTAACCATACAAGTAGGAATGCCAATAGTCCTAAGTCCCAGCAAAATGAATTCCCAACTAATTATGTCAAATGCCTTACAAATATCAACCTTGAGTGCGCATCGAGGAGGTGAGCAATCATGATGATATTCATGCATCAGCTCCTGAGTAAGAAAAATAGCATCTACAATCAATCTCCCTTAGATGAAAGCCATCTGTGCTCTCCCAATCACCTCTGGAAGAACGACTTTAAATCGATTCGTAATGACCTTAGAGATGCATTTATAAAGGACATTGCAGTAAGGCATAATAGAAGTAGAGAAAAAAATACCTTACAGCCACCTTAACGTCTGCTCTAATAATGTCCCAACACCTCTTGTAGAAGAAAGAAGTGTAACCATCAGGGCCTAGAGCCTTATCCCCCGGAATGGAAAATAAAGCATCATGTATCTCCTAATCTGAAACTGGCTCTCCAAAGATGGAATAAAATCCTCTGGGATACGCCGAGTGAAGAATCGAGCAGCATTCGCTGAAAGTACTGAAGGGGGTTAACTAAGGATGTCCTGGAAGTAATGAACTGCTAGCTATCCCAATACTCCCTGATCCGTGATAACAGTGCTCGTCTTGTCCCATAAAGTATGAACCCTACCTCGGGCATATTAACAATAAGACCCAATTATCTCTCAACATATAAAGATTCAAAAGCTTCCAGTCCCTTGAACTGAGATAAAGAAGATTTAGCCAACAATGGTCGTAACTACCATTAACTTCTAGTGAATAAAAGCTACTCTAACGTCCATTGAGCATAGGAAAAGAGAATTTTGTGAAAAGCTAAAAATTAGAGATAAAAACTTGGAATGAATTTCTTCCTTCACTTTGGTCCTATTTATAGCTACTTCAATCCCATATTTGTTGATGTGAAGATATTTTTGTTGTAATTATTTAGATCCCACAAATCATAACTTCACTATTACCTAGATTTGGTCAAGATAAGATTGAAACAACTTTTAAAACATTTTTCTCTTGCAAATTCGATGTTTGGAAGTAGTGATTTTTGCTAAATGTGCCCACATGATCATGCACGGCTATTTCATCATATTTTTAAGTTAATTCAAATATTATAATCCAAACCTACTATTTAAACTGATTTGCCAACCAAATTTTCTTGTTTCTCCCTTGATTATAGCTAATATTGCTTTTTCATTCCAAGCTTTCCAATTTAAATTAAGATCCAATTATTTTCCTCTTGTTCATTGCTTTCTTTTAGTTCCTTTTTCCAATCAAATAACATTTTCAACTCCTTTCCTATCAAAGTAAACAAAAAGATTGAGTTTGAACATATTAAAAGAGAATTATAGAGGATTTAAAATAAAAAATTAAGACAAATTCTTTACATCAACGACCTAAAGAAGAGATGAAGAGAACTGAAGTTGTGAAAAGAGAACACTAACGGCAAATATAATTTTTAAACGTTAAAATCTTTATATGTTGACAAATATTAGTCTTTAATACAAATGTTAAAACATTTTTTCAACTGAGTTATACATAATATTTAGTAACTATTAAAATATTATTGTGATAACTTGCGTAGAATTTTCTTTAAAAAATATTTTATTTATATAAAATATATAGTTGTGAAAAATCATGTTAAAGAGATCATTATTTAAGATATCAATTTTGAGCACATTATAAATTAAATGAATTGATATAAAATACATAGTTGTCAGAAATTGTGTTAAAGAGAAGAACATTACTTAGCATTATCAATTTTGATCTAATTTATCTTGTGATCAACATGTAAAAGAGTATCGAATAAATTGTCAAGGACTTTCCACAACACACAAGTTTCACTAGTCAGGTACCTTTTAAGCAAATTAGAGCATCTCGCTTTCAACCATGGCTTTTACAGCAAAGTCAATCAAAAGTGTCGCGACAAGCAAGAGGTTACTCTGTCTCCGAAAACAGCAATCTGAATGGTAATCAATCAAGGGACTATTGACCCAAGGAGTGAATGACAACTAATAAATATACAACCTTTAATGAAGAAATACATGTATATGGCTTCCCATTTCAAGGACTCCCTAACTATATACTTCTTATCCACAAGATCACAAAGCCAAAACAAAACAGGTAAACCATCAGAAACTCCAATCACAAGACAGTCACTGAGTCTGAGTTTGATGAACTGGATGAATCAGTTGCTTCACCTGTGACATTCTTCAGTTTAACTGATGAAGATTCCGCTGGATGCTCACATTCACCAAGATCACCTATATCCAAAGTGTCGGGAAGATTTTCAGGAGACTCGAGTGCATCAAACTGTAATCAGAAGACAATAGGTAAGGTTGAATCATATAGTGGAAGAAGAAAAACTTCAAAAACTCAACTTGTAAAATTTAGATGAGACTACAAGTTTAAAATGCAGTCAACATAATGCACTCTTCCAAAAAATCACTAGTAAATCTAAAACAGGAAGGGATTTTCCAGAAACAAGTTTGTTGCCAAGTTAAATATAAAGTTAAAGTAAACTTGATCAGTAGTTCAATTTGCATGAGATCAGTGCAACATATTACCGCCGAAGACATTTCACAAAATTCCAGCGAACTTGGTACACCACATTAAGACCCTTCATATATATAACATGCACAACCAAGCTTGCATTTTAACTTTTTGACAACTCGGGGCATGTTTCAGTCATAGACTCTGTAATCACATGATACTAGGCCAAGTACTGTAAAAAAACAACTGAAATACCAAATCAAGGAGAAAAAGAGACATATATGCAACATTTCCTGTAAGCCTCACATTCCATTGGAACCTACTGAATCAAATACTTCTCTAAGGCAATGTAAGATGAGGAAATAATGTCACAACACATGATATAAATTCAAGAATAGGCAAAAGAAAAGGTATAGTTTATTGTATGCAAAGCATATGCATTTTTAAGAAAGACCGAAACAAAGATAGGTAATAATAGCAAGATATACTGTGAAAGCACTATTTTTACTCAATGTACATCTGGCTCCTAAGTTTTGGGCATCAATCAAATCCAAAAATAGATGTGCATGGTCAGCTGGATCCTCCGAACCACAGGAAAAAGAATTTGCTCAGATGAACATTAGTCACATTAAGAAACATCACATCTGGTGACACAATGGTAATGTCTTCACAAGCAGCAAATATTCATGATTGCATTAAATGGAAACAAAATCCACTATTATATGACAGTTGAAAATTTTTACCCCAAGTTGGTGTAGCATGTCCATAGTGGCTTCGACGTCACCTTTGCTAGCCAGATATGCATCATTAAGGGACTCGTCAGATATACCAGGAAAAATCATTTGAAGATATTCCAAATCCATTTCCAGTTCTTCTGTCATTTCATTGGGATTTTGAGATGATGATCCGCCAGAAATAAGGAAAGAGTGGCCCTTAATTGCAAATGTTTCTGAAGCTCTATCTTGCTGCTTAGTCTGTGCAGTATGTTCATCAGGTCCACACCAGACAGTTTGACTGCCATCCTCGGAAGATTTTACTGGGAGTCCAGGAACTTCAACTATATCAGCTGCCTCTCTTTTAGAAAGTGGTATATAAGATGCTGCATAAGGATTCAAGGTAGATGCTCCGGGCTTCATTTTCACAGATCTAGCAAAATACAATTCAGACAAACAAATAACAAAAGAAGAACATTAGTAACAGGTACAGAGAACTCTTAAGACAATCTTTAGGAAATTCTGATCTATAAACTTTCTAGACCGAATGTTTCTTACACGATTTGAAGAGGCAAGACAACATATTAAGATGTTGGTGTCTGTAACAATCCTAATAAAGGGGTCAGTCATTACATAACTGACATGCATCCAGTCACCGCACTGCTTTCAGCAGACAAATCGTACGGTTCGATAATTAGGAGACAATAAATCTTTGAGAAGTACCAATGGGCACAGGAAATAGTAATCACACTAAGATCATATACCTTATAATCCTTTGCTAATCCACGAAAAACGATCAGCTTAAGCCGATGAAAACAAATAATCTATTCTTAACAAAATGCGAGTTTAAAAAACTAATCGCGATACTAAATGAAAGTTTGTTGGCTTAAAGATTACATTGGAAGGAACCATGTCTTCAAGCTTCTCCACCGGCATTTCTCAGTTTACAGCACCAACCAAAAATTAAATCTAAGGCATGTTTCTTAATCTTGCGACAACAGAAGATCAAGAACATGACTAAAAGTTGCACCTTTCTCTATTAAATTTAAAAAAAAATTATGGATAATAATCTTCAACATAAACACCAAAGAAAAAAGAGAAAAGACATATACATAGTCAAATCAATACTTTCGCCGTTACGTTAAGCGCGCGATCGCAAATGAACGCGGGAACCATTTTACGTTTGCCTCAAAATAACGAAAGAGTTAAAACAGGTATAAGCTTAGACCGTAGATCAACGTAGCAGAAAGGAAGATCTAACAACAAAATAGGAATCTGGATGAAAACAAAATTAACATCAAAACTCTGTACCTGGAACCAGTAGTTATAGAGGTCAGAGATCGAAGAGGCTGAAATGATTAGAAACAAACAAGGAGGTGAGGTATTTTCATTTTCTTCGTTAAGTCGAAAAGGGTTACCTTTGGTTTCGTGTTCTACATGAATAACCGCCACCCTCAATCTGCGGTTAGCTTTATTGCTTCGTTTATGAGTTTGGGGTATTATGTAATCTTCATAATAAGAAATATTTTAATTTCAAAATCTAATAATTTTTGTAAATATCTTAATAAGATAGATGAATCTTTTTTAAATTTTAATTAAGGTAAACTTCTTATAATCTTATATTTTAATTTTCTCTTTGAACCCTTTCAGTTTTAGATTTTCTTGCTTTCGTTTTATTTAATGCCCTATCAATATAAAATTTAAGAACTAAGTATAATGTTCTCCTTCTAAGTGACTAATTGAATTTAAACACATAGACGATTAAAATATAAAATATGAGTCACTTAATAAAATTATCTAACAATCTTCTACTTGGCATATATAACATAATAACGGTTTAATCATTTAACATAATATGCATATAATAAAAGAAATTCTTTTTTAATCATAACATTAATTATAACTAAGCAAACAAAATCAAAGAAGATCATCGTGGTTGTGCGCCCTTTAATGTAACATAATCCCTTTTGTGTATCTTAAAACTAGTTCAATAACTTAATATGTTTTATAATGAGATATATCTTAAAGATTTAATGATAATGTCTTTATAAAAAGTAACTCCTGTTAAAATTTACATAATCATTCATGTATATATGCTAACTGTAAACAATAAATAACATGATACTTAAATATCAGAAACAATACATAAACGAGTTAAAAAGTGTCAAATATATAACATATATAAATAATAATATCTTATATAATCGTGGAACCTAGTAATATCATTCTTTTGACACGTTCATTGAATATCTTTGGTAGTAATCCTTTTATTAATGGATTCATAGTCATAAGATTTATGATAATATATTTGATTGTCATTCTTTGCTTATGAGCTTCTACTTTAACAATAAAGCTTTATTTATATCCATATGTGTAATGCCTTTTAAATACTTGTCATTTTATACAAAGAAGATTGTTGCGTTGTGTCAACATATCTAATAATAGTCTGAGTTTGAACATCCAATCACCTTAAGATGATTGGATCTCCTATAAGAGAGCATGTGATATTTTGTTCCTTTTATGTATCTTAATACTTTCTTTGTAACTTTTCAATGTTCTATTCTAGGATTAGTTTGATTAGCAGTGTTTCCTTAGATCCAAAAGAAGTAATGGTATCTTCAAACTTGAGCAATTGCGGGAAGGCTTGCTTAAGTCCCTATATTGACTTTTTAAATTTACACACCATGTTTTTCTTTCCTTCTACTAGAAAGCCTTTGGTTGATCAATATAAACTTCTACCTCTAAATTCCTATTTAAAAAGGTAGTTTATACATTCATATGATACATTTCTAAATCATAATAAGCTACCACTTCTATAATAATTATAAACAAATTTTTTGTTTGAAATAGTAGAAAAGGTCTCATTATAATTAACGCTTCCATTACTAAGGTGAATAGATAAGAGGATAGAGGACCGCTTCGTCTAACCCCTTAACATAACTAAAGGGCTTTATAGGAATTGCATTAACTAGTGTTGGACCCTGTTTTTGGAGTCCAACTATCTGGAATCATAAAACATGAGCATATTACCCAATACGTTTTTTTCTACTAAGTACTTTTCAAGTTCCATTTAAGCCTAAAATGTATTATAGGAAAGCATTGATAAGTCCATAATTATAATTGTACCTGTTTTGGCATAATAGGCATAACTTTCACTAGATATGCCGAATTAAGGTCGTTCTAGGATGGTTTCGAAGGAAACTTCTAGATTTACAACTTTCGCAAATATCCGAGAGAGATTTTGCCTCCAAAAGGGTCAAAATCACAAATTAAAACTCCTTAGGAAAAAGTTTGTCTTTGCCATGGTTAAACTTGAAGGAAGACCCTCTGCAAAAGTTCACCGTGACCTACTTGTGGCTTCACCATGGCGAACTCTGAAGATTAGATAGAAAACCTGTCAAAGAAAGTGCTGCAAACTGTCAACATCCGTTATCACGTAATGACCATAACTCTCTCATCCGAAGTCCAAAAATTACAAATTATATACCGTTGGAAAGATAAGAGGATAAACTAAAACTTCCATGAAGAAAACTTTGTCTAATTCTACCTATATGAATGCAAATTTTCCCCTAAAGTTAGAACACAAATTTTTGCACCTATGAAAACTTGAAATTTGCAATGTACAAACTTAGAAGGTCATGAGCAAAATGAAATGTATCTCATTAACATCAAAAGATAAGAGTTTACAAAGATTTAATGGGCATTTCAAGCTACAATACATCATTTTCTTCATAATCCAAAAAGTACAAAAGATACTTGAATAAAGAATACTTGAAATGCGACTAAAGTCTTATGTTTACAAAATCTAGCTTAAAATACAAAAGTACGCAAATTCAGAGTGATGCTGGGACTCTTGACTACTCGATCTCTTGCTTATCACCTGAATATGGGAAGGAGAATGGAGGTGAGCTTAAAAGCTCTTGGGTAACATGTTTATAATTGGAAACAAGCAAAACTATTTGAAATACTCAATGTCATACTCACTTTGCATCAAAATCCATAAAAATGCGTAGTTCCCAAATTCTCACATTATCAAGCAATTTATAAGCAACATAAGTCATGCATTCATCAAACTTGTCAAAACATTCTAAACACATAATCACATAAAAAATGGTTTCGGTAGGTCCGTAAATAGAACGTACTAACACATTCTCACATAATGGTCTTTTGTTGGCCCCTGAAAATTTTTTTTAGCATGATGAGACTAATTTTGGGGCCTTGCTAGATTATTTATATTGGAATTGATTATTTTGTTAATGTGGGTAAGATAATATGACATGGGCTAAGGGTTTTGAACTATTAAAGTAGCGGGAGACTGTGAGGCCAATTTTGGCAAGTCACTTAAGCATAAAAACCATAAGGCAATAAAGTTAGGGCAAAAGGGACTTTAGGCAATCATTAATGGTGTAAAAGAGAAGAAAAGGGGGTGTTTTGCTTTTGAAAAGAAAAAAACGAAATTGAAGAAAGAAGGGAAAGAGTTTCGTGATTTTAGAGAAAGAAAGGAGAGCAAGCTAGGTTTTGATTTTTCTTAACCTTCAAGAGGGATTTTGAGAGTGATCAAGAA
>JAOQMP010000008.1:19868357-19889293 GCA_027563575.1 Erythroxylum pedicellare
AAAGAAGAGAAAACAAGCTAGGGTTTCAATTTTCTAAGCCTTCAAGAGAGATTTTGAGGTTGTTCAAGAAGGGAAAAGGGTAGAGGAAGAGAAAAGCTTCCATTTGAGCTAAGAATCTCTTCACTAGGTGAAGAATCAAGGAAATGAAGAAAGACAAAAGAAGCAAGGGATTAAGAGAGGCAAGAAGGACAAGAGAAGAAGCATTTTTTAACAAGTCTATAAGCAAGGAAATCAAGATGGGTATATGTTTATAATAAAGTAAATAAGCCACTACTATTTTCTTTAAATCAAAGACATTTATTGATTTTAATTGCATCATAAGTGTTGCATTCCTTGTTCTTGAATGATTTGTGAAATCTGCTATATGTTGCTACATGATTGTGTTGATGTTTGATAAAAAGACTTCACAAATGATTTCTGAAAAGATACATGTTTATGGAAATCAGATTTTAAGAATGGTTTTCAAGATATATATCAAGTATATAAAAAGTAAGTTTTCGAAAAAGTGTCATTTTGGGCAACAAGTTTACAAGTCATGAATTATGTGTTATGTGGGTTTATGATGGTCCCCTAAGTTCAATCATGTGCAAGTTGACCAAGTTAAAGGCTTCTCCTACCTGCCTGCTAGTGGCATGGAGCTCCTTCATGGACTCTCCTAAGTTCACGACTACACAAGACCCTTATGGGAATTGTTTAGTACGTTCTATTTTTGGATCTAACCAAACCATTCTGATGTGCTTATGTGCTTATATTATGTTAGCAAGTTTGATGCATTCATGTTTTGTAACTTGTTGATTTTGGTTGAAAGCTTAAGAAACATGTGTTTTTCTATGACAAGTAAAATGGTTTCAAAGGTTTTGCTTATCTTTTTAGTATAAACTGTTACCCATGAGCTTTCAAGCTCACCCCCTTTTTACCCCATCTTCAGGTGATAGCTAAGATATCAAGTGATCAAGAGCCTACGGGAAATTCTCCAAATTTGCTTAATTTGTATTTTGAGTTGATTTTAGGAAAGCACAATGTTATAGTTGCATACCAAGTTTATTTGTTTAAGAATTGTTGTAATTTGAGACTTTGAGATGATGTTATAATTTGGCTTAGAATGCCATCAAAGATTTGTAAAAACTTTATTCTTTTGAGGTTAAGGAACTATGAATTGTGTATGGATGATATTGAGATGATTATCATCTTGAACACAATATTTTGAGCCTAAATTGTGTATATATATATATATATACATACGTATGCCTAAGTGAGATGTATGGAAACGAAAGACAGGAATTATGATTGATCAAATGTAGTTGGATGTGATGAGACAAATGAGTTAAGATTTGATAGTTTCATGAAGTCAAATGGGTAGCTGAATGGTTATGTTCAGGACAATCCAAGGTTGTATCGAGAAAAATTACAAGCTTTCCATAGGGTAAAATTTGTGTTATGACTTAAGGGAAAATCTAGGTTGATCTAAGCTAAACTAAACCAAGTTATCTTCTAGAAATTTGTAGTTCTTTCCTTTATCTTTCGAACGGTATGTAGTATGAAACTTTTGGACCTTTGGATCGAGAGTTATGGTCCTTAGAAAGGGAAATGCTTAGGAGGATAAAGATGTATCATCTGTAAAGACATATTGTCTGTGATGACATCGCATCGTCTATGATGACATCATTACGTCTGTAGGGATGCATCGTCTATAAAGATGCATCGTTTGTAAAGATGTATCATCTGTAAAGGTGTATCGTCTGTGATGACGTCGCATCGTCTGTGATGACATCATATCGTCTATAGAGTTGTATCGTCTATAAAGACTCTTCGTCTTAAAAGTTGCATCGTCTTAAGTTGACTTTGCTTCATCTTAAGTTCACTCCGCTTCATCTTAAAAGTTGCATTATCTTAAGTTGACTTTGCTTCATCTTAAGTTGACTCCACTTTGCCTAAAGAGTTGCATCGCCTTAAGTTGACTTTGCTTCGACTTAAGTTGACCCCGCTTCGTCTTAAGACTTTGATTTGTTTTTCTTTTCTTTCGTCTGCTCTTTGACTTCATCTGCCCTTTTTACATCGTCTACCCTTTTTACTTCGTCTACCTTCTTGTTTTGTCTGCTTCTACTTCGTCTGCTTTCTACTTATATGAACTAAACTTCTTCTTCTGTATACTATTCATTTGATGCTATTGTCTGCTTCATTTTTGACCCTTCAGACGATAGAATCTGAAAACCTTCTATGAGGGCAAAACTCTGTTTGATTCTTTCAGCCATAACTTCGATATCCAACCTCCAAAGAAGGTAAATCCTATGTCTAGATAAACTAGATACATAGGGCTATCAAACTATCTAGAGGAATAGAACTTTTTTTATGCAGCCTCTAAGATGCTAAATATCTAGACGGAAGTTAAGCATAGAATGTTTGCTTTAGTATAAGAAAGATTTGGAAGATATGGCCCGACACTACGATATTAGATAATGAAGATTAAATAAGGATGACTAATGAGGGTTAAATGGGAATAACTATGCATGGTATCCAAGAAAGAAGAGGATTCGATGATGGTTAAGGAAACTTCATTGAAATAAGTTCAGTGATTATGATTTCGCAAGAGTTAGGTTCCAAAAATGGTGCCCAACATTTATATTATCTAAGCAAGAGTTGGGTTTTGAAAACGGGAACCACCAATATGATTGACTACTAGTTTTGCATATGAAATGTCTGAAATGACTTTGTTTTGCTTTAAAACTATTGAGTCCTAGTTGTGGGTAAATAGGTATGTTTAGAAGGGTCTGCAGCTGCTCCTGTGACACTTCGGTGTTGAGACTTTGGTCTCTCCTGTGACACTTCAATGTCAGTGTTGAGACTTCGGTCTCTCCCATGACACTTTGATGTCGAGATTTTGGTCTCTTCTGTATAAGCCCTATTACCCACTTCTGTAAATGACTTAGCAGTCATCTGATTTTGTATTCTGATATATATCTAATTATGTCATAAATAAAATTGTATTCTGATTTTGAAGGGTTTATACCCTCTTTTAGTATTCAGTTCTGTTAATTAGAAAATCTGTTCTGAAATGCATTGTGTATAATTTATTGTTAAAATAATATGTTAATTCATGCTTATGTTGTTACATGATTCAGTATGATGAGTTATCACTTTATATATAGATTAGTTATTACTCACTAAGCTATATGCTTAGTACGGTGGATTTGCCCCGTATAAGTTCAGAGCAAGGATTTTAAAGACTGAGACGATGCACCTGTAGTGGCCAATTGGATTCTGAGTCTTGTTTTGATTAAAATGTATTTTGAGTTTATCTTAGCTCATATATAGAGTGTATGACTCTGAATTATTGTAAGTTTTTGTAATAACTATGTTTAAAGTTGGTTTTGATTTTTAGAACAAATTTGTATAATGTTCATGTGATATAATGTATGTATGTTTTGAACAAGTTTGGAATGATTTGTAATGTATTGCTTCAGTTTCTGAAAATACATGTCATGAATGTTTAGTATGGTTTGAAATCCTTCCACATCGGTCTGTTATTTGTTTCTGTCTATAAGTCCGATGTGGCACTCTCGTGTCCTCCAAGGGGGTATTGGGGCATCACATATTTATTAGCGAAGTTACAAGTCCATCCAAATTTGGGAGATAGGATTAGATAGGCACAAGCTCATGATTCTTATCTTATGCAAATAGGAGAGAGAATGCAATAGAGTAGAGGGAATAACTTTTCAGTGAGAGCAAATGAAGCATTCGTAACTGGGAGGCAAGTTTGTGAACTAGATGTTGATGGATTACGAGAGTAGATTTTGAAGGAAGCTTATAGTGCACCATAGGCTATGCATCCTGATATTACAAAAATGTAAACCTAAGACCTTATTACTAGTGGCAAATAATAAAAAAAGATGTAGCAAAGTTTGTGTCGAGGTGTTTGACTGTTAGCAAGTCAAGGCAAAGCATCAAACACCACTAGGGAAATTAAGACCTTTAGCCATTCTGTCATAAAAGTGGGAGATAATTTTATGGATTTTACGGTAGTGTTACCAAGGACCAGACGTAGATATGATTCAATTTGGGTAATTATGGATAGGTTGACTAAATTAGCTCATTTCTTACCTATAAAATAGACAAAGTCCTTGGACTAGCCAGTTAAGTTGTATGTTGATGAGATTGTGAGGTTACATGGGGTTTCAATGTCTATTGTATCAGATTGAGATCCACGATTTACTTTTTAATTTTGGATGAGTTTACAAACAGCTTTGGGGACTAGATTGAATTTGAGTATTACATTTCACCCTCAGTCAGATAGACAGTCAAAGCATATGATTTAGAAATTGGAGGATATGATGAGAGCTTATGTGTTGAACTTTGAAGGTGATTAGAATAGATATCTGCCTTTGATGGAGTTTGCATATAACAATAATTATTACTCTAGCATCAGTATGGCACCATTTGAGGCATTATATGGTAGGTGGTGTAGACATCTAATATGTTGGAATATAGAGGGTTGTAGATTGTTAAAGAGACCAAATTTGGTTCAAGAGACGATGGAGAAAATAGGGGTGGTAAGGTAATGATTGAAGGCAGCTCGAGATTAGGAAAAGAAATATACCGATCAACATCGACAGGAGATGGAGTACAATATTAGAGATACAATAATTTTTCAAGAATCACTTTAAAGGGGAATTCTAAGGTTTGGTAAAAGAGGAAAGTTGAGTCCGAGATATATTGGGCATATGAAATTGTACAACTTATGGGGCCATGAACTTACAAATTAGCATTACCATTAGAGTTATCATAAATTCATGATATATTCCATGTGTTGATGTTCAGATGATACTGATCAGATCCTCATCATGTTATATTGAGGCCTGAGGTCAAAGTTACAAATGACATGACTTATAAGGAAGAGATAGTGGAGATATTAGATAGATAAATTAGGAAATTAAGGAGACCAGAGATAACAATCGTGCAAGTTTCATGGAGTCATCATCATTCTCCAAGTGGGTGACTTGGGAGGTAAGGGATGAAGTTTGATGTTAGTATCCTCATTTTTTTAGATATTCAAAAACGTAATTTAATTTATAGGACAAAATTCTTTTAAAAGGAAAAGATCTTTAAAGCCCATCATTAACATAAACTTACCCATAACACAACCCATAATATTAAACACATACAAGAACTATCAAGTGCAAAAATAAAGACCAACGAAAATCTTCTTCTTCTTCTTCATTTCTTTTAACTATTCTAGTTGAAAATTGGGAGGAAGTTGTGGAGGTTAACAACCCCAAAATCCCTTTACATTTGGGTAAATTTCTAGCTACCATTTTATGTCTTTTTGTGAATTTTGGTCATTCTATACTAGTTTATAGTTAGATTGCATGTTGTGGTTGTTTGGGACAATAAATGAATTTGCATGAAGGGATAAAAATGGAGAAGATATGGCTAGAAAATGATTAAATAAGACGAGATAGGAGCAGAGGGGAGGCTGAAGAAAATGAAATATTTTGAAAACTTAAGTTGCGTAAAGGGACAGAATAGGAAATGCAAAGAGTGAACGGGTAAACCTGGAATTTACTTCCAAGAACAGTATTTTTTATATTAATCGCAGTGACTGAGGGTAAAATAGGACTTTTGATTAGTCAAGGGGTATTTTAGTAATTATAGTGGTTAAGTTAGTAAGGATATTTTTATAATTAATAATAAAGTGGAAAAGGGAATAATGTTGGATTAAGAAGTGTATTTAAGTTGAAATATGTATGCTCTAAGACTCTTCATGTTTGATGTTTTCAACATATGCTCTTCGTTTTAAGAATTTTATTGTCTCATCTTGCTCTAATCCTTCTCTTTCTTGCTCCATGATGACAAATGAGTGTGAATCTCAAGAAGACGATTCAAATATTGTGCTTTCGACTCAGTTTAGCTCTTTCTCTTCTGAGTTGTACCTAAAGCCAAATATAAACTAAAGTGAATATCTTAAACATTTCATAGCATTAATCAATAAGTATTATGGAATGAATGTATAATCAACTAAGCACATATCATAAATCAAGAATATAACTTATAATTGAATCACAAGAAATTAATAAATAAAGGTATATTAAATAAAAGACCAAATCATATTGTTATCCTAACTTAAAGTTTGTCACTCCTAGAAACTAAACAAAATTAGTTCCTTCTCATAGAAAATAAAACTAGAGATACATAAGTAGAAGAGCAACTAGAAAATAAAGAAATCATAATTCTAAATCTTCCTTTTTCTTCTAATGGATCTTGTTCAAGTTGGATTAGATGTTATCTATCAGATCTTGTGACATATTCTTTATGTTTTCCTCATCCTTTGATCAGAAATGTTGCTTCTATATGTTCTTTATGACTCAAATTACTTTTAAATTCACCCCTTTTTTCCTCTATTCACGTCCTTTTATGGTAAAAACTAGGGTTACTAGGATATACAGGACATGTAGGTGACTTTGTAACTCTAAAAATACCTGAATTTGAAATTTTATAGAGGAATAAAGACTTACAAGGGCAACATACATGGTTGTATATATCAACATACATGGTTGTATATATCAACATACACAGGCGTATAACTTCAGATGACTAGAATCAATATTCTTCAAATCTCCACACATTTATAAAGACTTACATAATTACTGTACATAGTTTACAAGTCTAATTTTCTTCAAATCTTCATTCCATTTCACAACTTCATCTGATTTCTTCTTCTTTTAGTCCAAGAAGGCAATTGTCACCTACAAATTCACTTAAAGCAAATTAGGTGCCAAAAATACTATAAAACCATTAAATAATAAGTAAAACATATTAAATATGAGTTTATAATTATAGTCAAATAAGCATTTATCAAATATCCCCACACTTAAGCTTTTGCTTATCCTCAAGCAGCATAATCTAAATCATTAATCTTACACACATCCATCTTTTATCAACTTCAACTTGTCCATCCATACTTTAAATCATCATATCATATCAATCAAATTAACATATAATTAGATTTAAGTTATCTTAGAACAAACCTTCATAAGTCAATATCAATAATAATCATATTGATAATATTTTTCAAATCAAAAGTATAAATTTTCACATTCTCACTAAGAATTCACTCATTGCTCTCTAGTGTTTTAAGGTGAAAAGTATAAGAACTCTCAAATCAATGCATAGTAGAACCCTTAACCATAAGCTTGCAATATTATCACATCTCCACCATGTATAAGTAAATTAGAAACAAAAATCAAAAGGTCTTAATATAAGGTTTTAATGGGGCTTCTGTGCGGTATAATTAGGATAATAAAAAAGGTGACAAAATTGAAGAAAATTTACAAGAAAAAACAAACTTTCAAGAAACTTATTCTTCATAATATAGGTCCTTCACATAATAAATCCATTGGTGCCATAACTTTAACATTTTTTTAATCTCAATAAATCATCATAGATAAATAATTAAAGAAATATTATACCTTTTGAAATTTCAAGTTCTAAATAAACCAGTTAATGTAAATAATCTTGAGGGTTAAATTTAATAACAAAAGGCTTAAAAAATAAGGTAAAAGATAATAAAATGGTTATAATCAATGAAAAAAGGCTAAGGCTTAAAATTGGTTACTCCTAATAGGTGTAGATTATAGTGTGTTTTTTAGGAGTTTAAGTGTGTTTTTTAGTGTCTTCTTTAATGGTAATTATATGTTTAAGATTTAGAATATTGTTTTATGTGTTTCAATTGTTTGAGTGATTTAAAGCAAGAATTTTAAGTTAATTTTACGTTTCAACGGTGGTTTGATGTGTTTGTGATTGTATGGAAGTAGGAAATAGAAGAAAAGAGAATAATTGGAAGCATAAAATAATGCCATGATAGACGTGATAAAGAGCAAAATCTAGCAAATTTTAGCTTTTCCAACTCATAAGTTTTTTTATACTTTTGAAAATTTAGGGCTATTTTTAGAACCAAATTAAGTGGGTAAACCCTAAAAGCATCAAGAAGCATTTAAGAATAAGAAAAACACAAAAATGATAGCAGCACTAGATTAAAAGAAGATTAAGAGGAAACATTAAAAATAGCTTTAAAAATTCCAAATTTTAAGATCAAGACTCTAACTAGTTTTTCTTTCTTTCCCTTTTATTTCTTTCCTTGTCTTGGATTTTCATTTGGACTTTTATGATGTTTAGCATAATTATGAGTTTATAAATCCATGTTAGCAGTTTTCTTGACTTGTTTTGTTGAACTTTATTCCTGTTAAATTCAATACATCTATCAATGCTTTCTAATAATTATTATGCTTATACTTGGTAATAAATCTAGAGAGTGAGTCAAATCAAATGTGTTATGGTCTGCAACTATTAGGTTAATAAACCATTGAAGAGAGATCTTAATTTTGAATCCATTATCCTTAGGATTATTTCAATTCCAATTAAATTGTTAACAGTAGTTTCGTGAATCAAGAGGCTAAAATTATATTATTTTCAATTTCAGTTGGGATTACTTGATGAGAGCTTAAGAGAGGGTAATCAAAACCATAGGATGTCTAGGATTAAGCAAAATTTGAATTAACGAGATAAAAGGAGAAAAACCAAGGATAGAATAATTCTTAAGTTTCCAGCTTTGTTCATATTCATTCTTATTAGCAACTCACTTATTCAATTGTTTTGTTTTATTAGTTATTTCAGTTTAAATAATTTATTTTAATTCAATCAATATTCTAATACCTTGAAAAAATTTGTATTCAAGATGTTAGATGTCTAATTAATCCTCATGGGAACGATACCTTTTTTACTATAAGTTTTGATCCATATACTTACGGTATGAACAGTTTTCTATATAAAAATGATCATCAAGTTTTTGACACTATTGCTAAGGATTAAACTCATTTGATTTAAGGATTTGATACTTTTCTTGTGTGATTGCAGGTGCTTAAACGTAAGACAAAAAAATATAAGAAAGCAACTTCAAACTAAGCAAATTGCAGATCTTTTCTTCCAACACAGTGAAGGCATTACAACATGAATAAGAGTTAATATAACACATATAATCTTGGTTGCAAGTACCACCAAAATTATTCATGGATTAACAATATAGGAGATTATATAAGAAAATGATGCCCACCAATTTTCCAAAAGAATAGTCTTGGATATATAGAGTCAAAGTTGGACAAGTTAATATACATACTGAGCTCCAATGATAGCTAAGATGAAAGTCAGAGGAGGATTGAAGCCAAATTTTATCATTTCATAAAGAACCACTCCTCTACTTTCCATAACTAGAAGGTTCAAGTTAGGCAACCTTATAATTCATTATTAAAAAGGAATGTGGGGAGTCTTCCAAGTGACAAGGAAGCCCAATCAGCATCCATCTTATGTTATGCCATCCATCTTATGTTTTGACAGATATGGGGGTAACCGGTACAATTTTTAATGTCAAGCTCCAAATTATATGTGGGAACATACATATTGCTTGTGAAACTAGTCTTAAAATACACTACTTAAGCTTACTAATAATTTAGAGTGGAGCAACTCTTACACTAATTCATTGAATGATTATGTTCCATCTAAATTTTTAATGAAAGATCTTACCAACAATGAGCTAGCCACCGTTTCATTTGAGAGAGTTTTTCTTTGGTCGAAGACATTGAGCTAGATACAACATGTCATGAGAGGCCATTAGTGGCTCTAAGTGATAAAGAGACAAAATTCATGTACAAGAATGAAGTTACAATTCAAGAAGAGAACAAGGAATAAAGGATAGAGGCAATAGAGGTTGAAGAAGATTAGGAATTCTATATTCAAGAAGTGGAAGTAGAAAAGGGGATGTGAGGGTGATTATGGAAGAAAAAGAGCAATTCACCTTCTTATAGGACAAATTGTTGGATTCACCTGATGATTCAAGGAGTTTTATTAGTCCCTATTTTATTAACAGTTTGTTATAGAAAATGACATTACTAAACTTAGTTTTCTTAATTTTATCAATTATGTCCTTTTTATTATCTTGCAATTGGTGGCTTATTTATAGGTTGTTAAGTTGCCCTAGGGTGAAATGGGTGGAAGTAATCCCTTTATAATAAACCCAGGTTGAGGGTGGACATGAAGAGTATGTTAAGCTAATGACATTAAAGAAGTGCAACTCGAGAGGCAACCCAAGAAGTAGGATAGGTTTCTTATTATTTTTTATTTTTAGTTCATAAATAAGCAAGCTATTTTACTTAGGTTTTGCTTGAATTCTAGCATGTAAGTTATTATTTTAATGTGTATGGAGTGATTTGGATTGCTAATTATCATAGTTTGGAAGTTTTTAAAGGTTAGGGAACAGGTTTTAAGGGACATATAATGAAAATCGAGCAAATTGTGCAAAGATGAAGAATTCCAGTCATACCACGATCATTGGGGGTGCCACAATCATGCATGGCGAGTGTAGGAACATTTTCTTATGATCATGGCATCCCCTATGATCATGGCAGTTGTACAAGACGCTCATGACTCACACACACAAAACCCTAGTTTACCCTTTTTTTCTAACCATAACCCTTTAATTATTTTGTCTCTTCTTTCAACTATCATATTTTCTCTTTAAAATTGCAGCCACATCTAAAGCTCTCTATTTTCTCTCAAATCACTCTTCACTTTTACTTGGATTTTCAATATTTTCTTTCACCTTTCACTTTGATTATCATTTCTTTTACATAAGTCTAGTGATTCCACACAAAATAACACCTTTTGAGTGCGTATTACAAGATTTTCTCTAAAATTTTCTCTCATACAGTTTTAGTTATTATTTTGTGTTTTTGTTGTGTTTATTGGTTGATTTTTCAGGTTATGTACTCACTTAAGGCTCTAAGAATCAAGCAAATCATAAAACACTTCATACCGAAAAGAAAATAAAGTGTTGGGTGATGGTGCACATGACAGGACTAAGGAATTTTTAGCACCTTTTCCAATCTTTTGGGAAGAAGAAGGTATACAAAACCATAGTTTATCCCTTTTTTCTAACCATAACCCTTTAATTATTTTTCTATTCTTTCAACTCTCATATTCTCTCTTTAAAATTGCAACCATATCTGAAGCTCTCTATTTTCTCTCAATTCTCTCTTCACTTTACTTGGCTTTTCAAGATTTTCTTTCACCTTTCACCTTGATTATCATTTCTTTTACATAAATCTAGTCATTCCACACAAATTCATATCTTTTAAGTATTATAAGATTTTCTTTAAAATTTTCTCTCTCACATTTTTGGTTGTTATTTTGTGTTTTTGTTTTGTCTCATCGCTTATTTTTCAAGTTACGTACTCACTCAAGACTCCAAGAATCAAGCAAATCGTAAAACGCTTCATACTAAAAAAAAAAGAAAAAGTCTTGGGTGATGGTGCACATGACAGGACTAAGGATTGTTTATCACCTTTTCCAATCTTTTGGGAAGAAGAAGGTATAAAATTTAGGGCCCTTCAATCAAGAATTGTTACTATACCATGTTATTTTGACTTTACAATCTTAGAAAATGTAGGCTTGAAAAAACAAATTGAGACTTTAGCTGCAAAATTTTATCAGGAAAAATTTGTTCATTTTAATTTTCCTATGTATAACGATTTAACCCTTGAATTTCACACAACTTTATATTTTGAGCGGCAAAAATTAGATATTTTTTGTTTTAGATTTTATAGAAACCTTTATAATGTGGACTATAAGATTATGGAAGAAATTTGTGGTTTTCCAAATCAAAAATTACTGAAACGTAGAAACTTACATGCTAACAAATATTGGAAGAAATTAAAGTGGTTGGATGAATTTAGTACAAAAAATGCAAATAATAATGTTATACTTAATCATGAACATTTGTTACAACATAAATTTATGTGTCAAATTATTTTTGCAAAAACTTCAATTAATAAGTGTTCTCAAAAAGATTTAATTGTACTTTGGTGCATGGATAAAAAAAAATTAAAATGTGTACATTCTCCCATATTGAAGACAATGTGTTGTTTAAGTGTAGGGACATTTTTGCATTGGCATATTATTTATGTGTGAATTTGGCATTTGCATTGTGTTAGTTTTGAATAGGTTGTCTTAGTGTGAACATTTTGTTGCATAATGTGTGAATGTGTAAATATGATAATGGCATGAATTGAATGGAATTTTCTTACTTTTAAACATGGTCATTTAAATTGTAAAGGCATAGTAACTTATAAATTTTGTGTTTTAAGTATCTTTGGGATGAATATACATTTTATGGTAATTTATTTGGGTGCATTTATAATTACATTCATTTAAATTGGTTAGCATCATTAGTACCATTTCATGAGAATGATTGACTAAAAATAAATAAGGAATCATTAGATATTCATTTGATAGTTTATTAGCATAAGGTAGCCATAGTGAATCCTTACGAGCCCATTAGGTCTTTGGTTTACAATATCCAGCTATAAGGTATGTGCACAAGTTTCTCATATATTATTTATATGTATGATGGGACTAAGCTAGTGTCATTATATATTGCTACTTATTCTTCTTACACTACATAACACATCAAGTTTGATGTCATTAGGAAATCCCTTTATTCAACTAATTAGGGGCTATTTTTATTAATCAAACTTGGTGTGATTAGTCGCATTTTAATCATCCCCTAATTAGTAAGGAGATTAAGAGTGTTGGATGATAAGAGAGAGGTAAAGGAAGCTTTCACTCCCTTTCTAATCATCATAGATACTCCACAAGCAGTGAGGATGGTTGAACTTTAGGCCAATGTATAAGGTTAGTACTTAAATAGCACAACACTATAAGTAATAGAGGACATCTTTATATCAACAAAGTAGGCTAAAAATAAGGATTCATTAAGAGAGCTAATATTACCCTATGCTTTGAACAGGTTGCCATCTACCAAAATATATATTGAGTAGAATATACATTGGATTGGACATATGTTGGTATGGTTAGTGCATTATATAGGCTCATAATAGTACTACCAATACTCCATCCACTATAGCTAGTAATGATAGAGTCTAAGTGAAGAAAGAGGCTCTAAGAGAGGCTACAATCACAATCGCAAAGCTTAAATAGGAAAAGAAGAGTCATAGAGAGACTATGGCTTTATGAGAGACAAAACTTGCAATTGTGGAGATTAAGCCACATCTAGACAATAAGCTAACAAGATTAAACCACCTCTAGACACTAAGTTAATAGATGTAAAGTCATCATTAAGCGATTTAATCGATATGATATCATTTAATGATTTGGTAGGCTTACAGGAAATAGTTCCTTACGTGCCTCTATTAGATTCACCATCCTAGGATTGACATCTTCATTGTTATTCCTAAGTTTCTTTATTTAAAAAAATTATGATACCATGACTATGTAGGAAAAATGTTTGTTGTTAATGAAAATTAAGGGAATTTAACAAGTATTGCAGTTTTCCTCTATTTTATATCAATGAAGTACCAGCTCTTTTACTGAAGCAAATATTTTAATCAATTTTATCATTACTAAGTTAATAGGAAGTAATTATGAAATATTTTTAACTTTGAAATCATATTATTTAAGTTAACTCACTATAAATTTGATTATTTATGTTAATCAAAATATTTAGGCAATTAGCTATGAGCTTTAATAATTAATTTAATTCTTTGTTTTGCTTTAGTAATTTTGATACTGGATGCTTAATTTCCATAAGAATATTTTGGTTTTTTTTTCATAATTGAGTTAAATGTGAATTCTTTTTTAGCATTTTCATTATCCCACATTAAAAAAATAAATTGTGAATAAAAGACCCTAAATAAATTCACTATGTTAGATTCAACCTAAGCAAGAAGGTTGAAGTTAAACAGTAGTACTAGTAGTGACATAATTGAGTAACTAGGAGTATTAATAACAAATTGTTTACTCTCATATCAAAAGACTAAGTGTTTAAATAAGCTAAAAATGCTCTTATGTTAATTTAAATGTATTATTTTGCTTATCATTCAACAAGGGTTGTGATGTAGAAATTTGAAAACAAATTTCTCGTGTATTAAGTTAAAATTTAAAGGATTATATAGTATATTAAATTGATTTATTATGATGAAAGTAGTTAAATGTCTAACAATTCGATGAATGTTGCAATTCAGTTAGTAGGGGAGAATCTTGGTGAATATGTTTGATTTGTTAAATTATTTCTTAGAATTCCCTACTATCTGAGTTGTGTAATGCAATTAATTTTCTTAAAGATAAAAAATGCTTAAATATTTTAGAATTTTATATGTTATATGATGTTGTTAGACATCTATTGTTTTTAGTATTATTTTTATAACATATTGCTTATATTTTGAACGCTTTTAAAGAATTTGGTACTTAATTTGAGATATAATTTGTTTTAGGTTACATTTCTACCTTTTTAGGAAAAGGAGTGAATTTAAAGAAGAATTGAGTTAACTCCCTATAAATTTCATTGTTGAAGTGAATCAAAATATTTAGACAACTAGTTATGAGCTTTAATAATTAATTTAATTCTTTGTTTTGCGTCAGTAATTTTGATAATCGATGCTCAATTTCCATAAGGATATTTTGGTATTTTTTGTCATAATTGAGTTAAATGTGAGTTCTTTTTTAACATTTTCATTATCCAACATTAAAAAGTAAACTGTGAATAAATGAGCATAAATAAATTCACTATGTTGGCTTTAACCTAAGTAAAAGGGTTGAAGTTAAACAAAGTAGTACTAATAGTGACCTAATTGAGTAACTAGGAGTATTAATAAAAAAAAATTTTACTCTCATATCAAAAGGTTAACTAAGTGTTTAAATAAACTAAAAATGTTCTATGTTAATTTAAATTTATTATTTTACTTATCATTCAACAAGGGTTGTGATGTAGAGATTTGAAAACAAATTTCTCATGTATCTTCATCTTATACATTAAATTGAATTTTAAAGGATTATATAGTATATTAAATTGATTCGTTATGATGAAAGTAGTTAAATGTCTAACAATTCGATGAATGTTGCAATTCAATTAGTAGGAGAGAATCTTGGTGAATATGTTTGATTTGTTAAATTATTTCTCAGAATTCCCTTCTATCTAAGTTGAGTAATGCAATTAATTTTCTTAAAGATAAGAAATGATTAAATGTTTGAGAATTTTATATGTTATACTACGTTGTTAGACATCTATTATTGTTAGTATTATTTTTATAGCATATTGCTTATGTTTTGAATGCTTTTAAAGGATTTGGTACTTAATTTGAGATATAATTTGTTTTAGGATATATTTCTACCTTTTTAGGAAAAGGAATGAATTTAGAGAAGAATTGGATAAATTTGGAGCAAACATTGAAGACTTGAATAACGACCTAAGAATCTAACACCTACATGCCATAGTGTTAGGGTCATGTTCTAAGGTGACAAATTTTGCTTATCCATCGTAGTCCTACATACCCCTATATTACCCCGTAGATTAAGATACATGGTACTTATATATCCCTATGTAGGTTCTGTGTTGGTGGTGTTATTTTTTTAGAAAAGTTATTGAAGTTGCAAAATAACACAATTCGTTAGATAGATTTGTATTGTGTTCACAAAACATATTAAAGATTAGTGATTCGTATTTAAAAAGAAGTGGAAGAAAAATAATAGATTTATTTTGTCTATGATATAGTTTAAATTCATTTCGAAGGTGTTCTAAAATATAGGCAAGATTTTAACAAGGATTCATAAAAGATTCAATATTTAAGAACAATGATTTCCTTTTCTTGTCTTCTTTATCATTTTTAAAATGTAATTCTTTGTCTAGTTATAAACTAATTGGGATATAAATTTAGGTAGGATGAACCATATGATGTCATATATTTTTATTGATTCTTTGGTTTCATGAATATCTAGTTTTCTTATGATTTATCCATATGTTTTATAACTAATTGAATTGAAGGAAAGGAAGTGGAAGTGGAAGATTTAATTATTTGATTCACTTGTTGAGATTTGAGAGTAGAGATCAATGTTAGATGATAATATAGGTAAAGAAGATTAAGCATAAGTTATTCAAGAGAAAGCCACAAGTTCTTCTTAAGTTAGGGTAAAACCTATCAAAAGAGTTTATAAAATAAATTAATACATTCTTAAGCTATCTTGATTCAAAAGGATATCAATTGATTAGTGTAAGAATAGGGTTTATATGTATCAAGAGAGAATATGATCTAAATTAGGAGTTATTAAGATCTAAAAACCTAGAATCATTCATTAAATCAAAGTGAGATTGAATATAGTTAACTCTTAAGGGAGACCTTACCTAATACTCGTTTATTCACATATTGGTTCTTTTTATCATTTCTTTATTTTGTTGTTTAGATTTATTATTTATTTTATTTTCTTATTCAATTGATCATAATATCAGCCTAGCTTATTAAGTATGTGAGTAGTTAGTAATTAATTGATAATTCTTGTAAGATCAACCTATGCTTGCTTATGCTAGTTAATCTACACTATGCCTTATGATTAAAGCATAGACTATCTTATGATAATTATACCATATTTTTAGCATGAATTTAGACATCATTATTCTTATACTCTTTTAATCAAGTTTTATCTAATGTAATACCCTCAATATTTCATAAATATACTAATCATAACTCATAGTAATTGAGGTGTCGATCCCACGAGGAATCAACTAAAACTAATTTAATCCTAACTTTGTATAAGGTTGTAAAAATGTGAATTGTATGAAAATAAAAATAACCAAAAAAATTAAACAATCGAGTATGAATTGAATGAAAATAAAATTCCAAAATCCACACAATTACATCAAATATAGCACTAAAACACTTAACAAATTAGATGTTATAATAAAATAAGATAGATCAATTATGAGAGTATAGGATTCATTCTATCGTCATTTTGCTACGTTAACCACTTTTGATTCAATCGATATTGATCCTAGATTTCCAAAGGGTTAGTTACTCTCTCTTAAGAATAATTAATTAACCCCAATTAATAATCCATAATTGATACTAAAATTCTAAATTTGCAATCTATCAATTAACAAAATTAGCTTAACGTTTTTAACTAGTTCTCAAGCAATCTATCGGATAATCAGGTCCTTAGACAAGATCTCTCTTCTTATGATTATTGATTTGATATTTATGAGACTTATTAGGTTGTTAACTCTTATTACCCAACCTAATCGTATTACTTTTGATTCAATCTCTCGATTTATTATCAAAGTATACACATCCATAAACATTATAACATCCAATATTTCATTAACATCAAAAGCAATCAAGTCACAAAATGATTTAAGACTAAATCCTAAAATGAAATTAGAACATCATCACTATGTTGAACATTCGTAATCCTAATTCATACATCATAATGGAAGTAAATAAACAAGAGAAAGAATAAATGAACTTGAATGGACTTGGTTGGAGTGCTTCGATTGCTATTGTATATATTCCTCTTCTCTTCTCTCCTTCTTGATCTTCCTTTAGGTTCTTTCTCAATTTGCAAAATGGAGACTAGCTTTATTTTAGATATGTTATGTTCTTACATAGTTAATGGATCATTTAGGTTAAATTCTAATTTTTATCCATGTCAACTTCTCCAAAAAGACCCTCTAAATATCAAAACAGAAGGAGATCCCCACGTCTAGTGAGCGTCTGTCATGATTGTAACATAATAGAAATTATATTTTGTCACGATCATGACATGGGTATCATTATCATGACCTAATGTAAAGCTCTTCTATCACGACTGTGACACGTAAGTCACAATCGTGACCCTAGGGGGTCTTTTGTCATGACTGTGGCCACGATTGTGACAAGCATGTCACAATCATGACCCGACCCTTTTGTCCAAGCTTGCTCTAACTTCCTTTGATCTTCATTTACCTGAGTTCATACACTAACAAACACATCAAAACACCTTAAAAACATAAGATTAAGGCCTAACATCATGCCCTAAACCACATAACACTTAGAAACATAAACACAAAATCACATTAACATAATTCTAAGCCTAAACATGCAAAAATCACCTAATCAACACTTAAAAACACACTTAAACATCTATAAAAGTGTAATTTACACCTACCATACTCCTTAAAAAATAAAGTGTAAAATTAGAAAGATTTAAGTTAAGTTAGAGAAAATTTGGTATATTTTAAGTAAAAAACTACAAAAACAATGTCAGCACGGTACACTATTGCTATTTAAGTTCAATCTTTCCATATTCTATTTTTAGGCAAGTTTTCTGAATGATTAATATAGAAACTTATGTTTAGATTGGGTTTAATAAGGTGGCATTTATTCTATAGGTGTCTATGACATCCTACAATGTTCTATATATGCTCACCAATATGGGGTCGACATATACCTATATTTAGACTAGCATTGGTAGTTTTTATTATTTAAAATGTTTAAGGGATCTTAAGAAACACTTGAGAGCAACATGATTTCATGTTTGGGCTGCGTTAGGAGAAAATTTTCAAGTTTATTATTTTAAGAAAGAGATGATGAAAAAGGGAGAGGGAGCTTTAGAGGAGTTCTTGAAGATAAGCTTCAAAATCAAAACATGACTTGGGACTCAATTAGAGCAACTTCAATTAAGGAAACAGCACTTTTGGAGAGGAAAATAAGAACATTCACTAAGAAACCTTAAGAACGTTAAAGATTTAAGCCATGAGAATTCAAACTTATTTCTTGATTCTTTATTATCCTTTATGAGTTTTCCTTTTGCTATTATTAAGCAATTGGAATATAAATTTAAGTGTGATGGAGCCTATGACTTGATGTTTTGAATTGATTCTTTATTCTTGATTCAATAAAAGTTTTAGTTTTGTTGAGAATTTTTTTATATTATGTTGAATTGAAAATTTCCAGTGATTTGCTTCAATTTCTAATTTCACTCATTTGGATTGACAAATTATTTATATGGATAGATCATAATATTAATAATGAGAGTTTTATGGAACTCTAAAAATAGGACCACTTAAATCTCCTAAGTTAGAGTTAAATCTATCATAAAAATTCACAAAGTGAGGCAATGCATATTTAGATGCTTTGATTATAAAGAGATTTCAATTAATTAACTTAAGGATAAGAGCTATATTTTTTTATATAAAATATATTTATGTAATTGGAATTCCTACAAGTCCAAGAAGTAAGATTAATTATTGAGTTGAGGTAGATTCAAGGTGTACAAAAAGTCATCAGGGAAGTCTACCTAGATCTTACTTGCCTATGATTACTTTAACCTTACTCACTTTTAATTTTATGATTTATTTTATTTTTATTTATTTTATTTTAATCAATCATTAATTATATTAGATTAGATAGTAAGTAGATAGTTAGTGCTAGTAACTCTAGTTCTAGTAGGATGAACACTCAACTTATTTAGATATACTATAGAAAGTGATAGGTGCACTTTTCTAAGTGATTTCTTTAGTTGTGTTCTACGTTTTGTTTTTTATATATTCATATCACACATTAAGCTCTAATGGAAGTTATGCCTAACCTCCTTCCCATTTTTCCATATAAATATCAACCAATTTAATTTTGCCATCGATAAATTATTCACCTCACCTAATTGTAAGAAGTTCTTTAAAACTTCCTCTATTGCATTAACTAGGCTTTAAGGAAGGAATAAGTAAGAACTATAAATTAATGGGTTTAGGAATCATAGGAATGAGACAAATATTTTTTTCATTTCTCGAAGTTTTTTACCTTTCAAAAAATTCTTGATTAATCTTAAACACTAGGTTTCCAACCAAATTATAGGACTTCTAAATAAAATGAGCATTTAGCCCATTTAGACTTAATGCCTTACTTTCATTCATGTAAAAAAGAGCTTTTTCAATATCTGATCTTATAAAAGGCTTAACAATCATCTTTATTTTCTCTTAGGATAATGAGTGATAAATGAAGGATGTAATAACTTGCACAAAAAAGAATTATTAGTAAAGTACTTGGTATTCTATTAAAATAGTTAAAAGTCATGTTTTCTTATTTGATTGCTTCCAAATGGTTACACCATTTGTATTTTTCATGGAGCCTATTTTTTTTTACATGTTAAAATTATATTGTGGAAGTATTTAGATTTCATATCACCATACTTAAATTAATGGATTGTAGATTTCTACTTCAATAGTGTATTATAAGCCTCCAGAGTGTGGATATAATGTGTCAAAGCCATCTTTCTTTCAATTTCAAGGAATCATTTTTAAGGCTAAAATTAAGGTCATTATGAGCCAACTGTAGTGCTCCTTATTTTTGAAACTATAGTGTAGTATTGCTAAAATATCCTTTATCGAGCTTCGTTAAATCCTCTTGACAATTTGCAGTTTTCTCATACATTTAAAAGTCTCAAACCCTTCAACATTTGTTTCTAGGCCTTTAAATACTGCATCCTCGTAATCTTCCAATGTATTTGGAAAGTTATTAAACCTAAAAGGAAATTTCAAAAAACCTTAAAAACTTAAAGATGGATCTTTATATGAAAATGATCAAAACTAAGGGAGTTATTGAAGTGTGTCTTTCTCTTAGGGTAATTTGACATCAAGTTAGAATTCACTAAAGCATCAAGATTTTTTCTTATATTCCAATTGCCATTTTATTAATTAATCTAAGTGAAATGATACCTATCATACCTCAAGTTTGAGATTCCAATGTTGCTCAACCAATCTCTAAAATATTTAGTAAAATGTTTAAGGCTTAGGATAGTTCCTTATTACTCCTATATACAGAGTATGCAATGGAAACATCCTATTATTAACTAAGGAGACTAAATGTAAGATTGGAGATTTTTTATATCATTCGATAGATAAATACTTCAAAAATAAAGGTTAGTTGAATAGATGAAGGTGATATTGTTGGAGTTATGTAAATATATAGTACCCTGGAAAGAAAGTGTATTTACATATAACTTTATCTTCTTCAGTTATAGTTTTGTAATGAAAATATTTATTATTAATAAAACAAAAGAGTTTGGTTTTATTT
>JAOQMP010000008.1:19889393-19905638 GCA_027563575.1 Erythroxylum pedicellare
GAATTAATTCTAGCTTATTAACTAAATGTCATTCTACTAAAGACAATTAGTTGAACTCTTGAATTACTAAATATTATAAGAACATATGTTTCAAATCAGATGTCCAATTGCAAACTCTAATATGACCCATATTATAGTCATTCACACAATAGGGTAAAATTATCGTTTTGCCCTTATGTTGGTTTTTCCTTCTAGATTTCACGTTTTACTCTATAGGGTGATCAATACACAAGATCTTATCTTGGTGTTAAGACTTGATGGGTAGCTAGCCCATCAAACTACTAGTGTCAATTTAATCACCAATTTCCATAAAACATCTAGAAGTGATGATATCACTAAACTCTTCATTTAAGTAAATGTTCCCTGTTATATGTTTCAATTAATAATTCCAACATGCAGACACTAGATTGATACTCTGTAAAAATCCATTCCGATCATATCAAGAGTTATAATGAAACGTATATAAGTTCACTACTCATCAAGATTGTGGTCCATAATAAACGAATACTTAAGTTGTATATTTTAAAACTAAAGTAACAGCCCACTTTATTCTTTAAAACATACTTAATTCCATATTCATTTAATAGTGCCATTATTATAGTCAACTACTATCATGATATGAAACTCACCATTCCCTTAAAGTAAACTCTTTTACTTGCATGGAGATAAATCGCAATACTACAGTCTAAACCATAATCAAGCAACCAACTTGATTATTCAACTGTGAATCTATTATTTTATATTCTTATAATATACATGTTTCTCATACATCTTTATGTATTTGTATATTACTTACAAAAGAATCTCAGTATCTTATGACTAGATACATAATGCTCATAAAAATCAAACTCTTTTGTTTCATTAATAATAAATATTTTCATTACAAAAGTAATTGGAAGAAAATTAAGTTATAAGTAAATACACTTGCTTTCTAGGGCACTATATTTACTTAAGTCTCACTGATAACTGAGGAAGATTTTAACTTCAACACATCCCTGCCTTCATCCAACTTCTAAACTTCAAAGTATTAAATAACTCTCTCTGCATGTTAATCTTGAGTTATATTCTGATATAACCTATTATTCTAAGGTCAACAGTGTTCTCATTAAGATATATTGGTCTACCTAGGTAGTTGGAAAATTAGCTCAAATCAATGGTCGCCAATATCCTAAAGGAATGTTATGAAACTTAATCCAAATAGGGATGTATCTCACGCTTTGTTTGTCAAGGGGCATACTTACTATCCAAATTTAAAGGAGGGTTTCTCCTTAATGTTTTAAGGTCCCATATTTAAAGTCTTGATCATATTTGATTCATAATTGAATTTAAACAAGAAGTAATCTTCATTTATACTGGTCTTTTCTAGTCTAATTTTATCTTATTTGGATTTTGCAGATGCTTGTATTTAAGGAAAGGATGGTCTTTGTCAATGAAGTAAACAATGAGGGTTGCTGCCAACTTAGATTCACCTACTTTCAATATCTTAATAAGTGGAGAAGCAACAAGGGATATACACCTAATGGTAAAGGGATGAATCTGAACTTCTCAAAAGGAGATTGATCTCCTACATCTTTAACACTATGATTTCTTGGGAGCTTTTAAAAGGAGACCAAAACTTAGTTGGTGGAGGAAAATTTTAATAGGACAAAACAGTAAAAGTAGGAGAGGAAGGAGCTTGGCGAAAAACAGAAACTTAAGCTTCTTGAGCTATTATTATTGGAGAGGTTACAATTGAATAACGTGGCAACAAGTAAATAGGGATACCAAAAAAGTTAGGGACGAGTTAAGAGGCTAATGATGATTTTTCAAGTGTTTTGGTAGAGATACAAAGGAGGAGAAAGATGATGGAGACAAAGAAGGTGCTTTAGAAGTGTTGTTGGAAGTTGTAGAAGAAGCCAAAGTTTCACCATAAACAAACAGAAGAGAAGTAAGGCTAGAAATCCAATTGCAGAGGCTAACTAATACGATTGCTTGTAACGGAAATAAGACATTGAAAATATACGTTTGGAAGAAATAAGAAAAGAAATAAAAATATAACTGAATGTCAGTGCTATTATTATAAAGAAAATGATAATATGATAATGAATGTCATAAAAAATTTAAAAAAAAGAAAATAAAAATAGAAGATGAAGTAAATGAAATGATAAAAAATGAAGATTCATTTTGACATCAAAGTCGATTGCTGCCCATTACCACACGCGTTAACGTTGTTTTTGTGTATGTCATAGCTACGGCAAGTGCCTTGCACTCACCTCCATCTGAATATTGCAGCGCTTGCTGCTTTAGCGCTCTTTCTGGCTGGCTTTATTTCTCTAAATTTCACAATCTCCTTCTGATCTTATGAAACGTTTGTTGGACACGATTTGCGACCTTTAAAAGGTTCAGAATACTTCCATTGTCTAAACCTCCAGGAAAAATACCATATGAATTTTCCAATGCAAATTATGTCTGTCCAAGTCTATGGGACCGTCAGGAACATAAAGACTCTTCAATTTCTTTAAATTTTATATTTGTACAAGTAAATCCCACCATAAAATAAGATTCGTCAATTGGTTTTTTTGTAAAAAAAAGGAGAAGGTTGTTGTCAGTAATAAATGAAATTATTCTAAATAGAACAACTCTTCAGGCAGTCGAGAAATTTATGTTTTAAGTGTTGATGCCATGGCTGACAACTTTATTAAACCAAACATAGTATAGGTGGTTATTGTCCATAAATGAATTTGTCCTAATTACCGGATTTTAGTTGTAATTAGCCTTCAAACCTGGACCCTCTAATTCTATCCCACGTCCAGTAGAGAGGGAGAACTGAGCCCCGCCAAAATGGCAGAGAATATAATTACCAAATTCCAAACACTGTCGCCTTCCCATTTTTAACTCCTCACGGTCTTAACATAGCGAAACAAACTATACATCCATAATTGTACCGCAATCTCTGATTCTTTGCATCCACTAGGCACTGGCTCTGCCTCTGCCTCTGACACAAAAATAGTTCCATTGCTTCTTTCATAATAACTCCTTCAAAATCTCGTTCTTGTACTATATACATATGTATGAACTTCTAAAATCTTCCTTTTCTTGTCTTTATGCATGTATTACGTTCATATCCTTGCAATTTAGATGGCGTAACGAGTCAAAGAAAGGATTTTTATAATTTGGGTTCGCTGTGAAAAGTTGGTAGATCTTTATTGTTGACATAAGGTCCTTGGGTTCTTGGAGAGCAAGTGAAATGGGGATGGATTATTATGACGTTTTGAATGTGAACAAGAGTGCTTCGGAGGATGATCTAAAGAAGTCTTATAGGAAGTTGGCTATGAAATGGCACCCTGACAAGAATCCCAACAACAAGAAAGAAGCAGAAGCGCAATTCAAGCAGATTTCTGAGGCTTACGAGGCACAGTGCTTTTCCTCACATTCTGATCTTGGTTTGCTCTCTCATTGTTACTTGGTACAAATTGAAGGGTTCCCATTGACATAATTACCTAATGCAATATTGGAAGTGTTGATCTTTGATGTGCGATTTTTTATCTTGGAATTGAATGATAATGCAGCACGATAAAGTCACATCTTCTACGGAAGGCAAAGCTATAATAATTCCATGTACTTTTATTTCCCCCCTTTTGCTCGCGTTCCAAAACTATACATTTAAGAATTCCCCTCCATATGAAGCTTTTAACTTTTTAACTACTGGTTAGTATACTCGATATGTGAACACAGGCAACTATGTGTTTGGTGAGATATGAGACAGCTTGTAGTCCTGACGTGTTTTTCTTTTTTTTTTGTAATTATTTGCGAATTCAGGTCTTGTGTGACCCACAGAAAAGAGCAGTTTACGACCAGTATGGGGAAGAGGGATTGAAAGACATGCCACCTGCTGGTAGTGGAGGGTCCAGCGCTGCTGGGTCAAATGGTTTCAATCCAAGAAATGCTGAGGACATATTTGCAGAGTTCTTTGGGAGCAGTCCCTTTGGTTTCGGATCTTCAGGACCGGGAAGGTCAATGAGGTATCAATCTGATGGAGGAATGTTTGGGGGATTTGGAGGAAGCGAGAATATTTTTCGAACCTATAGCGAGGGGACTTCACTGAGAAAACCTCCACCAGTTGAGAGCAAATTGCCTTGCAGCCTTGAAGAACTATACGCAGGATCAACAAGGAAAATGAAGATATCCAGAACTGTAATTGATGCTCACGGGTATGTTCATCTATATAAAATAATTTCTGTACCCTAGAACTCTTTGCTCTACTACCTGATTCCTTATTCATATCTGTATATCAGAAAGCTGTATATTGGGTTCCCAAGTATGGGCATTCAAGTCCATGCTTGAAGTGGTTACAAGGACCTTGCTTCTGGTATTACTTGATCATTTTATTGCTCATCTGTTACTGTACACAAACTGCTTTGCTCTGTCTATAGTAAACCTACCAAGTCCCTGCTTCTTATAGAGAGTATAATTTAACAGGAGGCAAGTGCAAGAATCTGAGATATTGACCATCGATGTGAAGCCAGGGTGGAAAAGGGGAACAAAGATTACTTTCCCAGACAAAGGAAATGAGCAGCCGAATCAGCTACCAGCAGACCTTGTGTTTGTTATAGATGAGAAAGTACATCAGACATATAAGAGAGATGGGAATGACCTCATTGTGAACCAAAGGGTGTCACTAGCTGAAGCACTAGGAGGGACCACTGTATGTCTGCCGGCGCTTGATGGCCGGGACCTATCAATTCAAGTCCACGATATTGTTAGCCCTGGTTATGAGCTTGTTGTGGCCAAGGAAGGCATGCCCATTGCTAAGGAGCCAGGCAATAGAGGCGATTTGAGGATCAAATTTGAAGTTAAGTTCCCAACAAAATTGTCTCCTGAACAACGAGTGGGTCTGAAGCGTGCTTTAGGTGGTTGAATAATTGATTAAATATTGTATATGTGCTCAATGCTAATATGTGTGTGTCCTTTAACTATGTGTATATACTCTTCCACAAAACAATTCAAACCAACAGCTCGTTTGTATATTCTGGAAATTCCAGGCCCCGCTTTTTAGAGCAAAATTGTAATAATGATGACAAATTTTAAGCGCTAGCTGATACGTGTATTATCGTTTCAATTCCCAAGAGTCTCAAGGGTGCATTAAGTCGACGTTCATTCTTCTTTTCAAAGTGAGACGTATTCCACTTCTTGCCCTCGCAGTCGCGCGGAGAGGCTCTCACGATATCATATACGAATGAAATATAAAAGAAATCAGATCACTAAAGGGATGAAATGAAGATAAGAAAAATGTACACCATCCCACTAATCAGTACGACAGCATCAATAAATCAAGCACTTCTCTTTAGGCCCTTTTTCTAATTGACTTAACCGTGCCTTCACGAAACCTTTCTTTCTTAACTTCTTACATTACAATGTTCTGAATCCCTCTTTCTACGTAAGAAGCCTAAAAGGGTGAACTGTAAGTTACCCGTTCCAGCAAGATGTTTCACGATGTAATTGATCCATATCTTTAAAGTTTAAAAGCCCTCGCAGTAAGCCTCATAACTTTTTCTTATCAACGTTAGCAAGAATTCAACTACCTTAAACAAATAATTTTGGCTTACAGGACTAGATGAGTCCTTAAAAGTCAAAAAAGCGCAAACAAAAGGACGTAATACACGACTGATTAAAGCCCTCTACTTTTGGCGGGATCTCTGGGCCAAGCACTGCCCTGCTGGTGACCGGATGATCCGTACAGTTGACCTCCACTAGTCTGCTGAAAAGGTGGAACCATCCGACTAGCATGTTGCCACGAAGCAACATTTTGTTGATCATGAATCACACTCACTCGAGACATTCCTGATGTTGGCGTCGGAAGATGTGTTGTCTGCTGAACCATATGAGCTCGTAAAACAGGCTGCTGCCTACCATGTAGTTGCACATTCACTGCATGGGGTCTTTGTTGGATATGTTCTGGCCTCCATTCCGGCATGTCATCATCATCATCATTCCATGGTTGCATCTCTATCCCAATTCCAGCAGTTCCGGACTGTCCGTATCTTTGAACAAGCTCCCTCATTTGATCCACAGGGCGACTTGCATGGCGGGACATTGGGTTGAAAGGTGCCATCCCAGAAACTGGGTTCGGACTATGTGTTGAAAGTGGTGGCCGTGGTGTGCTAGAGTCGTTAGAAAAATTGAACTCGGGCAAGTCATCGTCATCCCGAGTGGGAGGAGGACCAAACCCAGGAGGCACATCATCATCTTCGTCAACATCGATCTGGGTCTGGGGCTGGGGCTTAGGTAACGATGAAGGTACATCACGAGGGTACGCATTTTTGGGGGTCATATTCACGTTCAAGTTAGACTCCTTTTCTTGATGTCTCCTAGAAGTGAGATGTTTTTTGGAGTTGTGCTTATTGTGCGATGCAGAATTAGGTGATATAGATCTTTGAGGTTTTCTCCATACAATAACACCAATTAGACCATTATCAATAGCATTAAGTCCGTCAAGTTGGTCTTTAGGTAGGACCTTGCTGAGCATTTCACGTGTCTTTGAATGAGGTGGGCACGTATAAAGTTCCACCCCACGAGCAGGTTCCGCTAAGCCTACTCTCCCATCCAAAACATAGGAATCAACCAACTGCAGAGTATGATTTTCAGTCACCTTAAAAAGAGAAGTTACGATGAATGACCAGCAATTGAAATACTTTTAAAAAAAGGGAGAGAGAAAGACTTACCTCGCGAACACTTGCTCGCTCATTTTCCTGAGAATCCTCCTTGCAGACAAAGTGCACAACCTGGTAGACAAATCATCAAAAATCTAATTAAAAGTCTTTATAGAGCTCTAACTTGACCAACTGAAAAAGGAAATTCCTAAAAATACTCGAGGATCTTCTTGGGCATATACAATGCCACAATACTGATAACGACCTAGACATGTTACTGCAATTTTCTTTATAAAAAATTCCATGAAACGGAAGGCCTCCTGGACTGAGGTACCCACTTAGATTTAAATGTTTGTTAAATCTCGAAATAAGGTTTTACCAACTAATAGGATTCGAGTTCAGCCCCTCGTCCGTTTTAACAATAAAGCTAATCGCAAGTAGAATATGATGCAAGTCCCAAAACTTCTGGCTTATGTTAAATCTTGTGTACTTTTTAAAAGTTTCATTGCTTTTCCTGGACAGTCAAGTTTCCATGCTTGCCAAAGGTCTTGCAATGGTTTTTGTTAGTCCTATTCCAGGAGATAAATAATTCCTAACCCATGAGAATCATTCACTTGCAACTTTTTTGAAGCCATTCATTCGTACAACTTTTATTACTCTAAACGAGAAAACAACACACCGCATCGATAGCAAACTGAGACTAATATAAAGGGGCAGAGGATTATCTCTTCTTAATTCACACAGATAGCTCGACTGAAATTTACTACATAAAGAAACTTGAGATACCATAATAGCACGACTTCTGGACATTGGAAGCTCTTGAAGGAACTTCTCAAATGCATCCAGTCTCACCCTCCCCTTGATCTCAATAAAGTCAGGCCAATTTTTAGTAGATGTTTTTTCACCGCTGCACCAACAAAACTCAGATTGAGTGAGAAGTTGCAGACTACACGACATTATACAATTTAGAAAAGGCACAGAATCATGTTCAAACTTCTGAAGTATCATTACAGGGCATGGTGATAAATACCTTCTATAGATGCCAACGACTGAGGCAGTGGCGGAAACATTCAGCTGAAGTAAGCCTTGCCAAACATGACCATCCTTTGAAAAGCCTACAGAAGGTGTCCCCTCTGATATTCCAAAGCTCTCAACATGTTCTCCACCAGCATCCACTTTGGGACTCATTACTTCAATGCTGTGTTTATCAGTCATGGTATCAGAATGATCATCTGGAGACACATCAGATAACTTTGATACTGAATCATCCTTGTCAGATGCAGGTGCAGTTTTCCCAGCATCACCTGGTAGATGTTCAAATGGTGGCTCGGTATTAAGGGATTCCATGAACTCATCCAGAGAGACAATTGGAGGAAGAAATTCTGTGTCCTTCAACTCATCATCCACCATGAAACCTTGCATTAAATCAGACCCTTCATTATAAGGAATTGTAATTGTACACGTTTCATCATGGTCTTCAATATTATTCTTGATTCTACCAGTCTTTGTTTTGGGTTTTGGTTGATCAACTTTTCTAGGATGCTTATCTTTTGCTCTATTGAGTTTTACAGGGGGAGAAGCTTTTTTGTCTTCCAATTTTGGCAGTGCATCGGTAATTGAGCTTGTTCCAACAGCAACTTCCACAGAAACACTATCCTGTTCAACTTCGACTTGGAACTCACCCTTGTGTGTTTTCTTTACCAACCGTCGGATGTCAACATCTGAATCAGGTAACACCACCATTTGTGCAAGTTCTTCAGCTTTTGCCATCCGCCACTCAGAAAGCTCCTTGGAAGCAAGCTCCTCTGCACTCATTGAACAAAGCCGTTTAGGGGGGATTTCTCCTGACATAACTTTTTCCCTTAGGTCAGGATTATTTCGATCTTTTAAATTGAAAAGAAGAGACCTTCCCTTCTCTTTGTACTTCTTGTTCACTCCTCCAAATAGTTTAAATAGCTCTTCTTCAATCTTGGATGCCAAAACTTGTGGTGTCAGAACTGTTGATCTTCCATCCTCACCCGCAAGAACCTGTTGATCCAACAACTTCTGTGCACTTTCAGTGTCTTTTTTCCCTGTCAGGTCTGTATCAGACTCCAACACCCAAGATAGACCATTACCCTGTAAAAGCTCATCTTTTACAAAAAACGTATCACCAAGAGAAACATCCCCGTCATGCAAAATAACACTTGATCTTAATTCATCACCATCACTCTGTGAGGTTTGCACTGAAACACCAGTATTGCTGTTGGTAGTTTCATGCAATCTATTTTCATCACTGTTGTAGTTTCTTCCAAATGAATCCTCCGTGGTGTCCATCATTTCCTTGGCTTCATTTTGAAGGTGACCCTCAGCATTTAAAATTTTATCCTTCTCCTGAAAAACCAAGTTAAGGGCAGCAGCTAATGACTCCCTTAACTTGGATCTTACAGCCTCAAGTGACTCATTTTGAGCTTTTGGGGACGGATGAACTTGTCCAGTATGATTTCTCTGTAGAGATGACTGTTGTGGAACATTTTTAATAGAACATGATCGCTTCAATGGTATTTGTGAATGTGGTGATACAGAGGGATTGGAAACGGACTGCATTGGTACACCAACTGTGTTAGGCATAGATATCGGCTGCAGCCATGGTCTACTTTCTGCTTGTGCCACTCGTTTGTTAGACACTTCATAGTTTGGTGATGCCAAACTGCCAGATGTTGGCTGAATAGCTGCTTTTCGCTTATTCAATGATGAGGCATGCTGAGATCCTACATTGTTTGACAATGTTTCCCCTGTTTGTTGGTTAGATAAGAAGTATTGCTGTGACATCTGATTGTAGGACTGCAGCTCTGCCTCACCGATGTGCATATCTGACCTAGATAATTTCTGCGTAGCATGGCCATGAGACATTGATTCTAAATACTGTACATGGTTGTTTGACAGTGATATCTGCTGTGGTTGAGCACCACTTCGCCCCAGCCCCAATAAATCCATTTGCATATTTGGCAAAGACATATGCTGCATTGCAGAATTACTAGTAGCTGGTCCCATCAATCCCACTTGCATTGGTGTGTCCAACTTATCTGAGATTTGTTCCAGTTGATCTATCTGGATGCTTTGCGCAGGTAACTGCTCTGAGACAAGATTGGTTGCCATACTGAAATTTCTGAAGAAATAACAAGCAACCAAAACTGCAAAACAATAATTCCTACAAAAAATAAGGATCTCGTGCTACATATGACGAAAAACACATCACGCACAAAAGAAAGATGGGAAAGCGATCACAACTGGATGATCATTTTTCATTGCATCTGCTAAATAACTCACCTCAAGCTTAATGCACAAAGGAAATTATCCCCTAACAGGGGATATCTTTTCTTCATATATCAATATTTCCAGTACCTCATCCGTATCCAAACAAAGGTACAATGAATAATAATCATACCATAGTATGGTGGCCGACTTCAAATTTCCCAATGATAAACTTTGCCTCATGATTCTAGAAAATAAATGTCTAAAGGAGTATGGACTGTATGCATCAGTGAGATGCTGCATATATCACCACGTGTATTTTGTTTCTAAATGTAAATTTATATAAACAATTATTTGTTGATAAAACATTTCCCTACCATAAATCACATTTTGCACGTATGTCCTCACATAAAAAACTAAGTCATCCAAAACATTGAATTACCAGGTAATTCAACCATATCTTGTTTACATCCAAACAAAATCCGGCTCAGTACTACCCAAAGGTAATTACCTTAAACACATTTGAGTAGTTCCTATCTTTTGTTACAATCCCAAAATTACTTCAGTCTATGCTATGATTCTCTTAGGAAGAATCTATAATCAATATTCCATATCAAATGCCCACAAAAGTAACTTTGCTAAAAAATAATTTCCACTTAAGAGAGAGACACAGTCCACTAGCAACTGAAACGCCTGTATCTTTTAGTTTGTAGTGTTAGAATCATCTTTCAATGTATAATCGTTCCTCAAACTTGGTATAGTGTTATCTCGGTCTCATCCCACTTCATGCACAAAGAACACTGAAGTTCTGATAAATGATTTTGTACTTTAGAGCAGTTTTGCTGCCCAAATTTCTTCACTTTCAAGTGTTAATTGCAATAATGACAATTGACACAGTAGCTAAAGATTTAAACTGGATCAATGTTTTTATCATAAGGCCAAACAAAAATGGTTGGCTCAAGATTTTTAAATGACTCGATATTCAATAATGAAATGGAACGCACTGAATGTCAAAACAGCATCTGAAAGGATCTTTTACACACCTACATTGCTGGAATTTTAACTTTCAAAAGGCATAGTTTAGCATGAGAACATGCACACAAACTTAGACAACAAGGAAGAAACTTTAAATGCAGATTGAGAAAAGGTAATATTTCTTAGAGATGGTCCATCTAGGCAGGGATGAGAGCAGTTTCTCAAGCTACCAATCTTTGCATTTTTTTTTTTTTTATAAACTCAGTTTTTTATGAATTCCATCTATAGATGGTCATAAACTGAAGAATATTTTTAAAAATTCCAAGTCCTGGATAGGATTTTAGAATACTTTCTGCTCTTTGGACTTTTTATTCATTCAACAATTTTATTTTCCGAGTCAAATCCAAGAGAAAAAGGAAGAGGAACTATATGTGGAGTAATTAGGCATAAATTGATACCAACCCCTCAAAATTTGGTAAATTCAAATCCCTTAACAATCACTTATGAATCTTTTTTCAGATTACACCCATCATTTATCAATTTATAATACAAATCAAATCGATTTGATTTTTTTGTCCTCTATTTATTTAGAAACTATTTATTTAGAAATAAGTAAATGACTAAAATACAAAGGCGTGGACATACACCTTATAAAGTAGCCATAATCACCGCTGATCAAATAAACTAAAGACAACCTTTAAAAGTTAATTTAGCAGAAAGTTGTAACATGTGCCTATCAAAGATACAAGTGTGAGACAACTGTAACCATATATGGCAAGGATTCAACCTTAGAGCATTAGGAAAGAAACAAAAAAAAAAACCAAATTTATTCGCCTTTTCCAGCTGAAACCACAAATTAAGTAAAAGTGTAGAAAATTCAACCTAGCATGAACGAACCAAGAACAGATAGGAAAGAGGGATTGCAGAGAATACAACAATAAGTCAAGTAAACAATTCATAAAAAGTCAAGAAAATAAGAAATGAGTGAACTTTAATCTCATTTCAATAGTATGTTTGCTCGCAGAATAAATATGGTTTATCTACTTCCAAAAGGATCATGATCGTGATTTTCATTACTGGTAAGAAAGAAAAGAAAACTAAAATAGCGTAAGAGAAACGAGAAAAACTTCTCACATGACTTTCCAATTAAAAACTAAATTTAATAATGCAAAATCCCTAAGCTTATCCCGTCCGATCAATAGCAACAAATACTACAGCTGGACAGGTTTCACATAAAATGCAACTCAACAATCAGATAATCAACGAGAATCAGTTATATAAAATTCAGTTGAACAATCTTAAAGCATAATATGCTAATAGAAACAAATTAAAAAATTAGAAACCCATCTCTGATCTCCAAATAGCAATGACCACACCAATTAACAGACCTCGCATGCTTCAGAACACAGAAATTGCGAATTCATACATAGAAGAAAACCCATAATGTACGGGAGTACCTGATGCAGTGTCGGAGAGTCGGCGAGGAGAAAGAAGTGAATAAGGAGGTAGAGAGACAAGGGAACGAGAAGATAAGAGAGAAATTAGGGTTGCACGTACTCTTTGGAAGTGTTGTATAGTGTGAGAAAAAAAGAAAAAGAAAGCGCACACACGAACAAGCCCTAGAAACCCAATCCTCAGAATAGCAACTGAGGCGGTAGATAAATAAATAACGTGGGCCACCAGGCTAGTGCCGAGGTGAGGTGGTGTCAACGCGACGCCGTGTTTTGCTGCTTTTCTAGAAAGTCCCTCAGTATACGTCGATTTTCATTATCAAAATAAAAAGAAAATTCTTTCATGTAGCATTTTGCTTTATCCTCCTTATTTGTGCTCAACAAAAGCAGGCATTCGGAAAAAAAAATTTATTTATCAAATCTTCTTGTAGTTGTTTTTCCTTAAGTGTAGGACAATATATACTATACCCTAAAAATATTTAAAAATATTAAATTAATTGAGAATAAGTTAAAATTAAAGAAAGAAAATACTTAACTAGAGAAATTATATCTTTTGCTCTATTATTATTTTTAATGATTATGATATATTTTTTCACATTTAATTTGTTTTTATTTTCATTTGTCTATTATTTTATTTTTATTTTATAATGTATTTTTCTGGTAAATAGTCTTCCCTTCTTCTTTAAATGTTGTTATAGGTTGTACTCTATTACTTTTTAAAAAATGTTTATATATATTGTAATCTTTTACTTTAAAAAATCGTAATATTGACATTCTCTTAATTCCTATAAACAATTTAACTCATTTAATTCATCTAAATTTTGTTAATCTATTCCTTTGTTTTTTTTCTTTGTCTCTTTTTTCCCTCAAATTTCACCTTAATCTTAAAATTTTCTTTTGTTTTCTCTTTACCTACTATTAATAATTCCATCTTTTTAAACCTCAACCTAGTAATAATTTTTCTTTTTTGCTCAAGTTCTTAGTGACTTCTTTCATTAAATAAAATTTTGCTGCTACATTACACTTTCTTTCCTTTTTAATGTGAATATCACTATTAGGATATATTTTATATATATCTTATTTAGTTTTGGCATTTTAAATTGGATATATAAGAAAATTACAATTATTAAGTGGATTGATAAAGATGTGTGAAGATTATGTTTTAATAGAAGTCTAAATTGTCAATGGGCTGGTGTGCTTTGTTTATTGGACTTTTGACAAGATGGACATCTTTGGTTGAGTTCACGTTACATGAATATTGCCCACTTGTTTGACTTTATGGAAGAGTCTAATACTACAAGTTATTTGCAAAAAAACCTAGAAGGGGGTTTTGCGGCAAGAAATCTACAGGGTATATTTTTCAAGTTGCATTGGTCACGTGCAGCCTGTGTGGATCACTTGGAAGCAGTGGAGGTATATCTTGCAAACATCCTTGGTTGGCTGCGTATGAGTTTTTTCATTGTGAGCTAAATATTGCTTGTTGAGTTTCTTTTCATATATAGTGGTATGTGGATTTATTTCAGCTGGATCTCACGTGGTATGATATAGAGAAGGTTGTGGGCTGCGTTTATGTGGTAAATGGAAAATAACGTATACTGTGTTGGTGTTGGATTTATGGTGGAGTCAGTGTTCGTAGGTTAGATGATTTTGTGAAGGCACATAAATTTTCTTATTGCTACAATTAACGTGTCCTGTGGTATTTTGTTTCATGAAGGAAGAATTAGCTTTGGCGAAAAGTTCCAGTTGGATTATTTTGAGAAGACAAATTCATAGGGAAGCCTTCTTTGTCTCAAGTATTTTTGTTATTTAATTTTCAGTTGATTAAATATTTGAGCTATTTTGTTTATTATTGTTTTTGAGTGAAAGTAGTTTGACAAATCCTCTGACGAGGTTAACACGAATCTGTCGTGTTATTGGGTGTGAAAATCTTTCAAGAGTAGTTAGGTTGTGAGACAGTTACAAAGATTGAGTAGTACTGTGTTAGATCAATCTTGTGGAATTTTTATTGAACTACTGTGAAAGAAATTAATTTGGGTGAGGGCTCGCAGACGTAAGCAGAGTGTGCCAAACTGCATTACCAAATTTCGGTGTCTTTATTATTTTGCTTTTGCGTAGTTTTATTCTGTTTGTGCAAAGGATAATTCAAAAAGTCTGCGATTGGTATCAGAGAAAGGTCACTAATTCAGAACTTGGTAGCAAGTTGGTGTAGATCCTAGATTCGCAGACATAGCTACAAGGGAAGCTGCATCAATTACCAGACCACCACTATTGGATGGATCTAGTTACCCAGCATGGAAATCCCGAATGAAAGTCTTCATTCAAGCTCAGGGCACAAGAGCCTAGCATTTGTTAGTACATAGTTGGACGCATCCAATGATCACTGATGATAAAGGAGAGGCAATTCAGAAAGATCCATATGAATAGACAAAAGTGGAAGAAGAAAGTGAACTAGGAAATTCACAAGCAATGGATGCAATATTCAGTGCTACTGATGAAGGACGCTTCTCAATAATTTCAACATGTGAAACGGTAAAAGAATCGTGGGATGCATTGCAAACCATTCATGAAGGATTAAAGTCTATGATAGCATCAAAACTACAAATGCTAGCTGTGCGGTTTGAAGAGCTGAAGATGGATGAGCATGAGACTATTGGAGACTTTCATGAAAAATTGAGAGATATTGCAAATCAAGCTCATCAATTGGGAAAGAAGTACTCGAATGTGAAATTAGTCAAGAAAACGCTGAGATCGCTACCACCAAGGTTTATTCCAAAAATTACAGCAATAAAGGAGGCTTACGACATTGATAATCTGTCATTGGAAAAAGTTATTGGAATTCTCACAAATTTTGAGATGAATCTCTTAAGAGGTAAACAAGAAAGAAGTAAAGGATTGGCACTACAGGTGGAGACTGGAAAAAGTATGAACAATGCGGAAGATGAATCAGATGAAAATGAAGACATGATTTTACTCACTCGGAATTTCGGTAAATGGCTGAAAAGAATGAAAAAGGACAGACCCAACTTTAGGCAATATGGTGGAAGTTCATCAAGTAACAACCCAAGAAAACAAGTCAAGACATAAAAAGGAGAATAGAAGACAAGAAGAATTCAGTTTCATGAATGTCAGGGGTTCGAACATATTCAATCCGAATGTGCTAATACATTGAAGAAACAAAAAGGAAAGTCTTTCACAACCACCAGGAGTGAAAATGATTCTAAAAGTGATTTTGGTAGTAAAGAAGAAATTGCGAACAATGCTGCATTGGTTGCATTACATAGCAAAAGTCTAGTTACTTGCTTAACAGTAACTCAAAAGGAAGTAACTAAAGGTAAAAAAGGGAGAAATTTTGAAAATTTCAAAATCAGTTCAGCTCAGGATTCAATATCATACTACGATAATGACAAAAGTGGTCTTGATGATAAAAATGGGAATATTTACGAGCATTACAAGGCTTTGTATGAAAAATGGGTGAAAACGTATAAAAAGAATGAAAGATTGAAGGAAGAGAATCTTTGCATGAAAAACACCATACAGGAATTAGAAAAGAAGTTGATGTTAACGTCAAATGAGCTTGGTGAAGTTAGAACGAAATTAGTAAGTACTGAAAAAGGATTGAGAATGTTGAATGTAGGCACAGAAAAACTAGATAAGTTGATTGAAACCGATAAGGCTAAAGGAAATTGTTGGATCGGAAAAAGAAAGCATGTTATATTTGAAGAAACGGTAGATTTCAAAACTTTCAAGAAATCATTTTTCTAGTGGAAGCAACAAATTCAAATCATGATGCCAATCCATACATGATATGATATAAGGATAATAAAAACATAAACAAGATGAAGAGTATTACCGAATCCTTTGCTACAGCTTTAAATCCTTGCTGCGCTATCCTCTCCTTCTTCTTGTATCCAAATCCTTTGCTTTTGAATCTTTTCCTTTAGCAATCTATCTTCTCC
>JAOQMP010000008.1:19914642-19925245 GCA_027563575.1 Erythroxylum pedicellare
ATTATAAGCAATGAAAAAGGCTAAGGCTCAACTTGATTATTCCTAAGGGATAAATTAAAGTAAGGCAATTATCAAAGAAATATGCTTAAGTAACTATTGAATCTCAATGCCTTTATCATTTTAAGGCTTCAAATTTAACAAATGTGATCTCAATATGTATAATATAAGCAAGTTCTATAACCATTTGACTATACTTGATAACAAACATAAAAGAAATAAAAGAGTTTTAAAGTTTTCTTTTAGGCTCAAAAGATCACAAAAAAGGTCGGATTATATATGTAAATAGTACGCAATTTATTTAACTTGATTATTTCAATGATTGTTAAAAGTATAATTATTTATTCTAATTATCATCTTTTTGCATACTAATTAAAATCAATATTCGATAAAAAAGTAAAGTATTAATGGATAGATTTCAACTAAGTCAAGATATCAGTTCATAAAATTTAATAATTGAGATTATAATAGGCTTAAGAAAATCATAAAAATCATTAACCCCTTTCCCACACTTAAAGTTGTACATTGTCCTCAAATACAATATAGTCATATAGAAAAAATGAGAAGGAGTTGTTCCTTTCTTAAGTAAGACATTTTTTTAATTATGATCCATCCAATATTAGACTAACATCCTTGAAAAGCATAAATGAAAAAGAGATAAAATAATAAAAAGAAAATAAAAATTAAAAATGAAATTAAGAAAAGGTATGAAATATGAAAATAACATAATAAGAGTAAATCCTAATTCTTGGGTTGCCTCCTAAGTAATGCTTGGTTAACATTTGTAGCTCAACATACTTTTCATACTCAAGATAGATTGGTTAAATTAATATCTTCAATATTATTATCAAGCTCACCTTCAAGATATAACTTCACTCGATGTCCATTAACTTTAAAAACTACCTTCTGTGGATGACTTACCTCGATTACACCATATAGAAATACTTTCTTGACAATGAATGGTCTATGCCATCTTGATTTAAGCTTACTAGGAAAAAATCTTAGGTAGGAGTTGTACAAGAGAACTTTATCTCCCTCCTTAAACTGTCATGATTGCTTAATCATTTAGTCGTGGCTCTTTCCTTGTAGATTTTGGAATTTTCATAAGCCATCAATCTTCATTCATCCATTTCACTAATTTGGAAGTTTCTCTTTTCACCTACACGTTGAAGATCAAAATTCAAAATTTTAATAGCCCAATATGCTTTATGTTCCAATTCAATAGGCAGATGACATGCTTTTCTACAAGCCAACCTATAGCATATAGTGTCAATCGGTGTCTTGTATGTTGTCCTATAAGCCTATAGAGCATCGTCTAACTTAATTGACCAGTCTTTCCTCTAATTCTCTACATTCTTCTCAAAAATTCATTTTAAAACCATATTAAATGCCTCCACTTAGCCACTAGTTTGAGAGTGATATAGGGTGACAATTTAATAAGTTATGACATACTTCTTAAGCACTTTCTCAAATTAAGCATTACAAAAATACATACCCTATTACTAATAATCGCCCTAAATGTGCCAAAATGGGAAAATAAACTTATAAGGAATTTTATGACAACCATAGCATCATTTATAGGTAAAGCTTGCTTCCACTCATTTAAAAATGTAATAAACAACTACTAGGATATATCTATTACCAACAAACTTGGGAACGGACCCGTGGAATCTATCCCTCAAATATTAAATATTTTACAAACAAGAATGAAATTTTGGGGCAGTTTATCTTAACAAGAGACATTATTTGATCTTTGGCATCTATCATATAAAGCTACATACCTTTGGGCATCTTTAAAAATTGACTGCCAATAAAAACCTAACTCCAAGATCTTCTGAGCCATCGTATTTGCACCATAGTGCCTTTAGGTAGGTCTAGCCTAACAATAATAAAGGATCTTCTAAAAGTGAGGTACACATCTCCTCACTATTTGGTTTGCACAAATAGGAAGCAGATATGGATCTTCCAAAAAATAACCTCTCAAATCAATAAAGAATTTCTTCTTTTTTTGATAAGACTGACCATCCAGCAAGATCTTAGCTACCAAATAATTTGTAATATCTACAAACCAAGGGGTTTACTCAGTTACCTTCTTTAAGTTATAGAGGCGATCCTTTAGGACGACATCTTCAATTCCTTATTCGTTTAATTCTTCCAAGTTTGGATTTTCAAGGAGATATAAATGGTTTGCTGCTAGGTTTTTAATCCCTTTCTTATTTTTAATCTTTAAATCAAATTCCTGCAACTACAAAATCCATCTAATTTAATGAGATTTAGCATTCGATTGATTAAGCAAGTATTTCAATGCAAAATGGTCATTATAAACAAAAACTTTAGATAAAACTAGATAAGATCTAAATTTATCTAACGCAAAAACCATTGTTAGTAACTCCTTTTTTGTTTTAGTGTAATTCTACTAAGCATCCGTCAAGGTCTTGCTAGTGTAGTAAATTGGTTGAAAGTGTTTGTCCTCCCATTGTCCAAGTATTGTACCTACTGCAAAATCACTTACATCACACATTAGTTCAAACGGTAAATTCTAATCTGGTGCAACCATAATTAGGGCCTTAGTCAACTTTTCTTTCATAATGTCATAATCATCTAAACATTCTTTAGTAAAAGGTATGTCCTTCTCTACTAACTTGGTTAAAGGCTTAGCAATTTTAGAAAAGTCTTTAGCAAATCTTCTGTAAAAGCATGAATAACCGAAGAAACTTCTTATAGCCTTAACCCAAAATGGGGGTGTTAGTTTCTCTATAAAGCCAATTTTGACCTTATCTACCTCAACCCCCTTGTGAGAAATTTTATGGCCTAGAACTACACCTTATTGTACCATAAATTCACATTTTTCCTAATTCAATATCATATTCGTCTTCTCACATCTTTTTAACACTTTTTCTAAATTATGGAAGCATAAATTGAACGAATCATTAAAAATAGAAAAATCATCCATAAATACCTCTATTTTGTCCTCAATTAGATTATCAAAGATGACCATCATGTACCTCTAAAATGTAGTAGGTTCATTACACAACCCAAGAGGCATCATTTTGTAAGTGAATGTACCATAGGGACACGTGAATGTTACTTTTTCTTGATCTTCTGGAGCAATGGGGATTTGAAGGTAGCCCAAAAGTCCATCCAGTAAGTAGTAGTACATATGTCTTGCTAGTCGTTCCAACATTTGATCTGTGAAAGGTAAAAGGAATTAATCCTTTCTAGTTGCATCATTCAAAATCCTGTAGTCGATGCATACTCTCCATCCAATGATAATTCTCATAGAAATCAACTCATTCTTGTCATTAGAGATTACCATCATTCCTCCTTTCTTTGTCACAGTCGGCACAGGACTTACCAAAGACTATTAGAAATACGGTAATCACTCTAACATCTAGGAGTTTAATTACCTCAATTTTACCACTTACTTCATGTTCAGATTTAGCCTTCTTTGAGGTTATACTGTAGGTTTAAACCCCTATCTATTAAAATTTTGTGTGTAAAAAGAAGGGTTGATCCCTATAATCTGAGAGATCTTCCATGTAATGACCCTTTTATATTCCTTCAGCATATTCAATAGTTTCTTTTTTTGATCAACTTCTAGATTGATGTTATATGCATATTCTAGATGATCAAGTAGTGTCTTCAACTCCAACTTTGGTGGCTCTTTAATAGAGGGATTTAACCTTGTCTCTGTATTTCTATTTATTTTCTCGATCTCTTTGTTCTCATAAAAAGATGATTAGCCTCATTGTCATCCTCATCTTGAGTAAAAGACAAATCCTACATATCTCAAATTCTTGTATAATTTCTGAAGTTACAAAGTCATTAGTATTAATAAAATAACAAGAATAATTGCACTCAAGGGCATGTTTCCTAACATCAGAGATCTTAAAAATGACCTTTTCTTCTCCCACCCTGAGAACTAGTTTATCATCACTAACATCAATAATGACTTTAGTTGTAGTTAGGAAGGGACGTACTAACATTAAAGGCACTTCTATATCTTCATCCATATCCAATATAATGAATTCAATATGGAAGATGAACTTAGTAATCTTTACCAATACATCCTCAATGATACCCTTAAGATATTTAATAAATCTATCAACTAATTGAATGCTCATCATAGTAGGTATAGGTTCCCCTAATCCTAGTTTCATAAATACTTTATATGGCACTAAGTTAATGCTAACCCCCAAATCAGCTAAAGGTTTCTTTACTGAAAATTATCAATAACACAAGGGATATTAAAACTCCCTAAATCTTTAAGCTTCTCTGGTAACTTGTTTTGTAGGATCACTGAACATTCCTTGCTTAGTCACACTATAGCCAATTCTTACAAATTCTTCTTATTAGATAATAGCTCCTTTAAAAATTTTGTGTCCTTGGACATCTGTGCTAAAGTTTTAATAAGTGGTAACTTAATATGAAGTTTTTTAAATAGCTTAAGAAATTTACCAAATTTCTTGTCCATGTGATCCTTCTTCAACTTTGTCAGATATGGTATGGTGGGTTAGAATTCTTTAACTTTTACAGGATGCTCTATATCTTCTATCTTCTTTTGACTATTCTCGTGATCCTACTCTTCACTTCAAGTTCAGTTGCCTGCTTGTAATTCATTCCCATTTCTAAGTGTGACTGCCTTCATATGCTCATTAGGATTTAGTTTAGTGGTACTCAGTGTATTCCCCTTTTGCCTTTTAGTTAATATCGTTTTCATTTGGTTGAGTTGAACCTCCAAGTTATGTATGGAAGTTTGTTGCCTCTCATGTTTTGCCCTTGATTCCTAAATGAATTCCATCATCATCTCATTCATACTAAGCTTCCTGGCCTGCGATGTTTGCTGCTAGAATCTAAGTGGAGGGTTATTTCTTAGTTTCCCCTAATTTCCTCATAAAAAGTTGAGGTGATTCTTCTAACTAGGATTTCAGGTGTTACTATATGAGTTATTTTAGGGTCTAGGATCATTTCACAAATAATCCACATGTTTGGGCTAAAATGATTGACGTATTGTCCTTGATGCTCTAGCTTGCACATCTTGCACTACATCATTATACCTTATGGAGCAATTATAAGTCTGTTTATCTTCCTGCTCAAGGCCTCCACTTTGCTCGCCAACTATGCCACTACGTCTACTTCGTACACTCCTACTAGCCTACTAGTTCGCGCTATAGATGAGCACCACTTATAGTTGTTTGTAGCCATATCCTCTATTAGATCGTGGGTTGCTTTTAGTGTCTTATTATTAAGCATCCCTCCAGTTGCCCCATCTATAGATTGCTTTATGCTTTGACTCATCCCATTATAGAATGTCCGGATCTACATCCACAGTCGTAGTTTATAGTGTGGGCATCATCTGAGTATCTCCTTGAATCTCTCTCATGTATGGTATAAAGATTAACCTTTAGCTTAGGAGTACGAGGAGATGTCAGTCCTCAGTTTCATAGTCTTTGCTAGTGGGTTCTTTTCCACTTGTACCTAGGTAGTCAACGAAGAGCGCGACATAAAGTTTAACAATTTCTTGACCTTCTCTCTTTAGGAGAATGGGAATAGTCATAGTCTGATGGCATTGTCATTAGCTCTATTAATCTTAAAAGTATTGCAAATCTCCAAAAAGTTAAAGATATGAACATTAGGATCCTCGTCTCTAAGTCCATCAAATTAAACTGACTCTTACACAATTTGGATGATGCTCAACTGTATCTTGAAGTTGTTAGCTTGGATAGTCAGTCTCACGATGCTAAACTCTGCACCAATTAAGTCTAGTCTAGTATAATCGAACATGGTTCTCAGTTGGTCATCCGTGTTATGTGATTCTTCTATATCTACCTAAGTTCCCAAGTCTTTTATTCGATGATCTAACTCAAACTCTGATAGTTATGCTCTTCGAAAATTACTATATGACATTTTTTCAATCTCTAGATCTGCATATGTTAAACTTTAAGAAGTGCTCCAAGTTATAAACTTACCAAGAATCCAAATATGAGAAAAGAAATAACACTAAATAAATTTAAAAAATAAAATAATGTAAAATAGAAACAATAATAAAAGAGGATAAAATCAAATAAAAATGACTAGAGTAATAAAATTAAGGTTTTCCTAATATCACTATCCTCGAAATGGCACCAAAAACTTGATTGAATAATTTTAGTTTGTCAATATTTATATTAACTACAAGTGCACAGTCTAGCTGTAGCAAGCATAGACAAGTACAGGTCAATCCCACGAAGACAGTGATTACTAGTAATTACCTTTCTTCTATTATCTAGACTACGAATTGAAGGTTGCTTTTTAATTAAAATTAAAACTTAAATAAACAAAATGAAATAGGAAACAATAATGAACATAGAAACAAAGGAAAATGCTTAGAAAACTCAATATCAAAGATTAGTATCTAGGTGATGAATCCCCTAAAAATCATTAAATAGTTAACATTTGATCATGCAATTATTTTATTGACTATTAGACCATGGAAATGCCTATCTTATGTTGATCACCCTCTCTCGAGTACTAACAACTAATCTATACGGTTATAACTATAATCTTTCTAGTTAAAGTTCATATGATTGCATTATCGATTTATGAATTCCACTATTAGGTTTGAACCTAATCTAGAGGATTTATATTGACTTGTCTCTAGGTTTACAATGAAGTCCTTTTAATTATGGTAAATCTATTCATATAAAGGATTTCTTATGTTATGAGATCAAATTATGTACTAATATTCCTAATCTATTGGAACATATATAAAACACATAATTAAATCAAATAGATCAATCAAAAAATTGCATTAAATAAAAGAATCAAGGCATATTGTTATTCCATCACACCTAGACACTAAATACGATTAGTTACAGATAATAGAAAACAAAATCAAAGATAAAAGGAATAAAAATTAATAAAAAGAAAAATCATAATTCTAATTCTAATTGAATGTTCTTACAAGTTTGAGGTTTGATGTTATAATCAATTGGATCTTTGATGATTTCTTCATGTTGTCTATGTTCCCGAATCAATATCATCCCTTCTGTAAGCTTTTTATGTCTAAAATTAACTCCAAAAGTCTCCTTTTCTAATTTCCCTACACTCACATCTTTTTATAATAAATTTTAGGGTTTCTGGGAGATACATGATTTGATACACAGGTTTATGCTAGACCATGTATATTCCAAAATCTTCAGAATTCATGATTTTGCACAAGCTATAAGACTTATACAAACATATACGCAGTTGTGTATCTTTAATTTGCTTCAAAACTTCATTCTATGTCATGTTTTTATATAAACTCTTCTCTTTTTGGTCTATAAAGGCAATTATTACCTATAAATGCACTTAAAGCGAATTAAGTACCAAATATATAATAAATTTACAAAATATCAAGCAAAATGCACAAATATGGGTGTATAAATATAGTCAACTATGCATCTATCAAAAAGTAGAGCACATAGCAATGCAATATGAATCTACATGAGGTCGATTTAAAAGGAAATTACAATTACAAAAATTGTGGAGTTAAAAAGAAGTCTTCTATGACAAGATGATTTTAAGAAATTACTTTGTTGTAGGATATAAATTTTTTTATTCACGACTAAAATTTTCTCCACGTAAATTACATTCTCATTAAGTTGGATCTTTTATTGTGATTAATTTTCTTTCCTTGTGGTGTAGTGAAAATACAAACTTAAAGACAAACAAGGTGTTCAAGGTAAATATTCACTACCTTAGGCATTATTATGAAGGATTGCAAGTATATGACATTGAGAAAGTTGAGTTACTACAACCAACTTATAGGGAGTAAAATGACTATTTCATTAATTTGAGCTAACGATGTAAAAAAATATTCAACTTTCTATCCCAATTTCTCCCTAATTTTTATTCGTGAAGGCTAATAAGACCTAAAAACACAATAAAAATAAAATAAGTATCATAAATAATAAGAAACACTCAAATAAACAAGCAAAATGCACTAAATATGGGATTATCAAACTCCCCCACACTTAAGGATTTACATGTCCTCAAGCAAATCAATTTCATTACTCTCTACTTAATAAGAAACAACTCTGCAAAGGCATGAAACAAAAAGTATATCCATCAAGATTCTCCATTATTCACTGAATTACAAAATTCATTGAAATTTTAAGCATTTAGTTACTTACATCAAATTATAAATCAATCCAATTCAATTTATAATTCTTCAAATTTCAACTCAATTCTCACCATTCCACTTAATACATGAAGTGAACATACATAAGAAAAATGCTAAAACCTTTGAACACTTTCATACCCTTTATTAAAAACAAATCACTAAATTTAAACATTTTAAGATCATTTAAAAGCTTGTTTGAAAAGTCATCTACCTTTTTAACGTGAGAGTAAATATCTTATTACAAATATTCTTGATTACTCAACTAGTTCACTATCTCAAATGGCTACTAGCACTACTCTTTAACGTTGAACTTTTATGGTACGAAGCTAGCATAGTGAAATTATATATGTTCATTTATTCACATATTACTATTTTTCTTTTTTTTTATATATACAAGGTGATAAAAATGCTTGAAAAGAATTCACATTTAACTCAATACATGTACAAATTATACATAAAGTATCATAATACAAATCAAGCATCCATTATCAAAATAAATTAATTAAATTGAAATCAACTTAATCATCAAAACTCGTAACCATTTTCCTAAACAAATCAAATCACAGTCGTAACTAAACTTATAATGAATCATCTTAATCATCGCTCTCTTAAAAAATTTAGAATTATTATTTAATAAGTTAATTATAACATAATTGACAAGCTTGACTACTAAATCCTTCCCTCACACTTGAGATGTACATTGTTCGCAATGTACAAAACATACAAGAACAATGAAAAATATCAATAATGGAGGGGTGCAGATAACCGGTACTCTCCTAATAAATTTTTTTTTTCAGTCTTGTATCATCAGCATCCATCCATTAGTGGTGAAAGCTTTTTTACTCTAAAACAAAGATTGCTATCGTCTTCATAACCTATAGAACTCCATCAAAACTCAAGTAACAAAATTAAGATCGTCAACTTAAAACTATGAAAATAACTAAAATAATAATGAGAATCCTATAAACTTCTTAATCAAAACAAAAACATAATTATTGTGTTACCTCCCAACTAACACTTATTTAAGAGTCTTGTAGCTAGAATTCTTAGCAATCCCTTTTTCAAACTAGATCTATAATTAACAACTTACTTTCACCCATTTTTTAGCGTAAAAGTTTAGTAACCTGCAAATAGACCACATCCTATAAGATAATAAGGCATAAGGTATCAAATTAATAAGACCATTAATTCCATTCATATCCTTTTTAGTAACAAATTGTCAATATAACAGGGAATAACAAAACCCTATAGATCTTTAATTAACTTTGATGGTTTGTTTTGTAGGGAGAAGGAGCCCTTTATACTTAAGATGACTATTGATAATTCCTTGATAGTCTTGTTATTTAGCTCCTCCTCTTCACCTTCCCGTTTCTCTTCTTCCTTCTATTTTTCCTTGGGTCTTTGAACAAAAGCTTCCTCCTTTTCTTCAACCTCTATCTTCTCTATTGATTTTCTTACTTCTCTTAATGAAATGTAGCTTCCGTTATGTATTCAACCTCTGGCTCTTCTCCACTTTAGAAAATTAATGCACTAACATGATCCCTCAAGTTTTGTCTGGTGTATTTAGATAAAGAAACGAACTCTTAGAGTCACAAACTCTTAGAGTCTACAGAGGGCAATCTCTTATAAAGCAATGCCTTTTATGAGGACATCTCTAATACATTTCTCTTCTTTTTGTTGCTATTGTTCTAAATATTCAGATGAAGTATAATCATTCCATGCATATTTGTGATAATTGCTCCACATTGGATTATAAGTATTCTCAAATAGGGTGTCTTGAGGCCGGTTCTCTATATAATTCGAATGCTCCCATATATATTTAATGTCTGACATTCATGATTAAGGTTATCACCACCACAAATGTCACAACGCGCTATAAATATCTAATGAGCTTCCAAATACATATCACCGTGCCTCTCATTATAAGCTTCTAATGTTGCCATAAATGATGCCATACCATAATCCCCTGAGAATATTATCCTCTCCATTCTTCTATTTTATTTAGTGGCTATAATGATGACTACCCAAATCCTAGAAATATGACACAAACACAAAAATTAACAAAGAAAGTTATAAGGAATAAATAAAGAAATAAATATAAAAGAAAAGAAATAAAACCACTGAAAAAGAAAAAAAGACTAGATTAATAAAAATAGATTAACAAATAAAGTTATAAGGAAAAAAGAAATAAATAAATATAAAGGAAAAGAAATAAAAACTACCTAAAAAGAAACAAGACTAGATAAATAAAAATAAGAATTTTCTAATATTCTAGTCCCAACAATGGTGCCAAAACCTTAATGTTTAATTTTATGTTCTACATTACAAGTGCACGGTGTAGCTGTAGTTAGTACTGGCAAGTACAGGTTGATCTCACGATGAATAGAATTACTAGTATTTACCATCTTTTTATTATCTAGCCTAACAAATTATGGTGTTTAAGATAAATAAAAAGCAAAA
>JAOQMP010000008.1:19925345-19937286 GCA_027563575.1 Erythroxylum pedicellare
AGCCTAACAAATTATGGTGTTTAAGATAAATAAAAAGAAAAATTAAAACAATAAACTAAAATAGATCAACACAAACTAACTAAAACAAAGATTAAACTAAGATACAATTAAGGAAACTAGTGGTACCTAGACTTTGAATTCCTCTAAGATTTCTTATCTAATCATGATTTCACTACTCAACTTAATCAATAGCTTATTGGACCATGAAAATTCTTATCATATGTTAATTTCTTACCCAAGACTATGAACACCTAATCCTCGATTGATTAACTGAGATTATCATAAATTTTACTATTAAATTTGACCCTTATTTATAGGATTTATATCAGCATATCTCTAGGTTTACATGCATATCTTTTTAATTATAGCAGATTTATTCATATAAAAATTTCTTAATCTCAATAGTGTGAAATTATACATGAAATATTACGCTAGCAATATTAATTCAATAATAATTATGAACACATAATTGAATTTTAATGAAACTAAAGAAAGAATTAAGTTAAAATAAAATCACTACAAATTCTATCATAAGGTTCATCTAATCCAAGTACCAACAAAAGTTTAGCTCATATTCATGTCTTCAAGAGTACAGGAAAAACATAAAACTAAAAAAACCATGATGAAATCCCTTTTAATCTTTATGAAATCCACTTTAGATTGATGAAAATCCTCCCAATATATGTTTCTTTACTTGTTCTTCATTTTCTCTATCACTCTAGGCCGTCAATTTGTGTTTTCCTAAGCCTCACACAAACTCCTTTTTACTTTCCTCATTTCTCTACATTTTATCCATTTATAGCTCAAATTTAGGATTTCTAAAGTAGACACGGCCACTCATATGATCTTGTGCTTGATTGTGTCCCTCAATAAAAATTACAAAGAAATATGGTCCTGGAGAGATACACAGACAGCCACACGATCGTGTAAACTTATATTGGCATCCACGCGATCATATGGACTTAGTCAAGCAACTGCTAAAATAACTTTAGTTCTTCCATTTTTATTCCAAATTTGCCCTAATTCTTCTCCTTTTTATCTGTAAAGGCTAATAAGACCTGAAAACACTATAGAAATAAAATAAGTACCATAATCAATAAGAAACTCTCAAATAAATAATTAAAATGCATTAAATATTGATTAGAAATATAGTCTATTTAGCATTTATCAAATATTAACCCTATTACAAATTAGAAATAAAGACACCTTGATTCATAGTGCATATAATCTAAGTAGTGGAGATTTGGTGTACTAATAAGCATATGATAACGCATTTGTATAAGAAGAATCTGAGTGAAATGTTTGACCATAAAATATTTTGACTAGAGTGAAACCTGTGAGAAAAGTTTGGCAAATTTTTTGTGCTCACTTTTGAATGAAATTGTTATGTTAAATTTTTTTTCATAATTTCATGTGAACCTCAACCATAAGGCATCATGTTACTTGTCTTAATTGAATTTATATATCTTATAGTGTATATGCTTTTCTGATATCATGATAAATGAATTAGAGGTGAATTTTTTATTATTGTTTAACCTAGAGAATATATTTTCACAAGGATAAGTAAAAGCTCAGCGTAGAAGAATTTGATAGGAATGGGATATGACATTTTTTCCTCTTTATATTTAGTTATTTGTAACTATTTTATGGCCGAACATACTCATTAGGTTTATATTTTAGTTGAGGATGTAATTGGAGGTGTTAAGTGTAAAATAAAGTTATTTGAATAGTTCTTGAAAGTTTCAACACTTGAGAAAAAAATGGGCATAATGTTTAGGATAAGAAATGCCAAGAACTGAAGAGAATTGGAAGAAAATTTTTGAAGAGAATCACAAGTCTTCGTTGAATATGGTTTTCCTGTACCTGTGTGCTAGCCCATATATATAATACACATCAAGTGCAAGAAGCAACACAACCCAAGCTGTTAAAGACTGTAATGTCGAAGAATTTTAGTAAAGCAACGTAACCTAAACCACCACCGTACTAAAGATCATGTGATAATTCTAAAAGAAACAATGAAATCCAGGATTTGTAGGCATGGGGTTACTGGAGACCTTGTACTAATCCTAGAAGAAGCAATGAGATCCACGGTCTAGGCACACCAACATGCCAGAGACCATGTAGAAGTAAGTAGAGAGACCTATAATATGGTCTACAACCATGGTCCAATCAGTGTCGTATCACAGAATTTCCTATTTAAAGAGCCAAAGCTCCTAATTTTTAGATATACTCTCATATTAAGGTTTTGAAGAGTCATATTTACTTTTTATTCATCTTTTTCTCATCTATGGTATGTGTAGCTAATTAAAGGAAATCGAAACCTGAGATGCAGTAAATTTTGAAATTTTTTATTTGGTTTCATTATTCAATTTATATATTGAGTGCCATTTATTTTTCTATGTTCATCTTTATAATTGCTCTACTGTATTCAGTCTATTACTAGGTCAGAAATTAAATCCACAGTCTCTCCACTCTTTGAAGCAACTAGGGTCTTGTGAATAACTGCATAAATATCATAGGAAGAAAATTTTACTGAATTGAATACAACTCCATGGGCTCTATATATGTTATTTTGTTTTATTGATCTCGATAGTCTTTAATGCTATGACTTAATTGAATCCAACGCACATTTCTTAGGATTATTTGGTGGTTATGAATGAATTGGACTACGGTTATTTTTAATTAACCATAATTAAGAATTAATTGTATTAATTATTATTTGAAATATGAATTGATTTATCTTGTATTGATAAGTACATATTATATAGAATTATAGAGTTTATACATATTATATATACATGATTATAAGAATTTAGGAAGAAAGAATAAACCAACAACCTAAATTTGAAGAGTACATAATTGACTAATTTGTTATTTGATTAGGTTAACTAATTTGAAATTTTAAATAATTAATCAAGGAATTTTATTCATTTTAATCTACAAACTCTAACTCTTTCATAACAATAGAAATAGAATGTGATACTTAATATTAAATACAATAATGACATAGAAGTGCAGTTGACCTTATCATATTAAAATTGTTTATATATTTGAAGGCTTTTCTTTTCACTACGATTTTATTAGCAAACCAGTTACAATAACTATTTGAAGGGACGTGCACGTGTTCTTTAAAACATAGAGTTATTAACAGACAGAATTCATCGATGATTCGATGGACTCGAATTTTTTAAGATATTACTATCTGAAAAAGATATTATTTTAATTTCACTTTTTAAAAATGATATTAAATTTAAATATTAAAATAACATTTCTTTTTTATCTTAATTTACCAAATCTAGTAGATTGGAGTTATTTATGGGCATAAAAGTTGGTGAAGAGGAGGGAACCGTGGGAGTTAGATGACATTATTGGACCACTACGGTTACTAATATCCCAACAAGACCATTACAGGATTGACAAATACCTTACTTGACGTTCAAAATTTGTTAGATCTGGCCTCCAACTTTAATACCGTATACCCCAATGACCGAAAAGGATGGATACAAAATCAAAAGGAGAAAAATGTTAAAATCCAATCCTTGGGTGGATTCAAATTCCCATGAAGTGTTAAAAGAGAAAGTAGATGCGTGGACCTTCTTAGTTTTCAAATACAAAGAGCACAGGCCACTCCTTCAGACCAAATTTTACTTGAAAAAAAAAAAAGCAAGCTTTTCTTTTGCTATGACAAGAAAGAGTACGAATTCTTCCTTTTATATCTAAAGTAAGTCCTTCCAATTTTAATGTGTATATGATTTGTTGACCAAATTTTCGAAAGGTTGTAAAATTTAGAAAGGAGATTCTACATTCTAGTGTAGCCAACCAAGTTCCTTTTATAAATAGGGCCACTGAACTTTTTAGGCGCCTCTTGGCCTTGGGAGCCGATAAGGAAAAAGTTTGTGGGGCAACCACCCCATTTCGTGTCATTGCGTGCGCTAGCTCGTGGACTTCTTTCAAAGTTTTAATTGATCAATCCAGACTTTCCTCTTTTTCTTTTTCCCTTAATTTAAAATTGACAAAACAGATATCGAGAAGATAATTACTGCACAAATTAACTAGTCATTTTTGCAGTCAATTTTAATTTAGGGGTTATTTCTTTTGTTAATGCGTTCTTCGAGTGTCTTTCGATCTTCTTAGAAGATATGACAGGGTCTCGACACCCACGCAATATTATATAACTATTTATTTTATTTTCCTTTCAATACCAAAAAAAAAACAAAAAGACAAAACAGAATTGATAGGAAGTTTAAAGTTTTAAGTGAACGTGAATGATTGACAACTTGAAATTAATTAATTCAAATCTAGTGCTAACACTTGCCATTATTTTACGCTAAGAATGATAAGGTAACATATGGAATTTGTTGTTTTCCTAGTAATCTTGTTTAATTGCCTGAATCTAGCTTTTAAGTAAATCTTGAAAAGGACTTCAAGCCATGAAAGATGAAATCCCTGATTGTTTATTATATATTATATTTTAAACGACTTGAATGTATCAATAAATTTATTAAGTAAATATTTCATGAGGTTTTGTAATTTGTTTTCGTGGCAATTCATGTTATACGAATAGTGGAAAGCAAGCATCTTTTGGTTTCCAAAATAAATAAATCAGAACAATTAAAAAAATGACCATACATTTCCAAGCATGTAATTTAATATGTTTTCATACAGTCTTTTCCTTTTAGGTAAAATTTGGGAAGAAATGAACCTAGGTAAAATTGTTATGGTCTATTTCTAGCATTTGTTAGGAAACTAATGTGGAAGTAGCAAAAACTTGGGGAGGGAGTGGAAATAACAGAACGATTTGGGTAAAGTTCAAACAATGGTCCGTCCCGCTCCGCGCTGGCCCCGCCCCCATATATTAATCTCCATTTCTCTAGGGAGAGCTCTTCTCTAGTCTACACCTTTAGATCATTTGACGGAAGCTTCTCGAGCTCAGCTCTTCACTTTCACACCCCACAAGGGCAGGTTCACTCTCATGTTTTTATCTTCTAGTTCTCCTGTTGCATCTCCGTATTTTCTGTCTGAGACGTACCACTAAGCGATCTCTATTTTGGCCTAATCATAATTCAAATTTTGAACTATTTTTTTAATGCTGTTGGAAAATCTACAATGCGTTTCTTTGTGATGTGCAGCTGAGATTGAATTGCAGCTCCAATGAACAAAATCTGAGTTTAAAAAGCATCCCTTGCTCTTCTACGGGACGAGCAAATATGAATAAAGAGAATGCAAATGCTTCAGAGGCCGCAGAGCTCCCTGCTCGAGTCACTCGGGCACGTGCTAAAGCTTTCAAGGCATCACCTGCACTCCCTCCTTTTAGACCGGAGCAGAAGCGTTTTTGTCCTAGGCCACATCCTAAACGAGCAGCATCAGATGCCAGCAAATCTTCTCCGACTGTCACTGCTGCTTTTCAAAATAAGAAAAGGGCTTTGCTCAAAGACGTCACTAACAACATCTATCATGACAACACAGTTGTGGAACGGATCAATGCTGCTAAACTTAAGGTAATCATAGTAATCTAGTCCTCATCCGTACATTTTAGATAAGGTAACTAATGCTGATCTTGATACTTGTCAAATGATCTGATAGACTGGCAAGCAGGTTAGAAAGTGTTCCCAAAAGAATGAAGATATGGCAACAGATACCTGTATGGAAGTCCCACCGGTTGACGACCATGATCGAGCAAAGTTGGCGGAAAAATTGTCTAAGATTAAGATGGAAGCACAAGATATTTCTTACCCTTCAAGAAAAGATGTTGCAGGTTCAGCACTGACTTCCAAAAGCCGTACTTTGGAATGTAATGGTATGCATTGCACTTTTAATTGGTGCAAACATTGCGTTAACATAACTGAGAATCTACCCCAACAATTGCTATGTCTATGCGACGACTGATTTTTCCAGAAGTTTCAATAGTTTGAATTTCTTTTGTTTATTGTCATAATTGATGGTCTTATGGTGATAGAATAGCATAGGATTAGCATTAAATTAGATGGTAGTTGCAAAGATTATATCTAGAACATCGTCGCTTCATTACTTCATATGCTTCTTTGGTGCAATTTATGCAGAACAACATAAGACTAGCACTGTGCTGCATGACTCAAACATTAGCTGCATTGTGGACATTGATTCAAATAAAAGAGATACTCAACTCTGCAGCTTGTATGCCCCTGACATTTATCATAATGTACATGTTACAGAGGTTTGTACTCAAACAGTTACTCTAGTACTAGTAGAGATTACTTACCACCATGTAACTTGGAAGACTGATTCTGAATGACAAGCGACTGGTTCTCATGAATCTTAAGCTGCAAATACACTTTTGTTTATTCTATGTCTGAAATGCTATCCTGCTTTTGACATGGTATAATTTTTCTTTTTCCTTCTGAAATAAGGCAAGTTACATAGCTACTTAGACAGCTCCCTTTCTGTTTGTCTCAAAATCTGGCTTCAGTGTAGTGACTAGGATGGATAGATTATACTGGCAACCTAAAAGCTCAACTGATTTGTAGCATTTTTTTTTCATCAGCTTGATCAAAGACCTTCAACAGATTACATGGAACAACTGCAGCATGACATCAATTCCAGCATGAGAGGGATTTTGATTGATTGGCTTGTAGAGGTTAGTGTAGCCATATTTACTGTATGGGGCAAATAGTTTTCTTATGTGCTCCTGAATGAGCATATTAACGTTAATTGCCCAAAGTATAGAGAACAAGAACATGCATCTTGTTGCCTAGAGTTGACATTTGAGACCCATAGCTTATCTTTCTTCTCTATACTTAATAATTACCATTTTTATATGAGCCACGGAACCTTGAACACAATTATGCGTTAAGTACACCAATATATTATGACCACCTTTTTCTTAAGTTGCATCCAGTTGTACAGTAATTGCAAACAAGATTGCAAGTGTTGGATCCTTGAGCTTTTCTAAGAGCTTAGATTTATGTTTCTTAAAAAGGCTCAACAATCAGGAAAATATGACCACATTAATTTTCTTATCTGCTAGGTTCAGTTTTAGAAATCAAAGCAAAAGGATGATAGTCTTATTCGTTCGTCATAATGCAAACCATATACAACTTATGGTTTCTAACATGATGAATTCAGAGCTGCTTCTGTTCATAGGAAGAAGAAGGTCCAGAGATCAAATTCACGTGATGAAATTTTGTTGCATACTATGCCCTTATGATTTTATTAGTTGCCTGAATGTTTTTATGCTTATTACTACCTTTAGAAGTTAGTAGTATGTGATATATAGAATTGAGATTGATGTGACATCTTTTCCAGGTGTCGGAAGAATATAAATTGGTTCCTGACACACTTTACCTAACAGTTCATCTCATTGATAGATTCCTATCACAAAGTCATATTGAGAAACAGAGACTCCAACTTCTGGGAGTTACTTGCATGCTAATTGCCTCGTAAGTTCTATATTTGATTTCAAATTGAGAGGTACAATATACACTGTTTCTCCAAGCCAACTAAAGTTACTTGTCTGACATCCTTATTCTAACAGTTGTGTTTTACATACTTATAAATATCATATATTTTTTATTTTATGTTAAATTTGCAGAAAGTATGAAGAAATATGTGCCCCAAGAGTAGAAGAATTTTGCTTCATCACAGATAATACATACACGGGAGAAGAGGTATGGTTTGAAGATACTGGATAGTTGACCTACATATGTTTTCTTCTTCTTCATTTTCCATCTCTCCATTTCTCCATTTCTGCTGACACAGCCCACAAAGTTGTGCATTTGGCGTTCCTTTTTGTGGCCTTGATCCACATAAGGGAAACTGATATCAAACAGTGGGCCATGGAAACTATGTTCATGATTTGATCTACCCTTGGTACTGTATCGGTTCAACACATGCGTTGTACCATTTGAACTTCTTCCCATGGTTTCCAGTGAAAAGAAGCTTTTGTGGTTCCATATGCAGCCTAGCTGCATTTCGAGTACCAGTATGGCCTATATATTAGCCTGGAGCAGTTCCATGGATAATTCACAAACTATGGTTTACTCTTCATTGTAACATACAGAAAAAGGGTAAACCAGACTTTATCCTAATGAAACAGTTTACAAAAGGACAGAGTTTGAGGTTAATGCTTTCCTTTCAGATTGATATTTGTGAGAGTGGCAAGGTTTTCACAATTTTCTTGCATAAGTTTTATTTTGTGCACTGTTAGGCAAGTTTCCTAATGCAGCACAATGGCAGGTGTTAAAAATGGAGAGTCAGGTTCTGAATTTGTTGCATTTTCAGTTATCTGTTCCAACAACAAAAACATTTCTGAGGTAAAACATTGACAATCTCCCAAAAATCTTTCCAATTTGTATTGAAATGACTTACGTTTCCAATCCCGCTGATTGAATTTCAGGAGATTTCTTCATGCTGCACAAGCTTCTTGCCAGGTGCTTAAAATTGAAACTTTACTCCCTAATGCTTCGTTCAATAAATTACGAGGAATATAGTATGTATCTGATAACGATTTTAATTGTTCTGATATAAGGTTCCTTCTGTTGAATTGGAGTTCTTGGCAAATTATTTGGCAGAGCTGACTCTAATTGATTATAACTTCCTCAAGTTCCTACCTTCCCTTGTTGCTGCTTCTTCTGTATTCCTTGCCAGATGGACACTTGACCAATCAGAGCACCCATGGGTTTGACCATTTTATTCTCACTTTGAGATTTTATTTTGCTTTCATGTCTTTTTCTCACGAGAAAAATGTGAACAAAGCCTCTGCATGCTTCTGGCAGAATCCAACTATGGAGCACTATACGAGGTACAAGGCGTCCGAACTGAAAAATACGGTACTTGCACTGGAACATTTGCAGCTTAACACTAGTGGTTGCTCCTTAAATGCTATACGTGAAAAGTATAGACAACAAAAGGTATCATTGTGCACAATCTAGTATATATTATTTATTTTTATGTTTTAGTTGATTGTACGTAGGATTTATAACCAGCACGAAATTAGATGCTTTAAAACCACAAGGATAGTCAAGATAGAGGTTGAATCAAGTTTTTTGAGTTGTTTTCGTCATTGTAAACGAGTTAACTTGAAAAAGTGATGAATCTAGGCACTTCTCAGTGTTAAGCGTTGATCATTTCTGCATTCACAATAACATGATGACCGCTCCTGAATTTCGAGATTTGTCAATTTTCTCAAGGTTTCGCTTTTTATGCCATGACAGTTCAAGTGCGTGGCATCTTTGACTTCCCCGAAGCGTGTACCGTCACTGTTCTGAAGATGAATAGCCGATTCACCTTTAGAAGCGCGGTAGGTATGATTTGATCAAGTTGACAGTGATCCCAATTTTAACCATTTTCAGTAAAGTTCTTAAATTTTACCCCTTTGATCTGTAGTTGTTGTAGCATCTAATCTTGTTCTGGTTCTTCCAGACTCGAGAGTCATTGTAACAAGAAATTATAAATGTAACACACATTAGGAAGTAATTTATAAGCCTGAGCAAAACCATACTTGTAAACGAGGAAAGGTTTTAGCAACTATATCATCTTATGATGACCTCCGTCTCTTGTCTTGGTTCCCAATAGGCAGGTGCTTTGGTTACTTTGTAATGAAATTGGTTAAAGCCTTGTAAGTACTCGATGTTGCCTTTGATTCATTAATTGTAAGCTTTACCTTTAAAAAAAGAGAAAACTATGTTACATTCTCATAAATTTTTAGCTTAACATCATATTATGATCAATACAAAAAAGTGATCACCAAATTTTTAACCCAATCTCGTTCAGTTAATGAGTATGACAACATTCATTCTTAATACGGAGGAAGTGTTTTCAATTCAATTTTAAATACTTTAGAGTCCTTTTCTCCTCTTGTTCAACTTTTACTCAACGGCCCCTATTTACATTTCAAATCATCAAAGAGTAGCTGGTGGAATTGTGGTTCAATTATTTTCTTTTATTTTTAATAATTTTTGAACTCTTTTCCAATTTCTTTACACCTAACTCTTTTAATGATCAAGCTTTTCTTCTCTCGTATCAAACTGTTCTTTAAAAAATCAATTTTGTTGGTTCTCCATCGTCATACTGACTATTGTCGTTTAGCTGGCAATGAGCTTAGAAATAACAATCGTTCATCTTGCATTTTATGTTCAGTTTGATCTGTTGTAGCGCATTAAGTGAAGCATTAAATGCAAAAACATTTCTTGATATCATCAGAACAAAACGCATGAAATTCTTTAGTTTAACAGTCTCGTTTTTTATGATAACAAAGATTGTGATGTACGAAATGCAAAACATTAAAATAGATTTTTTCTTTTTTTTTAAATTTTAAGAATTATCTCTAAATTTATCTAAGTCAAACTCAGTTACAAACGAGATGTATTGAGGTTGAAAGTATATTTGAACTTTATCACTTTTATCAAAATATAACTTAAACTCTAATGTTTTGGACTATTTAATTTTAATGCTAATATTCTCAAAATGTTTAAAATAAACTTAAAAATGAAATGTGATAGTTTTTTTAAAATTAATTAGTAACCTTAGTCGGTCACTTGCTGCGAGGAATGGGTCCTCTTGACTTGAAATCGTTACCCACATTCATGACTCGACATCGACGCATCGATTTATGCTGGAAGAAGCCGAGGTCGATTAAAAACACATGTTTAGCAAATTGGCGAGCACTTTACTTTTCAAGAATTTGAAGCTAAAGCATTTGAGACAAATTACTTGAAGAAATGGTCCAAGAAGGTTTTCTCTACTTTAGAGATCAAAACCATGCCCTAGAAAGTACCGTCGATAAATAAGATTAAAAAAATCAAATAGGATAGATTAAGAATTCTAATTAAAAACTTAAATTAAAATAATTAAGATACAAAAATAAACTAATTCAAAATATTAATCATTTTAAAATATTTAATATAAGTTGTGGATCTTATTTTTTTTCTATTTACGGTCTTTTTTTAAATCTTAATTATAATAAAGTATAAATTTTAACTCGTACTTTATTATAAAACTTGATTGTATTCTTGTCATATCTTTTGAACCATTTTTTAAATTGATCTATCTCAATTACTATAATTACACAAGTCTTCAACCTTTTAACGATATCTATAGAATAGATCAAGAGAATTCTGTACCTTCTACAGAAATGGTTAAGTAAGAAGTGTTAGTTCCATTAGAGTTTAAGCCTAATTATAATAAGTTTTGAGCATTTTAATAATTTAATTGAAATTAAACTCTAATTTTAATTAAAATTATAAATAAATTATAATTAAATACCAATTTGGTATAATATCTCTTATTGATCATTATTTATTAAATATCTTATTTTTAATCATAAAATTTCTCAAACTGTATAATCAAGCCCAATTTGATTAAAATATCTTTGCTCTCTTCAACTCATTCTTTATATGAGATTTATTAGATTCTCAAATATGTTTGCAATAATTATAAATCATAATTCTAATTCATAATTAGAACTAGATAAATACAAAATCCTTTTAATTTATCCTTAATTTTCTAATTAAACAATTTATAATCATAAATCAATATTATCATCTACCAATACATCATAACTACTCAAATATTTGAGAATGTTTAAGTAATTTTAACTAATTTTTCTGTACATAATTATTTTGTATAATTCAATCTTTTCATCTAATGCTCTGATTAGGCATAGAGTATGAAATTAATGTCTATTCTATTTTGAGTCAAATTATATTAATTTTATACCATTAGCTATTAATTCAATTAATGACATTTGTAATTATTTACAAAACGTCATTCTACGTTGGTTAAGAATTGTCTGAATCAATACTAATCGATAATAACATAATATTCTCCTTAATTACTTTAGGGTGATGAATTATATTTTGATCACTTAATTACTTCCATATAATTCATGTTATATTCAATGACTACTTACTAAATGACCCATGATTAAATAGGTCATACGTAGTATTACAACATAACAATCCTTATA
>JAOQMP010000008.1:19958267-19971086 GCA_027563575.1 Erythroxylum pedicellare
AATATAATTAAGAAACAACTTTCTTAATTATTTAAGAAAACATTTTTCTTAATTTCAAGAAATCTAAATAATTAATTTCAATCTAATTGAAAATAATTAATTATAATTTTAGAAACAACTTTTCTAATTAATTAAATTCAATCTAATTGAAACTAATTAATTCTAATTTTAGAAACTACTTTTCTAAAATTAATTAGGAATCGATATAATTATTAATCTTAATCAAATTAAGAAAAATAATTATGTTAATTTTGGAATTGATTTGATGGTTAATTTAATTTAATAATTCCAAAGCTTTTTATAAATAGGTTTAAGTTCTATGGAGCTAGTATTTCTTGCTTAACCCTCTTTGTAAGAGTCATAAAGTTCTCTTAAACTATTCTGTGGATACTGTTAGAGGTTAGAAACTTGTGTGGCTACAGTGGTTGAGACGGATTGATTTCGAAAATGGTTCGAGGGATACAACAAGATAAAGATCAAGCTTTGGAATAAGGTACGAATTAAATTTCACTTTATTATGATTTGTTAATCATTTTATAGAATTAAATAGATCTTGGTTTTTGGGAAATCAAAAGTCACAAAAAAATTTCATGATTATTCCGCTACGGTTAGGATCGGATCTCAACTTGGTTTCCCAACAGTGGTATCAAAGTATAGCAATTCGCATACAAGATAACTTTGACGACCTTAAGTCAAAGGATCAATTATACAATCATCACAATGAAAATTCCATAGATATACAAGTAATGTTCCAAATGGATTTCTCATATCGGGTCTGCTAAGTGAACTTGTTCTTTAACGAACATCCATATGTTTGATTAAGTATCTCTATATTTTAGCCTATGAGATCGACTACTTCCTTCATAAGGAAAAATAAAATGTGTGCTGGTCTTTTTATGTTCGATTAATGTCCACTTTTAATAGAACAATGACTAGGAACATTTAGGAATAATACATAAATGCAATATGAATTTCCTAATTATAATCTCATTATAATTTCATTTGCAATGTTATCCTATGGACTTTATCATATACATCTAAACACGTACAAGATAAAGAATGCCTTTAAATAATTTGTCACTAAACTACAACCAAAGCGATTGGCTGTAGGGCATAAATCAACAACTCGAGGAGTTATCTTGATGTTTAGGTGATACAAAGGGCTACTGAAAAGGATCCTACTTGAGCTGCTACTCTCGTGTATTAGGGCGATCCTCTTCTACTCCATTTGTAGTTGTAGGCTCCTAAGCCACTTCTAAGATGTAGATTGGCCCCTTCTAACCTAACCTCCTTTGAATTATCCCCATCCGCCATGCTAGTGTCATCCTAGGTAGCTACTCTAGTAGTCCTATGCCTTGCTTTAATCTTGTCATATACAGCCCTATGGAAATGGTTCTCACTCTTGTTTCATAAGCCTAACGTTTGAAAAACTAGGCGACGACATACTTGATATGGATTGGGGACCTTTTTTACCATGCTATGGATACAAAACATATTCACCTTCCCCATTATTCTAGTGTTTTCTCCTCTCATGCTAATCAACATAGGTACATATCTCACTGTGGGAGATATTATGGACTTTGCTAGATCATATTCACAACTAATATTCTGCCATAGTGTCTTCTTCATAAATCTTATGGGTAAGTGCATTGGTAATGTAATGTACTCCTTAATAGTGATGTATTCCTCTGAGTATAGGCCTATACATAGTCATAACCTAGTGTAACTTATAAATTCTTCGATCTTAAACAAGCAATCCTATAACATTAATCAATTGTTGGACTTTTTGAGCAAGTTTAATATGGTTTAGCACTGCCTAATCAATGCTTTAAGTCTTACTGTAAGGCTTAGACCTCAACCTCTCAAATTGCACGATGTGAGTTGGTGTTGTGAAATATAAATGTGTGATAAGCGTAATGTGTATAGGTGCCATCTATTTGGGAGGTTATTGTGAACGACTCTCACCCTTTTGACTCTTCCTTGACACCTCCTTTTCTCACCTTTGTTTTGGTGAATTTGCTCTCTTCATTATTATTCTCTAAAATATAAAAATAACAAAATTACCAAAATAAGGAATAATTTACATTAGTCAAACTATAACAAACAAACACCATAAATCAATCTCGTGATCAATTTGTTAAATAATAAAAAAAGAAACTACATCTTAATCCATAACTATCACAAATATAATATAATTATCCCAAAAAACCCAAATAAATCACAAAATACTCCCATCTATCAAATCATAATTAATTCACTAAACACCCTAATTAAAATTAAATAAAATCGAAAAGTCAAAATTGCCCAAGCATCATGTAGTTAAATAGTACAAAAGTCCAATAAAAACGTAAAATATGCAAAACATGAGCAATTGCAAAATTGGATTCATGAAAAATCATCTAATAACCTTATGGATTCAATTCACATGAATGTACTCATAACAGCTAAAAAATCCTTAGAAAATTCAAAGTTAATAACGTAATTAGCTCAAGAGTATCAACAAAGCCTTTAAAACCCGTCCAATAACTTAGTTAATGTCAAACAAATAAAAAACACTTAATATAGTTGAATCCCTCATTTATTTCCCCAAAATCTCATAAAATAAATGAAACAAAGTAATAAGCATACCATAACTTGATGAAAACTCAAGAAAAATAAGTTAAGGAGAGGGTTTTTGCACAGTGGCTGAATGAGAGAGCATAGCCTAGATAAGAGAAAGTGAAAGATGTAGCTTTGGGAGGTGAAAAACAATTTTGTTTAATATGGGCGGAAACATGACCGTGTAACTAGCCCAATTTAAACACATTCTAATTAATTTTTACTAAACATGAGCTTATTGGGCTAAAACATGCGCATTTCGGCTTTGTTACATAGGTTTGTATCTTAGAGGTGTTATGATAGAGTTTAATATAGGATAAAACATGACATGTTGCTAGGTCCTATTAAAACAAAAACAAATTGATAAATTACATGGCCATTTTGGGACTTAACATGAACTTGTTGACAATAAAAGTAAAACGCTTGAAATTTACATAGCCACTAACATGGGCAAGTTAGTTGGCATGTAACTTACTATACTTTTCACAAAATACTAGAAGAAATTAGTCTTTAATATAGTCGCTTGTATAAGTGTGTTTATGGTTGTGTATCTTTCTGTTTTTAAAACAAGTTACTTGGATTAAATCTAGGTGTGCTGATGGGTACGTAGGTGGCTTAGAGGGATTTTTCAAAAAAAACTATCACTAATATGAGCATGTTGGTCCCTGTGTAATATACTACAACTTTTTTGAAACTTTTTCTCTGGGTGAAGCATGGCCAAGCTTTTGATTAGCACAAGTGTGTTGATGGGCATGTAACTCTATAACTTTTTAACTTAGCCAAATTTCTAACTATTTTCACACTTGTAAATGAACGTTCATACCTACCATATAAAAGATAAAAATGATACCTATATGACCATAAGCTAAGTGACAAATTTATAAACTACAAAATTAACATAGATAAAAGTTAAAATATGAAAAATAAAACCTAAAAACCTAGAGTAGAATAAATTGAAACAAAATTAGCACTCAAAAAAAGGATTAGGTTTCTTCCCAAAAAGTGATCGTTTAATTTCATTAGCTTGATGTTTCCACTTCAGCTTACTCCATCACGATTTAGGAGATTAAACTCCTCTCCTTTATGCTTCTAAAAATACCTCCAAGGTTATGGTTTAATTGATATCAATTTCCCTTAATTGTACTTTTTTTTTTTGGATGGGTTACCTCTACATTCATATAGCCAAAAACTCTCTTCACTATGAAGGGTCCAAACTATCTAGACTTCAGATTACCTAAAACCAGTTTAGTTGGAAAGTTAAACAAGACGACTTGATCTCCTTCCTTAAATTGCTTAGCCTACTTAGTCTTTTCATTATGATCCCTTTTGGATCATTCTTTGTACAAATTCGAGTTTTTATAAGCCACCATATACCATTCTTTAAGCTCATTCACTTAGAGTCTCCTTCTCTCTTATAAGATTGAGATTAAAATTAGTGAACTTAATTACCAATATACTTTATCTTCAAGCTTAATAGGCAAATGGCACGCTTTTCTATACATTAACCTATAAGGTGTATTGCCTTTTAGTGTCTTAAATGTTATTCTATTAGCTTATAGAGCATCTAATAAGCAAGTTTTATATATATTAAAACTCTCTATATTTGCAAGTATATAGATCGTAGACTTGTAGTATCAAAAGGTGTTGTTCCCATGAGGAATATGTAAAACTGATTGAACTTAACTGTTTCTAAGGTAATAAAATATAATTTGAGTGAAATAATGAAAGAAACTTAAAATAATTAAATAAAAGCAATTAAATAACAAATATCAAATGAGTTGCCAAAATTAAGGATGATCAAGTATGAATGCATATGATTTATTATTTCATTATTTTGCTCCTCTGATGATTACTGATTCAATTATCTGTTGATCTTAGATTTTCGAAGGGTTTGATTACTCTTTCTTAAGATCTAACTAATTAACCCTAATTGAATATGAAAATTCTAGAATTTCATTCTCTCAATTCACAACTCTTTCCTTAACTAGTTCTGAAGTTATCTATTGAATAATCAAGTTCTCACATAAGGTCTATCTTCAAATGATAGTTGATTTGTTAATAGAAGAAAAAGGAGTCAAGCCAACGACAATAAATAAAGATGCTTCTTAGGAGGCAACCTAAGGGAAGTTTATTTCTTTTTCTTTACATTTTCACATTTCTTTCTTATACGTGTATATGTTTTCAAGTTAGTTTGTTTCTTAGGTGTTTTTATGTTTTCAATCAAAAAGAGAGAATCAAATAAACAAACAAACAATTTCTCTTTTTCTATTGCTTCTAAGACTATATAGTCATAATTAGAGTGTGAATTGACTAAAAAAATCCACATAAACTTTAGCATGTACTTTGCTCTTGTGATTGGTCAATATGCAGTATCTTTAGAAGATTAGTAACTAGTGGTAGACAAAAGCCAGTGAGATTTTGAGCCTTATTAGATTGATACATCTATATCAGTCTCATTTTCTTTTGTTTATGTGCGACCTTCATGATATGTACATCTTGACTTTGCTTCGATTTTTTATCCAAGCCCACATTTTTATCACATGCATTAACATGGAATGATATAGGATTTCTTTATATTTTTATAAACTACATTAGCCAAATAGCCTACCCCTTGATATGAAAATTCCCTTTTTTAAGCCTCCTTGAGCTTTATTAGCCTTTCTTTTTGTGCTAACCACATTATATGCTTTAAACCTAACCAAATGTCCTACCCAACCCTTAAAGCTAATGGAACATTCGTTGATTGTGGATAATTGAGGATGCACAGAAGTATAAGTGTGGGGGTGTGCATATATGCAGGTTGGTCATAATCATTGAAATGTCATTTTATGTCTTACCAACAGATTCTAAGGTTGATGTAGTAAAAGAGAGAAAAGAAAAAGAAAAAGAAAAGGCAAAAGAAAAGGAAAAGGAAAAGGAAAAGGAAAAGGAAAAGAAAAAGAAAAAGAAAAGGAAAAGGAAAAAGAAAAAAGTTTAAATAAAAGTATCTAAGAAGAAATACAATTATTTTGAAAAGTTATTCATTATTAGTTTCTCCTCCTAAAGTTGTATTGAATGGGTGGTTTGCATATCTTACATATGAGGTGGATGTTGTTTTGGAAGTTTCACTCCCTATTGTTTCAATGTATTGTTATCATCAATTTTTGAGTGATCCTTTTTAATTGGTTATGCTTCATGTGGTTTGTGGTGTGAGAGCTTTCTACGAAACATCATTTTTGCATCCATCATAATTGATGTACAAAATTGTGAGTGAATGTTGGTTTTTATACTTCATGGTATATTATTTTTTTTCCTTATCTCACTAGCTTTGATGAATTTTATGCTACACTACCCAAATACATCTCACCTTACCTTTACCTAGATTACATCCTTAAAAATTCCTTTGATACATGATTATGCATGTGAATCTTAGTGGTGTAGAAATAAAATGATATGTAAAGTTATAAAATGTCTTGATCATGAATGGTGTTTGAGTGTACCCGTGAATTTATCATATTTAAACACATTTTTCCTAAGTCACCTTTAAATTACTCATTTTCTAGAGGTGATGAATGTTGATTAATCATAAGTAGAAGTATTGAATGTTGAGTTTTTTCTATGATTTTAGAAGTTATTTCTCTTTGCTTATGACTATCTATTATTGGGAAATATGGAAAATGAGTAAGTGTTTTGGGTTTGTGGCCCCCAAGGGGTGTGGACTAATGGTTGAGAGTGAGGGTTGGCTTCGGCCAGGTCCTAGGTTCGATCCCATGTGGGCGCATTTCTTGTAAGAGCCTGGGGTAGCCGGGGGTTTTACCTGCTCGTGGTGGGCTCCGCGGAGAATTTCGGTGGTCAGGCTTCGCCGGGATTTCAGGTGGTCGGGCGCCTAGAATCCAAATTTTTTTTAAAGGTTTGTGACTTTTATTTTTATGTTTTGCTCGAGGACGGTCAAAAGCTAATTGTGGGGAAAATTGATACGTGCTTAATTGCTTATACATTTATTTCAAACACTTAGTAATTAATGCTATGAAATGCTTAAGACATTTACTTTAGTTCATATTTGGTTTCAGGAACAATTGGGAATCATAAAAGCAAAAGTGAGTCAAAAGCATAATATTTGATCTATCTTTTTGAGATTCAAACTTCCTTGTCTTCATGGACTGAGAAGGAAAAGGATTAGAGTAAGAGGGGATAAGAAAATGCAAAAATATAAAGGGGAAATGATGTAGAGCATCTCATGACCGTAACTTAAAATGTCATGGCCGTGACTAGCATTCACAACCATGACTCATTTTGTGTGGTGCAAAGGAAGCTCATGGTCATGAGCCTCAACTAGGGCATTCATGGCCGTCAGCAATATAGCTATGCTTATGACTTTAACACCTGGCACTCAAACCTTAGTTTTTACTATAAATAGATAGTTGTGACAATAGAAACTTATAAATCATTTAGGAAATAAGAGGTGCGACAGAAGCTTAAATTTTTGGAGACCAATAGAGTTCATGGAGGGCTAATCCTCCTTGCTCAGGTTCATAGGGGATATTAAAGCCAAAGACACATTTTGAGCATCTCTTCCTGTGTATTGTATTCTTTCTCTCTTAGGTATTAATTATGTTATGCTATGTTTATTGTTTGGGTATTGTTTAAAGATGATCTTAATTCATTCATTGGATTGTTTTATTACAAACCCATTGCTAGAATCCTTAATATAATCCATAATTTCTATGTTGAGATTTGTTTGTGGCGACTAATGACATTGAATCATTAGAAACACAATCTGTAATTGTTGTGTTTTCCATTGGTGTCAAATCATTAGGGATAACATAATTTTGGTTAAATAACCTGAGTGTATATGGTTATTACTTTGATTAATTTGTTTTTCCTAACTCATAATGCAGCTATACAATTAAATCTAGAGAGCTTATCCTAGGTTGTTTGATAGCTAGGTTTAATTAATGAGCTTGTCTTAATGAAACACGACCTAAGGAAAAACTAGGATTAATAGAGCTTATTGTTAACCTATGATTAATAGTTGTTAGGATAGATATGAGAATAACAATCTACAAAGTATGTTTAGTTGTGTGTAGGCTGAGATTGAATTGATGATCGGGTCCTTAGCATATTCATCACTTTTCTCATTTTCATGTTGTTTGATTGCTTTTGTTATATTGGTTTCATTTTATTTATTTTCATAACAAAGCTAACTGAACACTCTCTGTGGGATCAACTAGGCTTACTACTAGCTATAGTTTTAGGTCTAGTTATTTTGTGTAGTGTTACGATACGCTACCACCTTATAACTTCCCCATCCTTGTTTAGCCATTGGACTTTCATTTGATTATGTAATTTCCTTTATATATATTTTTATCTTTCTTTAATAACATAGAGTGATAATTTCATTCTCTTTATCTTTCAATCACTTTTTAATTCAATTATTCTTTTTAAGGCATGGTTAAAAACTTTGACAATAATTAGAACTTTTGTTTATGTAATAGTTTATCAAATTAAATTTTCTAAATTTAATAATTATATGCAATTTTTGAAGTGGAATTTTTTTATCATATAGAAAATTTTGGAAAATGATAAATTTACTAGATAAAAAGTTAGGAGAACTTTTATGGCTCTAAGTTCCTAAAGACCCTTTCTATATCATGAAATGAAAAAAATTTCATTGATATCAATCATAAATGTCAAATATAGGATTATGAAAATTTGTAATCATTGTATTAATATTTATTTGATTACCTTTTTAATATATAGGTAAATTCTTACATTAATTATGGAAACTCCTTAACTTATCAACAAATGGATAATTTTCAAAGAGGCAATACATTTAAATTCTCTGTACTCTAATTTCGTATGATAACACTTTAAAAGTTATATCTAGAATTTAGACATTAGGACTCAATGTCTTCAAAATTACTTGGGATAAAACTATAGAAACCATTGTAAGATTCCCTATGTGGTTTTAAATTCTTGGAAACCTCTTTATATCCCTTTTCTTACTTTGGGAAAAATAAATCTAGAAACCATTCTAGGAATCTCTAGTTAGTTTTAAATATATAGATAACTCGTTAGGTCCCTTTTCTTACTTTGGGAAAAATCTTATAAACTACTTTAAGACTCTTTATTTAGTTTTAAATCCATAGATACCACTTTAGATTCCTTTACTCTCTTTGGAAAAAAATCTAGAAATTGTTCTTGGACTCCATATTTAGTCTTAAATCCCTTGATACCTCTTTAGGTCCCTTTACTCACTTTGAAAAAAATCCTAAAAATACTATTTGACTCCTAACTTAGTTTTAAATCAATAAATACCTCTCTAAGTACCTTTAGTCACTTTTAGCCGACATTCCACGACTATAAAATACACTTAGTGTATATATGTTTTACTTGACATCTTTATTCCATTCGATGATTTAGGTAATATTTATAAAATTTAATTTGGGAGTGATTTTGGCCAAGAATTGAGGAGTTATATGACCCTAACTAATAGGGGTAATGAGACTTGATATCAATATGATAGGATCTAAAACCATTATATGAAAAACAAGTTAATGAAAAATGACCAAAAAACATAAAAAAGAAGGATATGAAGCACCATACACTGAAAAAAAAAAGGCTTGACAATGCTCAGATTATAGGGTTTTGATTTCCATTATCAAGCTAGATAAAATTAAAGCTTTTCGAGAACCTTGAACGAAAGCACTTTAAAAGATGGAAGAGAAAATCTCCAATAGTTTGAAAAATCAAGAATTTTCAATTACAAGCATCTTTAACCCTCTTTTAGGTATGAAAACCCTAAAAATAGAGTTCTAAAAGGAAATAAACACTCAAAAGAACAAAAACCTATGAAATTAACAAAATTATATCCTTAAATGGTACGAGACTGGTGCATATCTTCTACCATAATTGACATCAAATTAATTACAAACAAAACTAATAAAACTGAAAAAGAGTCTAGCATTGGTTACATGTTAATCTCTAATGTTGATTTTGTTTTAAAAATCCATTAAAAAAAACTTAAAAAAGAATGGTGCTAGTTATAGAGAAGAATTTGGCACTAATGACATATTACTTCTTCAAAACTTTAACAACAATGTAAGATCAATGCCAGTTATCCGTAAAGTTTGGCATCAATTATATTTTGTAACCATAATTTTTTAGCTTACTCATTCATTTCAATTATTATAATAAGTCTAGTTTCATCATCTAAAAGTAACAAATCTGTACTCTATATATGGAGAACCAACATTAAGTAATAGAAGTCCCTTTTGACTTTCTTTTCCTTATGTCATGTCATTCGTGATGTAATATCTTTCAAATGGTCCCTAAAAACTCTCATTGCTCAATTAGTAGACACTTTACTCACATCATTCTCTCTTTCATCAAAAGGATTTGTCCTCAAATTTACATCTTTTTATATAAAACCAATAGGTGATAGATCATCCATATTGAAAAATGAATGGAAACAATACTCACTTAAAAAGTTAATTTTGTAAGCCTTCTTATTCATTTTCTATAACTTGAATGGTCCATCTCCTCTTAGTTGTAACTGAGATTTTTTTCAGCTTGGAAACCTCTTCTTTTAGAAGTATACCTAAACCTAATCTCTAAGCTCAAATGTCACTCCCTTCCTCCCATTATTAGCATGCTTAATCTAATGTTAAGTCCTCTTCTTAATGTTTAGCCTTGACTTCTCAAGAAGTTTGTTCACCAACTTAGGTTTTCTTCTACCATCTAAGCTACTCATTTCACTTAAAGGAATAAGCATATCTAAAGGATACAATGGGTTAAATCTATAAACAATCTTAAATGGCATAAAACTTGTAGCACTATAGATGAAATTGTTGTAAGAAAATTCAATAAAAGGTAATAAATCTTCCTAAAGGGAAAACCACAATGCACAAGGCTTCCCTCTTTGCGAGGGTTGGGGGAGTTTCATTAGTTGTACATGACCTTCCCTTTTCATTTTAGAAAGAGTCTGTTTCTTTGACTCGAACCTATAACCTTTCGATAAAAAAGGAGTAAGCTTACTAATTGCTCCAAGGCTTACCCCTCATAATAACTCTTTGTAAGTCCAAAAATTTGTTAAGCAAGTTTTACCTCTTATAAAACCCTAAATATTTGCAAGTATATGAATTGTAAACTTATAGTATTAAAGGTGTCGATCCCATAAGGAAATAGTTAAAACTAAGTGAACCTAACTTTGTCTAAAGTATTGGGATACAAATTGAATGAAAATAAAATATAAGGAATTTAAAACAATTAAATGAAACTCAGCAAATAATCAAATAAACAAATGAGCTATCCCAAATATGTGAGGAAAATCAAGGAAGAAGCTTAGGATTTATTCTATCGTTATTTTGTTCCTTTAAACCCTGTTGATTAAATTATATGTTGATTTCAGATCTTTTAAGGGATTAACTACCCTTTCTCAAAATCTAATAAATAAATCTTAATTGATTAACCCTAATTGAATATGAAAATTTAAGAATTACAATCTCTCGATTCATAACTCTTTCCTTAATGTTTTCAATTAGTTCTGACATGATTTATAGAATAACCAAGTTCTTATATATGATCTCTCTTCGAATGATGGTTGATTTGTTGACAACATGTGTCGAGTGCACTACAAAATTTTCTTAACTCTGTATACTAAAAATTTGTAGCTTTGGTGATTCGGGATCCTATCCATAGGGAATGCTCAGTTAATTCTCGTAATGAAAATAATTTACGTAAAGAAAATAAAAGAGAGTGTGTTTTGAGTTTACTGCAATTGAGAAAACAAGACAAAATTAAACTACCACAAGCAATTTATCAAAAATAGTCAAAAATGACAAAAGTGTCAAATGTGTGTAAAACCCAGTTCTTGGATCAATTTTGGCCTACACACGATTAAACACATCTCATAGTTATAATGCTTTCACACCTCTCGTAGGACCATTGATTGTGGACTAACAATGCGTTTTGCTAATCTCGATTTTCCCTTAGGTTGTGTTTAATTAAAAGATACTCATTAATTAAACCTTACTACCAAATAACCTAGAGCATGCTCTTTATATTTAAATAGGCAGTCGTATTACGAAATGAAAAATGGATCAATATAGGCAGTAACCTTACAAGATTGAGTTATCTTACCTAAGTTACATTGTTCCTAATGATTCAAGGTTATTAGTGGCTACTAGTGAATGTTAAATACAATAATTACAGATTATATTCAAGATTCTAATAATGGGTTCATAATAAAGAAAATCCAATAAACTCATTAAGATCATCTTTACAATAACTAAATCCTTCAACATAGAAAAAAAATAACAATCCCTAAAGAGAGATTCAACATTAAACAAAGAGAAAATATGCTTAACTATGACTCGGGGTCAATTTTACCTTTAAACCGTTGTCGGGAGGCCTAGCCTTCCATCTTCTCCATGGGTCTCCAAGGAAGAGCTTCTATTGCCTCTGTTTCCTCCCCTTAAAACCCAAAAACGAAGAATAAATGAAGAATGAAATGTTTCCACCATCAACATAATGTATTTATAGCAAAAACTGGCACAACCGTGAATCTCAATTAATACTCTATACTTGATGTTTGCCACATATACTGTTCCTTTTATGCATTTTCTTGTCTCCTCTTGCTCTAATCATTCTTCTTCTTGTTCCATGAAGAAAAGTGAGTGTGAATATCAAGAAGATGGCTTAAAGAGTATGCTCTCAACTCACTTTAGCCATTATTCTTCCAAATTGTACCTAAAATCAATTATGAACTAAATTAAGTGTTTTAAGCATTTTAAAGAATTAATCATTAAGTGTCAATGATTAAATGTATCGACAGTTAAACACATATCATTTGTTAATCATGTGAAATATTAATATACTAAATCTCGTTGTACAAATTAATAAGATTAATTTTAAGTCAATCTCTCGATTTATTGCCAAATCAATGTCTCAAAATAATTCAAGAACAAAACCTAATTCAGAAATTTAGAACATAATAAACAGATGAAAAATCTCCCACCTGGGTGGTTTCTGTCATGATCATGACCCAACTAATTTTCCTTCTATCATGATCGTGACCAAGCCAGTTTTCCTTCTATCACGGTCGTGTTACTCTAGTCATAATCGTGACCTTGTCTTCTAACCCAATCTTAGTCCAATTTGCTTCTATCTTCATTTATCTAAGTTCATACACTAACAAACACATCAAAACATAAGATTAAGGTCCAATATGATGCTCTAAAC
>JAOQMP010000008.1:19987828-20009508 GCA_027563575.1 Erythroxylum pedicellare
AAAACAGGGTTAAAAATATACAGTACAATTGTATAATATGACAATAAACTATTTTGTAATTTAACAAAAATCAGGGACTATTTATAAATTTAAAAACTTATTTAAAATGATATTCGGTATTAATCAGTACTGATATAGTACTTTACTAAAACTTAATATAGAATCAAATTCGATAGGTGTTCGTAACATTGGTATTAGAGGATGTTATCCACATTTTTTATTTTTTTGTACGAAAAGAAAGTAACAGAAGACTGTCCAAACAAACAATGGTTCACTGACGAGTATTACAATTTGAATTTAGTTTGACAGAATATTAGAAGTTATTCTTTCAAAGCCCATGTTTTGCTTAAAAAGTTTACTAGCAGGCTTTTAAAAGAAAGAATCCCACAGTCGAAGATTCACTTAACGACAAGACAGATGACATGGAAATTAAGCACCTTAAACGGGTTTCCTGACTTAAACCGGTCACAGCCCGTGGCCGAATTTGTATCATATAATATATAATACTGCCACTTATCCCGAAGACACAGTTTGGAATATTTTGAGTCAATTAACAATTACAATAAATTACCTTGCTTTTTTTTTTTTACCCTTTTCCTCTTCTCATGTTGAAACTTGAATGAAGAAAGAAGTATATTTATCGTCAGAACAAGAAGCGAAAGAAAATCGTTGCAGAAGGAAAGAAAGCTAATAAGAAGCTTCCCTTTTCTTTATCGTTAGTATCATCTCTTCCTCTTTATAAAAGACCGACCAAAAGTACAAACGAAAGTTAAAACAGAGAGAGAGAGATAGAGGGAATTTGCTGCCGATCGCTAGAGCTACATCGTTGTTCAGCTTCTCCTCCCTCCTTCCGACCTACAATTGTCGCAATCTAGTAGGTGCTCTTCCACGTAAACCTGCCTCAATCTCTCTCTCTCTCCGTAAACGGAGTTACCAGTTCATTCATTTAATCAGTCAACGTTTCAGAATTTAGGGTTTTGTTTCTTGAGTTGTTCCTTTTTAGTGCTTAACCTTTTGCGTTTGGTTTGAATCCGTTCCTTGTGATTTGGTTTGGCTTAAGAATGTTTATTTAGGAATGGAAGTGGACTTGGCGTTTGTGTTTGTTTTAGTTAACTGGTAATTAAAGACATTGATAAGTATTTGAAGGAACTAAAATTGGTAAATGGTATTTCGTTTAGTTCAAGCGATAGATTCCCCCAATCAGCTAATGGAAGATAACTTTGGAATATGTTATCATATGTGTATCATTTTTTTAATGCGTACTTTATGCATGTTCATTTTCTTTCGGTGCCCAAAGCTTGGATTAGTGTTTGCTTTGGTTCTTGCAACTAACGGTGAAGGAAACTTGTCGTATTCTAAACTTTTATTCATTTGTTTGGTATTATTCTCGACCTTTCCGTCAAGCTCAAGTTTTTGGATCTCTGGGTTCCTTACCATATTTTGAATTCTCGGGGAACCGAAGAAAGAGAACTTCTTACGACATTTTGACTTCAAGTTTCTATGCTCCTGTTTCTTAAATTCTTACTTCGTTTTGATTATTTGCTGATTTTTGTAGCTAATTAGTCTCAATTAGCTTGATATTCTGTGGTGTTTCCTTGAGAGATTTCACTTGATTCTAATGTCAATCCCATTGTCTGTTGCTTTGTAGACAGAAAGGAGATTGCCTTGGTTTACTCCGACATTTGGTATCGAAATATTTTGATTGTTCAGTACAACTTGTCAGCTTATTAGAATAAGAGCAACATTGGGGAGTAGGACGTCATTTAGCAGTCTAATTTACTTTTGTGGTTCTATGCTTTCGTCATTTCAAGTGGTGTTGGTGGGTGTAGATGGATGTTCCCTCCCCTGAACTGTGGTCTGGGATTCAAATTGACAACTACCCGCTGTTAATGGAGTGCCCGGAGAATGTTAACAGTGGTGACCACACCATAGACATAACACGGAGTACAGAAGGTTCTGTCTCAACATCTCGTGACAGAAGTTCTAGTTCATTGCAAGCTTCATCGCATGAAGACAGGCCTTCAAACAGTGGAAGAGTATCCGTTTCTCAACCTTCAACATCTTCATCAAATGGTCCAAGCTCACGAAATGCTTCTTTCATAAGGAGTGGAGAAGCTCGTAGGCGGCGAAGTCCCTTGAATTCTGGGTTATGGATTTCTGTTGAATTGGTGTTGACAGTGAGCCAAATTATTGCATCTATTGTTGTATTGTCTGTATCAAGGGATGAGCATCCAAGTACACCATTGTTTGAATGGATTGTTGGTTATGCATCTGGTTGTTTTGCAACCCTTCCCCTGCTTTATTGGCGTTATCGACATCGGAATCAAACCTTGGATCAAGACTCTTCTCAACCTCGCCACAACTCAACACATATTAATGTTCCTGCAGGACCATTTTCCCTTTCAGTTACTAGGACTTCAGAAGGTGAAAATCACAGAACTGCTGTCCCATCACCTAGAGGTGGCCAAAATGAAGAGGCCTTAAATGCAAGGTACTTTTGTTGCCAATCACTCTACTTGTATATGATCTTAATATTGTTATTTCTGTGAGATTTTGCCATACATTTTGAACATATTACAGACCTGCTGTTCCAAACAGTTATCTGACCAGATTTATCTACTACTAAGCTGTTGATATCCCACATGCCATGACTGCGAAGTTGTTGAATGCATTTCAACAGCTGATTTGGCAACTTTTGATTGTTACATCAAACTATAGCTCATTTGCCATGGGAAATAGTGATGATTATAGACATTGGCATGGATGAAATGACAAAATTTAGATGCATAAAACTCTTTTCTGGACACATCAGAGCTGTTATTGATCTTACTTGCTGTACCACTGAAATGAATCGACTTAAAATAACCAAACATGTTATTTTCCTCCTTCCGTTACTTTGATGGGAACATATTTGTTTCTAATGCATTCATATTTCTCCATACTTTCTTTGTCATATTAACTAAATTTGTGGCAACTTTGTTGTGTATTTTCTCACTTTGTTACCTTTACTGTGATAGCTGATAATCGAAGGTTAATGCATGTTGCATGGCCCCCTTTATTTGTGTCCCATTGTGGCAGATAGAAACTTGACAAAGATGTAAGATCTTTAATATGTTGAAGTAAAAGTTCCTAGCACATCCTTTTGCTCAAAATTTTGTAATGATCAGTTGGCAGATTCATAGTTACCTCACTAAATATTAGTAGAGCGTGGATTCCTGGTTAAATTATAATATTTTATGTATGAGAGTGGGATTCCTAATTGTAAATCATTATAGAAATATGTTGTAGATGATACAAGAGGATGAGGGGGGGATGTGCATGGTTGACAGAGAGGGAGTTGGATCAGGCAAGCTGGATGTATGGAAGAAAGAACCAAAGGAAGAGGGAGTTGGTATAGTTTTCCATATACTTCTGTTTGGATTTTATAAGTGAAGTTTTAGAGTTCTGCATTTGTAATAGCTCTATGGTTGGATTGGAATTAAAGGCCAAATTTGAATTCTGAATTTGATCTTGGATACCCAAAGCACAGCTGTTAAGTATCTCCTCTTGGATAATTCAGGTGTAAGACTGGATGGGACAGTTTGAATCACTTACCTACTATTTTTTCTCTTTCCCTTGTTACATAAGTCACCATAGAGTAAAACTTAAGTGAGAAACGGCTTTTGGATTGTGGTTGTAATGTCTTTTAATGGCTTTGTGCCAGTCCTTTATCCTGTTACTTGGACAACAGCTCTTGGATTGGTAGTAACATTCTTTAAAAACTTTCAACTATTCCTTAATCCTTCTACCATTGATACCTTTCCTGCTTTTGTGATAATGTGTTATACTTTTCTCCAGAATATTAAATAATGCAGTTTTCTCCTTGCAGACTTAAACTCCTGATGGACTACTATAAAATGGGATTGGACTGCTTTTTTGCAGTTTGGTTTGTGGTTGGGAATGTGTGGATTTTTGGAGGTCATTCATCTCCTAATGAGGCTCCAAACTTGTACAGGTGCACTTCATGGTAGATATCACTACTTTTTTATCTGGCATTGCAGATAGCTCATCCCAATTTTGATATCCATTTTGTAGGTTATGTATAGTGTTTCTTACATTCAGCTGTATTGGATATGCCATGCCCTTTATTCTATGTGCAACAATCTGCTGCTGCTTGCCTTGTATAATTTCTATACTTGGCATTAGAGAAGATCTGTCACAGGCCAGAGGAGCATCGTCAGAATTGATTGATGCTTTACCGACATATAAATTCAAGTCCAATAAGGATAGGAGCCGAGATGATAGAGAAAATAACTCCCCTGCTGGTGATGGAGGGGTTGTAGCCGTAGGAACTGAAAAGGAGCGAACCATCTCTGGTGAAGATTCGGTAAAGAAACCCTCTTGAGACCTCTTAAAATTCTACAATCTGTAGGCAACTTAGTCTAGAACCCCTTGGAAGGTCAACTTATTTTGGTATATTACTGATGAATTCATATTGTTACGTTGATAGGTTTGCTGCATTTGTTTAGCTAAATACGTCAACAATGATGAGCTCAGGGAGTTACCATGTTCTCATTTCTTTCACAAGGAATGTGTGGATAAGTGGCTGAAAATCAATGCATCTTGTCCCCTTTGCAAGAATGAGGTTGGGGAGAGTGTTTTGTTTTCTGGGTCCACTGGGCAACAATTGGTTTAGATAGAAAATGGTTGATAATTGGGTGGCAACCATCATGTTGTTCATCAATGACAGTATAAAAGAGCAGCCTTTATACAAATACTTTGTTGACATGTCAACTTATTAAAATATGTATACTTGGAAATTCCTCATCTGCCTGTGCGTGTAATAATAAACTGGTGTAAAAAAACAATGTTTGGTATTCTCATCTACGCGTTGCATTTACTCAAACAGTTGCTACAACTCATTTGTTCTGGGAAGCTGGCCATTCCCAGGCAAGGGACCCAGTGAATTCGTGGATAACAGTAACCGGCTGCTGCTTCCTAGCGATTCCGGAGGTGGAAGTTTGTTGACACCATAGGAATGCATACCATCCGGTGGATTAAGTACAATATGAGCCCTTTGTTAAGTTTACAGCATAGGAATTCAATCCATACGGTGGATTCAGTACAATATGAGGCCTTTATTAACTAATTTTATTATTTAATTATCCCAAAGAGTCTTGTGGTGTTCATTGCTAGCAGCTCTCTAGGAGGTTTGCTTTATAAATCGATAGTGTTTAATAGTTAGCAACTTGTATATTTGTCAATATATCATATTTTATCTATAAAAAAGATTCTACGATTATGTTTATGATTTAGTAGTTTACGGTAATTGATTAATTATGCAGCATAAAATTAGTTAAGATGGGTGTTCAATTACTGACAAGATCGTCAAAATAATTGCGTACTAGTTATGAAACCAATTATATACGAATTTTATTATTAAAAAAAACCGCCACCCATGAAATTTTAGGCTATTTACCGTTTTATTGGTTAAAAAGCAGTTATATGAGTTTTGAACTATGAAAGTCTTAATAATGAAGAAAAATGTGATGATTATATCTAAGGATGAATTTCAAATGGAACGAAGAAGGGTTTTGGTCCTTTCGTATTTCTATTTTCCTTAAATTATAGCTTGTACTATTTCTTTGGCTAATTAGATCCTATAATTTTTAAATTTGGTCTTTTTCATTAAGTATGTTAATAGAAAGACTTATGTAGACTTTCAACTTACTAACTTATATGTTGGAGTTCAACTTAGACTTTCACATTAGACTCAACTTGAATAACATCATAATTTGCGGACATGTGTAAAGTCTTTCATGGTTTCTTCCTTTATAAAAATCCTATTTTTCTCTCTCACTAACTTGTATTTATTCTTTTTCATTCCTTGTAATTCTTTTTCAACCCATTAAGATGTTTTCTTCTTCTTAATTTTTTCTTTTTCATTGATAAAGAAGATTAATAAGAACAAAAATTATGCTTGACTTCGCTGGTAGCTGCTCATCCCTTAAGATTCTGGTTGCTTCATTACATACCTTCTATCGCAGCCTATGTGCGGTCTGTTACTTGAGTGCTGCCTTTCCTTATCCTTTGTGACGTTACCTGTTCTTCTGGTTGCTTCACCACAACTAGTTGGTCCTTCTGTTAGTCTTGCTTGGTTTTTCTGTTGATCTCCCTTTTCCCAATCCTACTAGTTGTTTGTTTCCTGGCAATTTCCTCTGCTTCTCCTCTCACTTGGTAGCTCAGTTTTGACTTCTGGTCTTTCGTCCATAAGCTTGACTGATTAGTACATCAGCTCCATCCTCCATCGTGGTTCAACTTCCCGTTAAGTCCTCTAGATTTCAGGTTATAGATCTAGGATCTCCCTCATCCTTGCTGTTTTTGGTAACCAATTTTTCAATGTTCCACCTGGTTTCCTTTTTAACCATTTCTGGAATGTTTGGTTTGAACTCATTTACGCATCCTAACCAAGTTAGTTCCCTTACTGACTATCCTCCACTGGCCTCCTCATCTAGTCCCTTGCACTATACACCTGTTGCAGCTGTAGTTAACCCCTCCTAAACTTTGAATTATGTAGACTAGATGTCTCCCATTATTCCTTCATCTTTTCCACATCATGCTCTTGGTGACGCTGCCAAGCATCGCTCCTAGAAACAAATTGTCAATGATAATAGTCTAACTATTTTGCAGTTCTTTCCTCCTCCTCCTAGACTCGAAAATGGAATGGTTTCTCAACCATTACAAGTGCTACATGAGGGTGCTACTAAATGGCAATGTTTACTGGTCTTCTTTCCTGATAGAAGGTCAGCATTTATACTCTTAAAGTTTGGTTGTACAGATAATGGAATAGCTAAGGGTAGGAGGATGCGCTCCTTACATATGGTTGCTTATTTATTTTCAAATTCAACTCCACTTCTTGCTCATAAAAGATAATTGATCATAGACCTTGGTACTTCAATAATAAGCTACTATTTCTCCACTATTGACTACTAAGAATTCGACTCCAGGATATCAAATGTAAGCAGGTTCCACTTTAGGTTATTTTCCATAATATTCCTTTGGAATAAGCGACAACTATTGGACTTGGTCACTTAACTAGCTATATGAGAAAGCCAATTGTTATGGACGATTCCAATGCTTTGATGAAAAGGGTATGTTATGCAAAAATTTATGTCGTGGTTAATATAGAGAAAGATCTTTTGGATGCTATTTTTTGATGTAATTAAATGATTCTGACAAACTATATTAAGATGAAGTGTTGGTTTCTTTCCAATAGTGGCCTCTTACACATCATATTAGTAAAGTATAGACACCCACCGGAGGTGGTAGGTGTAGATTATAATATGTTTTTCTAGCTGTTTAAATTAATGTGTTTTAATTGTTTTGTTAGAGAGTTATCATGTGTTTAAGACGTAGAAATATGTTATTGTTGGTATTTGTATGTTCTTTAAGTGTTTGATTGGTCTAAAGCAAGAATTTGATGTTAATTTTATATTTCAAGAGGTGTTTTTATGTGTTTATGAGTGAATGGAAATAGAAATTTGAAGAAAAGAGAAGAAATGGATGCATGGAGACAGGCCACGATCATGGGAGTAGAGGTATTTCATGTGTTTGTGAGTGTATGGAAATAGGAATTTGAAGAAAAGAGAAGAGATGGATGCATTGCCATGATCATGGCAGGCAAACAAAACTAGCGATATATGGGGCCTCTATCACTATCTTGGCCCATATAAAAGAGGATGAGAAATCATTCAAGCCAAGATCTTGGCACTCCTACGATTGTGGCAAGGTTTCTTTGTAGCTCACAAGATTTTTTTAACTTATGATGTTTTGAAGCTATTTTTTGAACCAAATTAAAGGAAGGAACCCTAGAAACAACCCTAGAAGCCTCAAGAACTATTTAAGGAGAAGAAAAATACCGAAAACGTAGTAGCCACTAGATTTAAGAAGATCAAATAGGAGACATTAAGAGAACCTCAACAAATTCCATTTTTCCATATTAAGACGCAAACTTGTTTTTCTTTCTTTTCCTTTAGTTATTTCATTTTCTTGAATGTTTATTTGGATTATAAGGATGTCAAACATGATTATAAGTTTCTAAATTCATATTAGGGATTGTTTTTTATTTGTTTTATTAAACCTTATTCTTGTTGAATGGTTATAATTGGTAATAAAGCAAGATAGTGAACCAAGTTACTTATGTTAAGGTGTGCAATGTGAGTTGATAGCTTAATATAACTGCAATTATCAAATTAATGAACAATTAAAGAGAGATCTTAACTGTAAATTAATTATCCTTAGGATTGCTTTAAATCTGACTGAATAGTTGTGACTGGTTTTGTGAATTAAGAGGTTACAATTCTATTATTATTGATTTTAATTGGTATTATTTGATCTTGAGAGAGGGTAATCAAAACCTTAAGATATCTAGGATCAAGCATAATTAGATAAACAAGAATAAGGGGGCAAAATAATGATAGAATAATTTTTAAGTTTTCAGCTTTGCTCAACTTTACTTTTATTGACAACTTAGTTATTTAATTGTTTCGTTTTATTAATTCTTTACATTTCTCATGAGGACTAACTAGATACTTAACAAATTGAATAAACATTTTTAAAGTACAAAAAGATTTATTGAATTAAAATAAATTTCTTTTTACTACAAGTTATGATTCGTATAGTTATAGTATTGAAAGTTTTCTACATAAAACTGTTCAACAGGAGGGGGTTCATTAAGGGCAATTACTATGAATTGATATACTACTAATAATTTTTTACCTTCAAACCTAGAACTAACTAGCAATCATCAAGGTTCTTCTCAACTGAATTGTCCTATGGATAAGGGAAGTTATAATCTTAGTACTACAACATTGGAGCACTCTCAATATGCTTTGTATCCACTGGAATTTTCTACTAAGGATATGTTGAATGCCACAAAATGCACCAGTAGTTGTTGGTGCTTCGAAATCAGGTGACATTATGATATCCCATAACCAAAATTTCAATTTTCTGATGATAATTGGTGGTAAGGAATGACTTCCAAACCTAACTCTATTAGAAAGGCTTTTAGATATGTTCTTTGGCTGTCCTTTGATAAGCAAGTAACCCTAATGAAAACTAAACAATGAAATAAAATGAAGTGAAAAGACTCTTTCTTTAGGGTTTTTTTAGTTTATAATTTTTTTTCTATAAACGTAGTCTAGGATAAGGCTGCATATGTGAAAAAAAGACAGAACCAATTAAAACACGGTAATTTATATGCAAAAAAAAAAATAATATTGCTAAGAAAAATAAATGCATATTTAATGCTCATCAAATACCCCTGTAATTAGAATTTTTCTTTTTCCTTTACAAAACAATCTTAATCATTCTTAACTTAAGCAATTTTCAATTCAAAGATAGTTCAAAAAATATTTCAAAGTAATCAAAAGTGCTCATTTTCTGCCTAACTACATTGTTTATAAACTATTTAGATCTCTAAATTCTTAAACTAACTTGTAATTTTAGTTCTACCTAAATCAACAATGCTTTTAAAAATTAGTTCAATCCAAGTAATTTAACCCCATATATTTAATAAACATAAATGAATAAAATGCTTCTACTCATAAGAACTAAGTTAAAAATTATAGAAAAATTAAAACAATTTTTTTGTAATTTTATGCAGTATGAAAGGCTTATTTGAAACGTTATTCGAACCTTTACAAAACGTTATTCGAAAAATAAAAACGTTACAAAATTGTCACTTATGAAACAAGTTAGACCATTTTACTTAAAAAGAATTTCCTCTATTCATTCAACCAAAACACAAATTATCCTTCCCCTAAAATTAAATTGTATATTATCTTTAATGGAAACATAACAAACTTAAAAACAAATGATATATTCAAAAGTGTGAAAGAAGAGTAAAGAAAATTTAAGATTAAGAAAAGTTCTCTGACCCTCTTTATTAATGGTTACTATATTTAATTCCATGAGATTCGTATAAAATGGGAACCTACATAGAAAACAATAGAATAATCAAACATAAAAACACATGAAAAGAAATAAACTTAAAAAATAAAATAATCAAATACTCAAATGAAATTAAAAAAATATTACCTCCAATAAACACTTCTTAGCAACCTCTTAACAAGATTATATCAGTAGAAGGTATAGTAAAAGGCATTAAAACCCTCATCCTCTAAATTTTTTTAAGTGTTACATGAATGTCTTCTTCCTTTAATACTGAAGCTTTCTTCTATCCATGCCTTCTTATGCTTATGTGCCATCTTATCAATATGTTTAATTATATCCTATAAAGAATCATAGATTTTAGTATCTACTACATCATATAATTAAAAAATTTCATTATAAAAACTAGAGTTCTATAAGAATTTGATGCACATAAGAAGGAAGAGATGACGGGGGAGTCTATAGTCACCAATCCTCCTCCATAATAGTTAATGAGAGAAAGGATTAATAAGGCTATTCACCTTATAGATATTGAGATGCATTGATAGGCCCCTATTATGAATGAAAAGGCAGCTTGCTCAGCAACCTACGGTGGCTCTATAATCTATATCTAATCCAAATGGAAAGTTCCCGTAGAGTTAAGCCTATTTCCCTTTTTATCGAAAAGCTTTAATTCAATACAAAACATATAAGTAGTGCAGTTTTTTCTTTTAATCATATATTAAAAATTTGTGCAGTATAACAATTGTATTTTGACATCGCTAAAATTTTCAAAATCCTTGTAAAAGTTCAAAATACTTCTATAATTATATTAAAATCCCCACTACATATTTTAGACTTCAAGTCCACTCACAAGCAATCTCAACAATCACTTTAATAAACTTAAAAGAACTAAAACATATTCATGCATTTCATTTAAAAACCTTTATATAAATCCATTCATTACACAAATGTACATTCCAAAACATGTTAAAAAATGTAAAATATTTCCCAAAAATATTCACAAGGCAAAATTCCTACACAACAACACGTGACAAAATAAACTACTTGAGAGGTGGAGTCCCTGCTATTGAAGTCCCTAAGCATGCACCTGGGAGGTTTTATTTTGAAAACATAAAGTAGCGTGTGAGACAAACGAGCTTGGTGAGTGTTAACATTTTTATGCAAACCATATTTAACAATTTAAACCTCCCTAAAAAAATTCATTTAATTTATTATGATACAATACCAATATAAAACATATATGCTTTCAAAAAATCAAAATTTCAAGTTACTGATAAAGAAATTATGACGATGTATTGTCATGAACTTTCTTACACGACATAGCCTACCACTAACATCTTTTCCATAAGGTACCCTTATGTATAAAGTCACTGAGTTGGTTCTACATCACTTACCCGTGATTGGCTAACCACTAGTTATGAAGCTAGTTCTACATCGCTTACCTGAACTAGGTTAACTGTTATACATCGGTGTTATAGAGCTAGTTTTGCATAACTTATCTATAGCTAGTTAACCGCTATAAATCAGTATTAGAAAAGGGCCCTTGGCATATCCAAGGGAAGCCCTTATTTTGCCGAAAGTGGAGCTTGAATGGCGGTAAATTGGAAGAGGTCAGGAAGGCTCCAGTATGGGCTCGTTTCAGTAACACTCCAGTTGAATATTGAAACACAGAAGGCTTGGGCAGGATAGCTAGTGTAGTGGGATATCCACTATTAATAGACTCACAAACTATAAGGATGTCTAGGATAATCTACGCCCGATTGTGTGCAGAACTGGAGCTAACCAAGAAATGGCCCTTTTCTTTCCAATTGGCCACTTATATTGAGGAGGGGCAACAAATTTTTAGGGAAGTCAGGATAGAGTATGAATGGAAGCCAACCAAGCTAGAGCAGAGACAGGAATGGGCTCCAACTGGGAGAATCTTTGATACTGGTCTCCAACAAAATTGGAGAAAGTCAAGGAGTATGCTCAAAGCACCTCGACTGATACACATCCGAAACAAGAGCAAACGTCGGACATACCTGATCTAAGTAAGGAGATCATTCCAATTCCAAAGAGCTTAATTGAACAATGCAAGGAGCAAGGCTCTCACCAGCAGGAACATAATTTTGCAATGACAATGCAAGTAGATAAGGAGGCAAGCTTGGCAGGGATTCCTTCAACACTAAAACAGTTCCAACAATCCTCAGCAGCACTTAGTGGAGACAGTGGGGAGTTTAACACTACTGCAGGCAATTAGGTAGGTATACCTTCCTCTCCAATTTCTGAAATGATGCCATCTAGTCCTGGAACTATAGGAGGGGCTGAGGGGGACCTTATAGTGAGGAAAAATAGAAAAACTAGGAAGAAAGAGAAGTAGGTTGGTTCTGGTTTGCTGGTTGTTGGTTTATGGATTTGGTGTTTTGGAATGTGAGGGGCCTTAATAACCCCAAAAAATAACTTGCAGTTCATACTAGGCTTAAAAAACTTTCTGCTTCTTTTGTTTGTTTAATTGAGTCTAGGATTAGATCTCCTGACTACTTGAATAAAGTCTGCACTACTTTGTTTCCAAGATGGAATTGTTTCAGTAATTTAGACCAATCTCTAAATGCCAAGATTGTGCTAGCTTGGAATCCTGATAACTTTTTATGTACCATCCTTAGTTGTTCAGATCAATTTATTCATATGGAATTGCTCCCTAGGAATTGTTCTGATTCCTTCTTAGTTTCTTGTGTCTGTGGAGCCAACAACCTCAACTATAGGAAGCTTCTTTAGTATGGGCTATCCAACATTACCCCTTTAGTTGGTTAATCCCCATAGATTATTGTAGGGGATTTCAATGCTATACTCTATCCTTAAGAAGTTGACCCTCCTAGTTCTTCTGTCATGTGTAGTCAGAGTGATTTTAGACAGTTTGTAGGGGACAACAGGTTATTTGATTTAAAATCCAGTGGTCCAAATTTTACTTGGACCAATAAACGAATTGGAGACTCCTTCATTGCTTGGAAGTTAGATAGAACCCTTATTAACCTAGCTTGGAGTCTTAGGTTTCCTACTTCTCATTGTGTTATCCATAACCCTCATATCTCAGACCATTCTCCGTTAGTGGTTAGGTCTGTTGTTGATCCCTAGAAGAGAAATACTCCTTTTTGATTCTCTAACTTCTTAGCTTCTCAATCCAATTTCCTACAGACAGTTGAGGATGCTTGGTCCTCCCAAATTAATGGTACTCCTATGTATAGGTTAATGTCTAAGATTAAGCTAGTTAAGCAAGCTCTCAAACTTATGAACTCTAGTTAAATTGGGGATATTAATGATAGAGTTGAGAATTGCCATGAAAATCTTAATCACATTTAGGACTAACTGAGATTATTACCTAGATCTCCCATTCTAATAGCTCGAGAATTAGAGGCTATTAGTGAGTTATATAGAGCTTTAGAGGATCAGGAATCATTCTACAGATAGTCCTCTAGGATTAAATGGCTTTGAGAAGGGGACTGAAATACTAAATTCTTTCATAATTCTCTCCTTGCAAATAGAAACAGAAATTCCATATACTTTCTTGAAGTGGGAAATGGGAATAGGATAGTGGGGCTTACAGAAATTCAAGATCAATTCCTTGATTACTTCAAAGGCTTTATAGGGGCTGAAAAGACTCTTCACTCTTCCAAAGAGTTTGTGGCACATCTTTTTCCCAACTCCTTATCTGAAACCCACTCAAATGCTGTTATTGCTGAAGTTTCTCCTCAAGAAATTAGAGAGGAATTTCACTCTATAAATCCCAACAAGGCCCCTGGACTAGACGACTTTAATCGGTACTTCTTCAAACAGACCTGGCCTATAATAAAGGGGAAGTTATTGGAGCTATTCAAAAATTTTTCCTTCATCCTAAACTCCTTAAAGAGCTTAATTCCACATTCATATCCCTCATTCCCAAAAAGGTTCACCCTTCTATAGTTTTAGACTATAGGCCAATCTCTTGTTGCAGCATGCTCTATAAAGTGATTGCTAAAATTTTAGCAAATATGCTCAGAGAAATCCTCCCTCTCATAATAAGTCCCAATCAAAGCGCCTTTATTAGAATCGCAAAATAGGGGATAATATCCTGTTGGCACAAGAGATATTTAAGAACTATCACATTTCAAATAATCAGAAGCGGTGTGTTTTTAAAGTGGATCTCCAAAAGGCCTATGACTCTATCCATTGGGATTTCCTAATCAACACCCTAGAAGCTGTAGGCCTTCCTTTGAGGTTTATTGAATGGGTCAAAGAATGTATAACCACTCCCTCTTACTCTATTTTGGTTAATGGTCCCCCTACTAGATTTTTTAAAGGTAAGTCTGGATTAAGATAGGAAGACCCCTTATCGCCGTTCCTCTTCATTATTTGTATGGAAGTTTTCTCTAGAAATTTGAGAGTCAATATAGAAAATACTCCTTTGTTCAAATACCATTGGAGATGTCAAGGTCTCAAACTCAACCATCTTCTATTTGCTGACGATCTCTTAATGTTTTGTCATGTGGATTTGTTATCTACTCAGACCTTGCTTGATTCCTTGTGTACCTTCTCTATGTTTTCTGGTATGGATATGAATGCTTCTAAGAGTCAGTTTTTTCTATCCCTAGATGATAACTATCTGAATCATAGAATGAAACTTGTTTTAGGACTTTAGCAAGGTTCTCTCCCTATTCGGTATTTAGGGGTTGCTCTCATTACAGGTCGTTTATATCTGAGGGATTGCCTCTCTCTTTTAGAAAAAATTGAAAATAGGATCAGTAGGTGGACTCATAAGAGTCTTTCTTATGCTGGGAGAATCCAATTGGTAATTTCTATCCTTTCTTTCTTCCAAGTCTAATAGTCAACACATTTCATACTTCCTTTTTCCATCCTTAAGGAAATTGAGACCAGGCTTAGGAATTTTTTATAGGCTGAGAAGCTGGGAAGGTAGATTCAAATTCTCAAGCTAAGGTTAAATGGAGTGACATTTGTACATCAACAAAGGATGGGGGCTTAGGAGTAAAACATTTGACTACATAGAATCAAGTCATGTTAGGAGGACAAATATGGATTTTGTTTGAAGATAGGGAAGCCCTGTGGGTTAAGTGGGTGCATACAATTATTCTGAGAAGGAAAAACTTCTAGTGTGCTCAACCTAATTATAATAGTTCTTGGAGTTGGAGAAAGATCTTGTATGTGAGGGAAAAAATGTGGCATCAATTTAGATATAAGATTGGAAATGGTATATCTACTTTGTTCTGGCAGGATCCCTGATACCTGAGAGGAATCGTGAGGACCTTCTCTACACCAAGAGAGATCAATGGCTCGGAGCTTCTGATGATAGCAAGAGTTTCTGAAGTCATCTTTAATGATGAATGGAGATGGCATGAGGTATCTATGGACTTCATCAGGACCCTTGAAACACCTCGGTACCTCCCAAATAGTTCCCAACCTGATTGTCTGGAATGGATAGCTAGCCCCAAAAAAAAGTATACTAATGTTTTAACCTATAAATTCTTGTGACTCCCTTTATAGGAAATTCCTTGGCACAAGCTAGTATGGTCTAAACACAGTAGACCTACGTGCTCCTTTATCCTATGGCTTGCTTTCCTTCAAAAGTTGCCAACCTGGGACAAACTATCCTACCTTCATACTCCTAACCACTGTCCCTTGTGCATATCAACAAATGAAACCATTAAGAACTTATTTTTTGAATGTACCTTCTTTAAAACCATTTGGGACCGTTGCCTCTCACATTTTAATTTGCACATCTTTAATCAGCCAAACCTTTCAGCAATTTTTTCTGAGTTTAATATTGCTTCCAACAATAGGATTCCAGTCTTTAATCTTTTCCCTTCCCTGCTATCTACTACTGTTTACTATATATGGACTGAATGTAATGCAAGAACCTTCAAGGATGAAGCTAAGGGTGTGGGGAGAGTGTATCTCGGAGTAGTCTCCCATGTCAGGGAACTTCTCAGCTTAAACACAGAGAGGAGGTAATTATATTAATTTATTGTTCTTCACTAACTTTTCTGCAGGATGATAGATCAGAATATCCTTTGGCCAATATCATGTGTGTCCCCATCTGAAGATCGGACATGATTTAGTTGGTGATCTAACTTCCTTCAGGCTCTAAATCGACGAAGAGGACTGGGTCTGGACATTTATTGTTACACTCATATTGCAGGAATTGGCAGGACCGATCCTTTTAGGCATAGCAAAGATAAATTGCAAGGATTACTCAACTTCCATAGTGGCAACCATCACCTAAGAGGTAACACAAGAAGCACCATCAGTCATTAATTCATGTTTCCTCTGCCTAAACTGACAGAAGGTTTCACTCCAAGCTTAGTAAGGGAAGTTGATGTTCAGATTTTGAATTCCGCTTTTACATTATTGTGTTACATCAACTAGGCTTAAGAATTTGTTTAGCTAAGGAAAACATATTTCTGGTTATTTGTGCTCTTCTGTATGGCTTTGGTAGAGTATAGGAGATCTGATTTATTATTAGCACAGGTGTAGCTTCCAAAAGTCATAGTTGTTGGTTCCCTTGAGTTTCACAGTCTTTGCTTCGGATAGGTTTGTGGGATGTCTTCTTATGATTTAGCTGTTTGTGTCCTCAGAGGCACTGGTTGAGTGAACTTATTTTGCACATATCTTTTGATTTTTCTAAATTCTTCTAAATTATAAAAAATTCATACAATATAAATTCAAATATCACCAATACTTTTTCCAAGAATTTATTCATATAAAACAATTAAAATACACTTAGTTTAATAACTTTATCTCTAGCACATTCACCGGTTTTGTGCCTTTCCTTTGCCTACACAAAGCACATTTCAATTAGGCATTTATTTCAAAATTCAGAAATAAGGAATTAACAATATATATTTGGTTTAACCAAATTTGAGATTAGTGTTTAATTGCATAACACATAAGCTAATCGTGTTTACTATGTCATGATTCTGCATGATGAATCAGGATCGTGGCCCCTTCCCAAAGTTCATATGTCTAGTTGTTTAGTAATTTCCATATAATAAATGTTCAGAATAGGTTTTGAGGTCTTCTAGACATTTGTTTCCCTGTGTATGTAGTTTCCATATCATCAAAAATCAAGCCATTTGAATTTCTAAATCATGAAACATGCACCAAACATCATAAGCTGCTACAACATAAGGGTAGCATTAGGTCACCATTTTCAATCTCAAACTCCAATGTCATTCAACCAGAATTATGTTAGGATCTCTTCTAAAGGTTTTTAGTAATATGTCTTAGGTTTTGTCTCTAATTATAATCACCCAATTTGAAGGCATTTAGGCCAAATTATGGTCAAAACAATGGGAATGGTTCAACTGAACCAAAAACCTAAGACAAAATTTCACTAAACGTGTTTCTCTCTTTATTATCATATTCAACCAATTTCATGCAAAGTAACAACAAAATATGCTTTTGGATCATATTACACTAAAATCCCTAGCCATGGAAGATTCTCTCAAGCTTGATTCCTTAGTTGATTTTCTTATTTTTCAATCCTTAAATGCTTCCAAACTTATCATCTACTCCATAGCAAGTCAAAAATCACCGTTGGTCTTACATGATTCTTTTAGAAAATTGAAGAACACTTAGTCTTGATCAATCTCTCTTCAAATCATGCTCCGAACAATGAAAATCAGTGGCCTCTTCTTTCTTTCTTGCCAAATATCAGCCTTTCTCTTCTTCTCTCCTTTGTATTTTTGGTCTCTCACGATGTTCTCTCCAAATGAAGCAAATAAGTCTTAGTTTTATACTCTTTAATGCTTTACACATGTCACCTTCCTATTAGTCCACTCTAATGACTCATGAATTCACTAAACTTTTATATTAAAAAGACCAAATTGCCCTTAATGAGTTTAACTCACTAATTAATTGAATTACATTCTAAAAATATTCTATAACTGTCTTATTATCAAATTGACCATAAAATAGTCTAATTAGGGTCAATATTTACTAATTGGATGCTTTAAAATTTTTTGAATTTGTTTAAAATCATTAATACCTTTTATTTTCCAAAAAGGGTATTTTAATCCTAAACTTGTGAGACTCTCGAAATCCATCTGATCAGACTTATTTTTGATCGGTTTTAGTATCATTGGACTCTAATACTTATTCTAGATAATTTTCAATATTTTGGGGTTGAGTCCCCCAAAAATCACTATTAACCCAGATTTACTATTCAACCAAAAATACTATTCACTGAAAATAAAAATTTATATCCAATAAAAGGAAAGGTTAGGGGTTTTACATGTATAATTAGAACTATGCTCCATATGAGTTACACATGAATTTGGAGATGATAGAGCAATGATTATTCACTTACTTTTAGCACGTGTAACAAACTAAATTGCCTCCACAATCTTTGATAACATTCGAGGATGAAAATGAAGATAAGGGAAAACTTGGGTTAAATAATCAAGAACGGTTAATAGTTCCTAGGAGATATTTGAGAAACTATTAACCGTTAATAGTTCCTTGATTGATCGGTTTTCCTAATTCTTAATGCTACTGCCTAATTAAATCTAGAGATCGTATCCTAAGTTGTTCGGTGGTTAGGTTTAATTAATGATCATTTCTTGATTAAACAAAACCTAAGGAAAAACTCAGGTTAATTATTAACCCATGATTAATAGTTGCTAGGAGAGGTTAAAGAACAACAAATTAATAAAATATTCTTAGTCAGCGTGTAGGCTGAGATTGAACCAAAGAATCAGGTCCCTACCAAATTCCCCACTATTATCATTTTTCGCATGTTTTCTTTAATTTATTTTTATTAGTTAGTTTCGTTTTATTTTCTTCTTTCAAAATCCAAAACGCCCGGTTTTCCTAAACACTGGTTAATTTCATTCCATAAACTTTACACACACTTTCTGTGTGATCGACCTTGACTTGCCACTGCTATGATAGTAATCTAGTTATTTTATTTTGACTAGCGTAATGATGCGCAGTCATTAGCACAAAAAGAAAGGGCAAATAAAGCTCAAGGGAGCTTATCAAAAGGAAAATCATATAAGTAGGTAGGCTATTTGGTTAATATGCTTATGAAACAAAGAATGCCTATATCATTTCTAAGTTAATGCATGTGATAAAAATGTGTTCTTGAATTGAAAATCAAAGCAAAGTTAGGATGTACATGTCATGAAGGCCACACAAACAAAAGACAATAAGATGGATATGAATGTGTCAGTCTATAAAGGCTCAAAATCTCACTAGTTTATATCTACCACTAGTCACTACTCTTTTAAAGATAAAGCATATTGATCAATCACAAGAGTAAAAGTACATGTTTAAGTTGCCATAGGCCCTTCTAGTCATCTTAGTCTCTAATTATGACTATATAGTCCTAGAATCAATAGAAAAAGAGAAAATGTTTGTTTATTTGATTCTCTCTCTTTTTCTTAAAAACACATATTATAACCTTGACAAGTGCTAAAATGTAAAGGAAAAGAAATAAACTTCTCTTGGGTTACCTCTCAAGTAGCACCTTTGTTTATTATCGATAGCTCGACTTCTTATTCTCCTCATCACATGATAAAACTATAATCTTCAAGTGTTATAGTATGCTTTTTCTCCACTTAAGGTTGTTCAGGATAGGGCCCAAGTTGATGACCACTCACATTCAACATGACACGAAACCCCTAGAATTGACTCGATTACGAGCCCTTTGATCGATTCGATTAAAAACCCAACCTAAAAATTCAAAATTGTTGGAAGATCCTTCGACACCTTTACCTAAATTAACAATAAAATCAAAAACCAAAACGCACAAAGGTATCAAAAGAACGCCACAAGCAATCCGACTAATCACTTGATAAGTTTGTAAAATCGATTTGTAGAAAATTTCAGGATTGAATCCCTCACAAAATGACCTAAAACTATTGTCAATGTAATCTGAATAGGAAGTGCAGAAAACAACCTTTTTAACTCTAAAAAATTGGGCCTAAAAACGAAAAGCCTACTAGAAAAAATGAAAAGTCACTTAAGAAGTCGTAAACAATTTTTTGACAAAACATCCTTTAGTGAATCGAGCATATCTTAGGCTACGGACTTTGGATTAAGGTGAATCTTATACCGTTGGAAAGCAAAGACAAAAGTTTACAATTTCATGTTAGTGTGAATTGGGCTTATTCAGCCTGAATCAATTTCAGACTTTCGGCCCAAGTTAGAACACCTAAATAATGTTATTGCCTTGATGTTATTGATTGTAACTTGATCTCTAAAGGCATTTGCTTCATTAACCATGGTACATATAAGCCCATAAAAAGTTTCTCTAAGCCTCTTAGCATTAGCATGAGTAATCTTTCCTTTTGGCATGGTCAACGAGTCATCCGATAGTAGACTTGTCTTTCAACTCTCTTTTGAGCTCACATCATCCTCCCCTTCTTGAAAAAGATTCATCCTCGAATATGCAATGGTAAAATGAGATAAATCAAAAACATTAAATGAAGCACTAATGCCACCATGCTCACCTCAGAGATCCAATTTGTAGGCATTGTCACAAGAACTTGAAATGGACCATCACCTCTTGGATTTAGCTTTGTCTTTTGTTTATCAAGAAATCTTTCCTTGCACATATACACCTACACCCAATCTCCAGGTTCAAATGAAACAAACTTTCTTCCCTTATTAGCACTAGATGCATATTGCTTATTCTTTTTCTCAATGTGCCGATGGGTGTGTTCATGGATTTTCCTTACCAAATCTGCTTTCTTTTCACCATCTGCATTAGATAATTCATTAACAAGCAAAGGAACTAAATCCATAACAATTAATGGTTAAAACCATACATAGTTTCAAATGGTGAAAAACCTGTAGAAGAATGAACATTTCTATTGTACACAAATTCAACAAGGGGAAAGCATTCTTTCCAAGTGCTTAAATTTTTACTAATCACAGCATGTAACAAAGTACTGAGAGTATGATTGACAACCTCAGTTTATCCATCCGTTTGTGGAGGACAAGTAGTGGAGTACAACAATTTAGTTCCTAACTTTGCCCACAACACTTTCCAAAAAGAACTCAAAAATTTGACATCTCTATCATTAATTATGGTCTTTGGAATTCCATGCAGTCGAATAACTTCCTTAAAGAACAAATTTGCAAAATGAGATGCATCATTTGTTGTAGTTACGTAAATATAGTGCCCTGGAAAGCAAGTGTATTTATATGTAACTTTATCTTCTTTAGTTACAGTTTTGTAATGAAAATATTTATTATTAGTAAAACAAAAGAGTTTTGTTTTATTTCTATGAGCGTCATATATCTGGTTAAAAGATACCAAGATTCTTTTGTAAGTAATATACATATACATAGCGATGTATGGGAAACATGTATATTATTAGAATCTAAATTAATTGATTCACAGTTGAATAACCAAGTTGGTGGCTTGATTATGGTTTTAGACTGTAATGTTGCGGTTTATCTCTATGTAAGTAAAGGAGTTTACTTCAAGGGAATGATGAGTTTCATATTATGATAGTAGTTGACTATCGATAATGGCACTATTAAATGAATCTGGAATCAATTATGTTTTTATGAATAAAGTAGGCCGTTACTTTAATCTTAAAACATACAACTTAAGCATTCGCTTATTATGAAACATAATCTTGATGAGTGGTGAACTCATATGTGTTTCATTATTATTCTTGATATGATCAAAATGGATTTTTACAAAGTATTAATCTAGTGTCTGCATGTTGGAATTATTAATTGAAACATGTATCAGGGAACATTCA
>JAOQMP010000008.1:20009608-20021452 GCA_027563575.1 Erythroxylum pedicellare
GAATGAGATAAATTGATAAGATTATATGCTAATGTGGGAATTAAAGGAAGAAGAAGGACTAATATGCAACTTTCCTAAAGTCAACTTATGGACCAAAAAGATTAAAGCATGTGTGTCCAATAGAATTGTAACACATGGTCCAACAGAATTGTAACACATGGTCCAATATAATTTTAACACATGGTCCAATAGAATTGCAACACATGGTCCAATGGGATTGTAACATATGATCTAATAGGATTGTGACATATGGTCCAATGCGATTGAAACATGTGTCTAAGACCAAAAAGTTCATGAAAAGGCATATGGAAAGGGGAGATGGATAACACGTTGATAGCTTAGCTTTAGATTATTCTCGTCTCGATTTCACCTTCTTCATCCCTTCATTTTTCACTTGACAATTCAAGCAAAGCCAAAAAGGAAGGGAAGGAGAAGCATTAGAAGAACTACTGTGCCAATTTTAAGGTTTGGGACTTCACTTAGTTGATTTCTATATATGTGTATTATTGATTAGATATAAAGATTCATTTGGATGTGGAATTGTTTCTGGGATGTTGCTTTGGTGTTATTATAGTGTTACCTTGCATGAACTTGGTTGTACATGACAAGAGACTATCGTCTAGTGGAATTCTATCTAGGGTTTATTTGAGTCAGTCATATTGTTTGAGTCATAACTTAGTATAAAGACCTCGAAATTGTGTAATTTCAGTTAAATATGAAACCTAATACATATAGTTAACTATATCTATAAGAGACTCGGACTTAATTATGACTTTATGACCTTGTAAATTGAGATCAAAAGTGGTGACCTAATGCTACCCCTATTTTGGAACAGCTTCTAATTTTTGGTTTATAAAGTCCAAATGACCTGATTGTTAGTGCTATAAAAACAAAAGACACAGAGGAAGAAATTTCTGTAAGAACAAAAAACCCGATACGAACATTTTGTATATGAATGTTAAGGAACAAGTAGTGGTTTGAATAAAGAAAGTGTCTGTCACAACCATGGCATTGCTTTTGTTTTTGATTTCTACCACATTTTAGTTGAACCTTCATAAATGTTTATGAAAATTTTCAAACACCTAGAAATATATGAAATAGGACTTACCACATGTGAATTTGATACCTTCAGGTATCCACAGTTTGATACCTTTGGGTATCCATAACTCAATAGCTTCGGGTGTCCACAGTTTAATGCCTTCTGGTATGCACAGTTTGATACCTTTAGGTATCCACAATTTGATATCTTTAAATATCCACAATACCCGTTATCCATACCCATAGAAAATGTGCAGGCTTAACACAAAAAGTAAAGTAAAGAGATATAAATAAGAAATAGAATATGACAACATAAATAATCGATATATGAATGAGCATTAGCATTTTTACTGATAATTTGTATCATTGAGTGTTGAATATCAATGTTTGAGTTTTAAAGGTGAATTTATGGTATATGAAAAAAATATTGACGCATGTTTGCATTATTTATTTGATTAAGTATGTCATTATCATTTATATTTGTACGATGTTTATGAATGTATGTGCTTCGTAGATGACTACTGTGAGTGATCATTCAAACTAAGTGTTTTCCCCATTACGCTTTTAAGCTTATAATGGGTGTTAATTCATGTAGGTCCAGTGATATGAGGGAGATACAGGGAACATCTACAAGGACCAAAGCCAATAGATAGAAGAAAAAGTTCTTTCAGAATGTGATTTTAGTTACAGATGATTGTACATGTAATAAAAAAAGGAAATTGTATGATTTCTTTTGGATTACCATGTAAATTTAAAAATGTTTTATTACTATTAAATGATAATGTTAAGCATTGGGAAGTTTTGTAATGTGTATATGTATAGCATTGAACCAAAATGTATGATATGAATGTATGTATAGGAAATTGGTTGCCTTATCTGTGGATGGTTGTAGGTTTCGTATAGGGGGTGTTACAAGTATGGACATGCACCATTATTCACAATGTAGTAGATTAGGGAGCCTCTTGCAAAATTACGCATTTCATTGATGAACTTATCGAAGAGCAGGAGAAAAGCGATGTATGATTGTGTAAGGTGTTTTCTAGGATACAAATTCTTTCATACTTTTGATTCTATAGGGCTAGTTTTGGAAGATATGCACGTGAAAAAACCCTAGACAAAACCCTAGAAGTCTCAATAGTTCATAAAGAAAAAGAAAACACCAAAAAAGGAGGCTTTACATCATAAAAAAGAAGATCAAAAGTGGAAACATCAAGATCAACTCTGACTTGCTAGATTTTCCAAATCAAGGATCATTTTCTTCTCTTCTTCCATTTCATTACCTTGTATGAGCATGACTATGGATTGCTAAATCTATATTAGGGTTTTATTCTTAAATTGTTTTGTATAACTTTTACTTTGTTGAATTCAATAAATTACTACTTTGTGATATTTGTTATGCTCATACTTGATTTGAATTTAGAGATTGAATCAAAATATTTGTGTTAATTTATGCAAAGATAGTTGGTACCTAAATAGACTTACAAATAGTAGGTTAACAAGCAATTGAAGGGAGATCTTAATTATGAGTTAATTATCCTTAGGATTGTTTCAAATCCAAATGAGTAGTTAGGAATAGTTAAGAAATTAAAAGATTGCAACTAAACTTTTATCTATTTCTATTGGGATTACTTGATCAAATCTTGAGAAATAGTAATCAAAACCTTTGGATATCTAGGATTAAGCATAGTTGAATTCAGAAATTGAAGGGAAGAAAAAACAATGATAAAATCATCCCTAAGTTTCCATCATTGAGTAACTTTAATTTGATTATTATCTTTTACTTGTTCAATCCTTAAGTTTTGTCAATTTACTCTAATTTTTAAGCAGTTCAACCTTTTTTTACCTTAGAAAAAGTTTAATTTAAATTGTTAGGTGACTATATGCAATCCTTGTAGAACTGATATCAGTTGAACTACAATATGTAGCACGTATACTGATGATATAACATAAAACTAGTAAAAAAAATGTCTTTTGATTTATGATTATGAACGTGAATCCTTAGTGTTAGAGAACTAAAATGATATGCAAAGTCATGGAAGGCCTTGATCATGAAAGGTGTTTGAGCATACCTATAAACTTATCTTATTTTGAAGCACAACTTGTGAAAGTTTATCCCCGGATTGATAATTTATTAAAGAGACTAGTTATTGATTGATCATAAGTAAAAACATTGAATGTTAAATTCTTTCTATGATTTTGAAAGTTATTCTTCATTTCTATTACTGTTTATTCTTAGGAACTATGGTTAAATAAGAAGTGTTTTGGATTTTAATTTTGATTTTTAGTTTTGCTCAAGGATGGTCAAAAGCTAAGCATGGGAAAACTTGATAAATTCTTTGTTGAATATATATTTACTCCCTAATGCTTAATGTTATGTTGCTAAGATACTTATTTCAACTTTTATTTTTCTTTAGGTACAAGTTGGAGGAATAGGAATCAAAATGAGCTAAATTCCTATCCTTACAGCCATTCTATCAAATGTTGGATCTTGTTTGCCTTTATTAAGCAATCAGAAGATAAATTAGGGTGAAGATGGGACAAAGAATGGGAGAATTAAAGCTATTGTGACTTACATGGCTATGTATAGGAGTATATAACTCACTAGAAATGTTTACAACCTCAAAGATGTTGTTCTAAGCAACCTTGAGATCTACATGCTCTAGTGGAGACTTATATGGTTGTGTAGGTGACTTAGAAATCATGTAAGTTGGTTGTGTATCTCTCTAGGGCCATATGACTTCGTAATTATGCAAAATTAACATATATGATCCATTACACACTTGTGTAGTTAATCATATGCAACCACTTAACCCTAATTTTGCACTGTAAAAGGCATTTAAAAGGCTAAAAAGGGGGATGAAGAGATTAAAGGCAGAAAAGAGGCAGATTCCTCCCCTTTTTGAGAGTTATAAGGAGCTAAGCTTTATCTTTCTAGTTAAAAGGGGATTTTGACACTGACGAACATGTTTGAGCGTTAATTAATCTATGAATGTTGTTCTCAACTCTCTTTTGGGATTGATTGTGTTATTCTATCTTTAATCTTTTGGATTTATGTATAAATGATTTTGATAAGCCTAATAGATTATTCATGTATGGATTCATTGCCAAAATATAGATTGGAATAATTAATTTGTGATAAAGTAATAGTTGAATATCATTAGGAATAACATAGCATAGGTTAAATGACCCAAGTCTATGTAGTTGTTGCTTAGATTAACTAGTTTTCTTATTATGTATTTTAATTGTCACACTAAATCTAAAGAGCTTATTCTAGGTTGTTTGATAACAAGAAGTAATTAAAGATCTTGTTTTAGTTAGATACAACTTAAGAGAAAACTAGGATTAACAAAGCTTATTTTTAATCTATGATTAATAGTTCTAAAGAAAGGTATGAGAACAACATATCGATTGATTATGCACATTCATGTGAAGCTCGAGATTGAACTACGAATTGGATTCAACACTTGTTGATTAATCTTAGCAAATTTGTAGTGCTTGATTTAATTTACCTTCAATAGTTTAGTTTTATTTTATTTTATTAATTGATTTCAACAAACCCTACTCCCATTCCAATATAATGATTGATTCATTACGAAAGCTAAACACGCACTCTTTATGGATAAAATCCTTTCTCACCATTACTGCAAATTTGTTGTGTAGAGTTGGGTTTTATTTTCTATTATGTTCAATGCGGATTAGTTGCATAATGAACTCCAATGCCAGTTTTATTTTAAAACTCTTGTTCATAAAATCAAATAAAATTTACACCGAGGAAACATGACTTTAGTGCCGGTTATATTATGTTTCTTTATCACTTCAACAACAATGCAAGACCAACATCGATTATCCTCTAAGCCACATGAAAATTACATTCGATAACTGTAATTCTTCATTTTGCTCCTTTACTTGGATCATCATGATTGGTGTAACTTCAACCTTTAAAAGTATAAGCCTCACTCCTTATGTAGAGATCTACCATTAGGTTGTTAGGCTTCTTTGTGTTTCCTTACCTACTTCTTATCAATGTAACCGCCCTAGCTTTTAGAACTCGAAGAGTAGGTGCTTAATTCTCATCATGATTCTTTGTAGGAGACTTTAGCGGAGACAATGACAATCTCTTTTATCATTAAGTTGTTAGTTTTATAGTGACAATCTCTTTTATCATTAAGTTGTTAGTTTTATGGTTTCTTAACATCAAGGAGGGATTGGAGTAAGACTAAAGGACATCGTGACAATTCTTATAGATCTTTCTTTCCTTTCTTTCTTTTGTATTAACAATGATTTGTTTTAGTTTTTTATATAATATTTAGTAGTTAAACCTTATTAAGGATAAGGATTTAATTTGTGACATATTTTTTAATTAATAACGCAAGATAAAATATTTGTGTAGTTAAATTTAGTTTCTTTAATCTTAATTGTTGGATTTATGTCTTATCAATATGGATTCAATCTTAGGGTTTATACGAAGGTTTAGGAGGTTAAGTACGATCCATGTATCAGGATAATAAATACTTTAAAAATAAAGAAAGGGATTTCATAGACTATTTTGATAACTAAATAGATTACATATTCTTAATGAGTTTGATTAGGTAAAAGTGTGCATCAATATGTGGTAGTTACCTTGTAGGATATACTTGTTTACCTTAAGAAAGGACATTATAGTTATCATGCAGGATAAAGAATTGCATATAAATGAACACCAAAACCTTGATGTTTGTTATATTGTTAGTTAGTTTTGTAATTTACTTAGCTTTTATAATATACCATTTCTTGTATTTTGGATAGGATTAATAAGCATAGTAGTATCGTAAGATTGATAATCCATAATACTCTAGTTTTAATAACTTGTAGCAACTGATTATGTATAGTCAAAGATAGATGTGATCAAAATACTCGGAAAGTTTATCACGTTCTAAAGTTTCTATATAAGTTAAAACAGTCTTCGTAATTAGTTTGAAAATTTTAATTAAGCAATAAAAATTTCTGAAATGAGTAAAAGTTTGATTACCCAATTTGTTTTTATAAACATTCCACGATTAGTGTCAATATTCTTGTTGTACTTGTACACAGTATTGTCATTCTCCATGATCCATTCAAGATTGAAAATTTAATGTCAGCCTTTAAAGAGAAAGAGGGAACACCTAATTATTGTGCGAATATGAACCCTTCGTTTTATTTACTTGTAAAAGAAATGAAAGTTAAAAAGTCATTAACGGTAGGATTGCCTATGCTTAATCTGAACTATTCATTTGGCACATAATATATATATATATATTATCTTTCGGAAAAGGAAAGTCCCAGTCAAATTCCCAAAAAGCACACCCGAACCAAGAAAATGGCTCTCTCTTTCGTAGCCCAGTAAAAGAAAAACAAGAAAACTTACTAGTAACTAGAATCTTTTTCTTAAATTCGTCTATCCTTTTGCTTGGAAATAACCGTTCTTTTTTCTTCAGAAGCATTCACACTTACTCATCTCTCTTAAGCAATAGTACTAACTAATTGTTCAAGTCTCCAGAGGGTTTGATTCTGTCTTTTAAACTTGTTTTTGATGATACCCTCTATTCTATGGTCTTCAATCTATCACAAATTCATCAACCCAGTCTAACTTTACCATCACTCTTGTAGCCCAGTATAAAGTAATGCAAGAGCTTGACGAGAAAATAATCAGCTCTCTATGACCTTCGTACGACTGGTCGGTCGCCGCCTCTTCTCCTCCCACCGATGTCCCCACTGTGTCCCACCGATACCAACGTATCTGCCGCCTGGTCAAAGTGCATCCTTGAGCCCTAATTATTCGGAAAATGATTTTTTCACCCTTTCCAACCTTCTCAGAGACCCTGACTCCCGTGCCGGTCAGTCCCTTGATTATGCTTTGGACCGGACCGGCATCGAACTGGAGCCCTCTTTATTGCAGGCTGTGTTTGACCATTTTGATTCATCCCCCAAGTTGTTGCACACTCTGATTCTCTGGGCTCAGAAAAAACCTGGGTTTTCAATACCTCCGAGCCTCTTTAATGGGATGCTGAATTTGCTTGGTAAAGCTAGGGAATTTGATTCTGCCTGGTTGTTGCTTCTTGATCGGATTAATGGTGGTAAGGGTCGAGAATTGGTTTCCTCTGATACCTTTGCTACTCTGCTCAGAAGGTATTCCCGTGCAGGTAATTTTTTTAAGCATGATGCTTCATTTTAAACATGTTTAGGATTCTACTGTATTTTCACCCTCGATTTGAGCACTTAATATCTTGTTGTTTATTAATGACGTTGCATGGATTTGGAGGTACTTATATTCTATGTTGGAGCCTTTGAACAGACCGTTAATGACTTGATAAATTTTCAGGTTTACTTGCTTGTTTTGATTTGCAAATTGTACCTCTTTGTTGTTGACGATTTATGATCACAAAGTGATATTATTCTTAATAGGTATGACTCAAGCTGCAATTAGAACATTGGAGTACGCGTGCAACTTGCCCTGGATTCGTGATACTGATGCAGCAAAAAGCTTATTTGAAATTTTGTTGGATTCCCTTTGTAAAGAAGGGCATGCTAGCTTGGCAAATGATTATCTTAATAAGCAAAGAGAATTTAACCTGCAATGGGTTTTGTCTGTTCGTGTGTATAACATAATGTTAAATGGATGGTTAAGATCAAGAAATCTGAAACAAGCAGAAAGACTTTGGTTGCAAATGAAGAAAGAAAATGTCAAACCAAGTATTGTAACCTATGGTACCATGATAGAAGGGTACTGTCGGATGCGGCATGTTGAGAGTGCCATCAATTTGGTTGATGACATGATAAAGGAAGGAGTTGAACCAAATTCAATTGTGTATAATCCGATTATTGATGCATTAGCTGAAGCAGGTAGGTTTAAGGAGGTATCAAGGATGATGGAGCGCATTTTGTTATGTGAGTCAGGTCCCACTCTTTCAACTTATAATTCTTTGGTAAAGGGTTATTGTAAGGCTGGAGATCTTGCAGGTGCTAGTGATATCCTTAAAGTGATGATAAGTAGGGGTTTTGTCCCAACCACTACAACATATAATTACTTCTTTAGGCATTATTCAAAATTTGGGAAAATTGAGGAGGGGATGAACCTGTATACCAGGATGATTGAATCTGGATATATCCCTGATCGACTAACATATCATCTTTTGTTGAAGATGTTGTGTGAGGAGGAGATGTTGAACTTGGCTGTCCAAGTTAGCAAGGAAATGAGATCTAGAGGGTGCGACATGGACTTGGCCTCTAGCACTATGTTGGTGCATTTGCTTTGTAAAATGCATCGATTTGAAGAGGCATTTGAGGAGTTTGTGGACATGTTGCGCAGGGGCATCGTTCCTCAGTACCTTACCTTTCGAAGGCTGAATGATGAGCTGCAAAAGCACGGAATGATTAAGATGGCACACAAACTTAGTGATATGATGTCCTTGGTTTCCCATTCAAAGAACTTGCCCAACACATATAATGTAGAGGGGGAAACATCACAACATGAAAGAAGAGAAGCTATATTGCAAAAGGCAGAAGTAATATCTGAAGTCCTAAAGACTTGTAATAACCCCAGGAAACTTGTTAAGATGAGAAGAGCATCCGTAAATCCTCTATCAAGTGCCAATCAGTTGATGGAAATTATTAGAAAAAGAGCAAATGAGATAATCAGCTGTCATGATGTAAAGTGATCATATGTTTGAAGGCATTAATGGTCAGAGGAATTAGCAATTCGAATGGGAAAATTGGACATAAGCATACTGGGTGAATTTATTTGCTGGATTCGGTTGTATAGTGAAAGCTTTTAGAACTGCTAATATATGATTCGTAGGAGACTGATCATTCATATTATAAGTTAGCTTATAGTTTATAGGTGAGGGATGAGACCAGGCAGCTTGTGAATGATGATGGAGATATGGCTGAAATGTGTCTAACCAAGAAGAAAAGATAGATGGAGTTATTATTTTACAGTGGTCAGTCACTAATAGGATTGAAGTTGAATGATGGTGCAGTATCTGCTCCAGTTTCACCTGTTTCATCACCCCTTGAGGGAAGAAATCTTGAGAAGAGTTTGACCATTGATCCGAGCGGACATGAGAGCATGAGGAGTTTGGAAAGTACTACAAAGAGAGCATAGAAGAGATGGAGATGTTACTGGAAGCATACGTTGTTGTCATTGATAGCACACTCAACAAGTTGACGTTTGTATTGATAACTACCACTAAATTTGCTTCCTTCTTTCATGAGTCAGTGTTTGAGTTTGAAGGAGTATATAAATCACACAGGATTTCGTCAATATTCAGCTGGTATTTGTCCCACTTGCTATCTACCATTCTTGTCTCTTGAACATTATTGTTTTTATGTTATATTTGCCATAAGTTTTAGCTATAACCTCAGTTAAAATTCGGTTGGCATTAGGCTGCCTTTCCAGATTGAGCTAGAAATCACTCTGCCATACACTTTCATACAACTGAAGGAACAGAATAGCAACGATTATTTTTCTTCTTCCTGCACCAGTTGTTAGATTTCGAGGAGGCTCAATTCTAAAATTGAATTGCTGTCGTTACAGGATAATGTTCGTAATCAACTAATACAATTCGAGCTTATTCTCGCCATTGTAACATTTGTTGTTGCCATTCTTTGGGGTGGTTGCTGGCATCTTTGTCACAAACTTCACAATTCCATCATTTGATGATCCAAATGCAAATGCATTCGAGTACTCAAAATAACAGGGATTTATTGATTAATTATTTTTTGTGCATTTTTGAGGTTCTTCAAATACAGAAGACTTGTGCCAGTATAGACATTGACGAATTTCTATTTAAGTGAAATCTACTCATATTAACTGCATTTATACTTGGCTGTTCCAAATGAAAGAGTATCGGCCTCTTTCAAGAATGGTTACAAGTTTGTTTTAGCAAACTTCTCTTTGTTTGCTGGAGGCATCGTTTGCTTGGATGTAATGTAGGTGATGTAATTGGTTGTTGGCAGTTTATCTTAATTTAAAATTAAGCTTATCAGGTGTAACAAGTCGAACATACTCCATCCCTTCTTTATCTGGATTTTATTTGCTAAACAGGGAAAGGTTTTGCTTGGAAAATTCTATCTTCACAAAATGCTTCAGAACAAGAACGTTCAAGGGGTTACGAGTAAGGAAGATGTGAACTAAATCTGGAATCAATTGGTTCTATGTGAAATAAAATTCCTGATGCAATGTTGTACCTAACAAAAAACTCAAAGCATTTTTAGCTTTTAATAACAATTATGTCATAAGAAAATATTTTACGTGGGAAGGAAAGAAGTAAAATGATACGATTCCCATAAATCAAGCATTCACAAAGTTTTTATTTGCATGCCGCTGTTTTCCCTATAAGGTTGACAAAAATAAGGGTTATTGGAGACCTCGAATAAACTCTATTGTCAATGACTTCGTAAGCCTTCATCAGATAAGCAAATGCGTCATGGATCTCAAGGCAAAATGAGATATATCTGTCAACAGTAATATTGCCTTAATATTAGCCTTCATTTTTGTAGCTTTGATATTAACCTTATAAATTTGTATATTTTCATTTATTGTATTCCTACAATTATGTACCTAATTTGTTGTATAGTCTTGTATATAAATACATACGCACTATAAAAGGAAAAGTAGGCTTTCCACCAAAATTTGGTCTTCCGCAATATTATATTTGTGTTGTTATCATGGTATTAGAGCATTCAGAAATTCGTTTGTCAGAAACATATTTTGGATCAACTTCTTGACTATTGTAAGCAATCAGTTAGTGTAGCAATTAGATCGTGTTTTTCACGGTTTATCTTTGATCTCAACAAACATTCAAGTGCAATCTATAACTCCCTTGTGATATCATGGATTGTAAAAAATCTCATACAATATCTATTAATTTTACTAGGAGGAACTATTCTCTTTGGAAATTTCATTTTCATATGTTCATAGAAGGGAAAGAATTATCTAGAATTCTAGATGGGTCCTCAAAAGAACCAACTTGTAATAAAGAAAAGTCTCAATAGAAAGCAAATAATGCTAGAGTTATCACTTGGATTTTGAATTAAGTGAAAAAAGATATTGCTTTGAGTTTGAGATTGCTAAACTTTCTCAAGATGACCGACACATAAGAACTTTTTATTTTCAATTATTGGGATTGTGGACCGAATTGGCTATGGTATCTTGGAGCTTTGTTGAAGATGTGGCATATGAGGCACTGAATAAAGAAAGCAGAAGGAGCAGGGTGCGTCAATTCCTCATGAAACTTAGACATAAGTTTGAGAATGCCAGGGCCTAACATCATCAATCGAGGCATAATGGACATTTATTCTATTTTGGGTGACCTTTGAGAAGAGACTAGACTTCGTACTCAAACTCATTTGGATGCTAAAACTAATTATGATGATGTTGTTTTCTTAGCCGTGCAGACTCTAGCAAAGTGTTGGAAAATTAAGTTGGGATCCGATCCGACCACAGCGAAATAATTATGAAATTTTTTCGCAACCTTTATTTTCCCAAAAATTAAGATCACTTTAATTCTATAAAATGATTAACATAAATCATAGTAAAGTAGAAACTTAATTCGTGCCTTATTCCGAAGCTTGATCTTTTTCTTGTCGTATCCTTTGAACCATTTACAAAACTAATCTGTCTTAACTATCGTAGCCTCACAAGTTTCTAGCCTTTAACGATATCCACAGAATGAATTGAGAGAACTCTGTTACTCTTACAGAGAGGGTTAAACAAAAAATGCTAGCTCCATAGAACTTAATCATATTTATAATTTGTTATGGACATTTCGGTTATTTAATTGAAATTAA
>JAOQMP010000008.1:20031430-20049937 GCA_027563575.1 Erythroxylum pedicellare
AAAATCACTATTTACTATGCATGTGCATATATGAATGCATGCATATGTCGCTACACATTTAAACACTCCTAAACATGACAATTTATCAATATACCCTTCCTATTGGTGAGGGGATGTTACAATAAAAAAATTGCAAAATTCTCAAAACCTAAAGGAAAGTGAAAGTGTCAGGTAATGGTGCACGTGACTTAGCCAGATTTTGCAGCTCCTTTTTTTTATCTTCTCTCAAAAAGAAGGCAAGACATTCCAAAACCTTTGTTCTAAAATAATTAATTCACCTTGTTATTTCAAATTTTCAACTTTAGAAGATCTAGATTTAAAAGAAAAATTTAGGGATTCCGGTGATATAATTCAATAAGAAAATTTTATATGCTTTGATTATCTTGTGTATAAAGCCTTAAATTTTACACTACTTTATACTATAAGTCAAGTATTAGATAAATTTTGGTTTTGATTGCATGAAAAACCTTATAATTTGGATTATGATATCATGGAGGAAATATTTGTTTTTCTAAAATTAAACATTGTTAAAAAAAACATAAAAATTTTCACGCTAGAAAATATTGGAAAAAATTAACAAGGTGGATGTGTTTAATCCACACAATGCACCTTATAATGTCATTAAGAATCTTGAACACTTGTTATTGCATAAATTTATGTTTCATGATGTTTTTGCAAAAAGTCAAAGTAACATGTTCTCTAAAAAAAAATTATTTATACTTTGATACATGGATAATAAGGTTTAAGCCTACACAACTACCCATATTTTCAAATGATAGTTCGCTTAATAAGAAAAGTAGCTATCTAGGCATGGGTTTTCTTATAACTGTTATCGCTCAATTACATGGTGCTAATGTTGTTGAACTAACCCCTATTTCTTTTAGCATTTAAATCTCGCACATTTAAGGCAAGATCTCCCCTCAAAATCAAAAGTTAAACACAAGATAGGACAAGTGAGTGCTAGGTCCACACCTCAAGTAATGAATCCAAAGAGGAGGAAGATGTCTAGGAGAAAGTGCTTGGAAAAATAGAAGAAAATAACAAGTTCCTAGAGGGTAGTCTAGACACTAAAGAGGCGCAACTGAAGGAGATCGTATGCCATCAGTAATATTAGATGAAGAAATTATTTAAATTTTTTATTGTCCAAGATGTCCAAGTTCCATCTCCAACACCATCACCACTTAAATCACTATAAGCATTCTTACTCTTACTTTATATTTATTTTTATTTCTCTTTATTTTTATTATTTTGGTTTCCACATTGAAGACAATATGTTGTTCATGTGTGGAGATGTATATGCACTTGCATATCATTTATGAGTGAAATTTTCATTTACATTGGGTTAGTTTTTTATTATGTGAACATTTTTGTATGATGTGTGCATTGTGTGAATGTGTTAATGGCATAAATTGATCGGAATCAGTTTACTTTCGAGCATGGTCTTTTAAATAGTAAAGGTTTATTAACTTGTGTTTGTGTTTTAAGTGTCTTTAGGATGAATATGGATATTAATTAGGATATGACACCTATTCTTTTACTTTATAACATTTCATTGGATACATTAATAATTACATTCCTTTAAATTGGTAGGCATAATTAGTAACCTTTCATGAGAGTGATTGACTAAGAAGAAATAAGATCAGTTAAGAAATTTAAAAAAAGTGTTTTAAAAGAAATTCCTATTGTGCTAGCCCTTTTTAAGAAAATTAGGTTAAGAATAGAGCTGGTAACTAGTTGAGAGTTATGATATAGCTGAGTAACTGAGGCCATTCATAAAAAATGTCTATGTTCACATCAAAAGGCTAAAATGACAGTCTAACCAAGCTAAATAAAATACATAACCTAATTGAGTAATTGAGGGACATTCATGACAAGGTGTTTAACTTCGTGTCAAAAGACTAGGTGATCATTAAAGAAAATGTAAAAAGATAATGCTTACAACAAAATTAAACCTACTTATCTTTTACAAGTAGTAAGGCTTTTCATGAAGGGATTCTTAATGAGAGTTTACCTTTTTAATTGATCGACAAAAATAAGTGCTTGCTTACAATTACATGGGTGTATAAATAGGGTGTCAATATTTAGATTGATATGTATATTCAAATCAAAACTTAAACATGAATGGAATAAGCTAATATGTTGGAACTTTTTAAGTGGTTGATGTTTGATATGTATATTCAAATCAAAACTTAAACATGAATGGAATAGGCTAATATGTTGGAACTTTTTAAGTGGTTGATGTTTAAGGTTAAGTTAATTCCATAAGAGTTGATGCCATTGTGTCATTATTGCATTATTACATTGTTGCATGATTGTGTGTTTATATGTTTGTATGTTGTGTTTATTTGTGGTTTTAGTTTTTCTTGGGGACAAGTAAAGATTTAAGTATGGGGATGTTGACAGGTGTATATTATAGTATGTTTTCTAGAATGTTAAATGTGTTTTAAAGCATTTTTATATGATAATTATGTGTTTGGGACTTAGAATTGTGTTCTTTATAATGTTTGTATTTGTTTTAATGGTTTGATTATTTTTGATCAAGGATTTGATCTTGATTTTACGTTTCAAAGTTGGCTTGAAGTGTTTATTAGTAAGTGGAAATATAAATTTCAAGAAAAGATGAAGAGCATAAAGATACGAAGATACACGATTGTGACAAAAAGTATGGATAGGATGCTCAATCATGCATATAACATGCAAAATTTTTGTATTCTTAAATTTTTAGGGCTATTTGTGAAACCAAATTAAGTAGGGAAACCCTAAAAAAGACTTAGAAGCCTCAAGAAGTATTTAAGGCAAAGAAAAACACTAAAAAGGAGGTTGAACATCATAATCAAAGTGGAGACAAATAGAAGCTTCAAATCTTCAATGATGAGTGAGAGGCTCCTTTATCTCTCTAAACTTTCTACTTTATTGTTTCATGGATTCTTCACCCTCTGCATCCACTGACCCTAGCTTGACCATCTCAGTTCACTTCTCTATTTCACCCAGCACCTCATATTTGCCTTCCTCTTCTTCATTTTCTGCCTAGGTGCCATAACCAAATGCACTTCTATCCTTCTTCTTCTACATTAAGTTTGGTAATTGTCTCAAGCCACCTAATCACCTACCATAATTAGACTTCCATTTAAAAGCTTAATGGAGTAAGACTTTCCACCTTTACCTTCATCTTCCCTCTTTTCTCCATGTCCATCTCCATCATAACTAGATTCTAAAAAGCTCTTTGACCCTCACTCTCTATCCTATTTAACAAATCTGCCTACACTAGCACTAAAACTCTCAACTCAAGTTGTGAGTGTGTATAAGCTCAAAAGACCTAGAAACAAGTTGTGGGTAACAAATGAATACTTCCCTATTTTACAACCCTCCTATTAAACTTGATGGTGGCTCCAAGAATTGAAATTTTATAAGTAAGAGCAAATATATGGGAAGCAATGATTATTGGTTTCTTCATGGATAAATATTCTGCTTTCCTTGTGATACAAGCATGGACTTAAAAAAATTAGAAATCTAGAGGCATACATGAGGTAATGTTAATTAAGGATGATAATATAATATTTACCTTCAACTCAAAAAGGTGATAGAATAAGGCTCTTAGCACATTACAACTTCCTCTTTTTCTTCAGAACTGGCAACCTGTATAGAATTAGAAAAAATCATATTAAAGAACATTCCTTTATATGTGAACATACACAATATTCCCTTGAAATATCAGACAAAAAAGGGTTTAAGTATGCTAGCAAGTTATTTGAGAAAGTCAATTTGCATGGATGAAAATACTTTATTAAGGAAACTTTTAGGCTTTGCTATATTATATGTGATTATGGACATTTCTACGGAAATTTAAGATAACATTCCTGTACTAAGGTCGACAGATGGGAAATCTCTCAGATAAGACAAAGTGATGGTTCCTTATCAATAAAAATCTTCCCTAAAAGCATAAGGTAAATGATGGAAACCAACAGGGAAAGTTTTCTTAAGGTTAAACTATCCACAATTAATGTGGTTGGGGGAAGACAATATAAAAGTCAACAAAATGTTGATGGAATCAAAAAATATAATAGGGAATCCAAAGGATCAGGGGACTTTGGATAACGTTGGTAGGGATTTAATAAATAAAAATTGAGAGTGAAAAAAATGAAGTTATACTAGACCCTATACAATTATGGGAAGATCACCAGCAGATGTTAATAGAAGTAGGGAATCTGAGGGGTAATGAGAGATTTTCTAAGGTTAATAATCCTTACAATGAAGAGAATGGAAGTATGCAGAATGAAGAACCCCAGATTGTTTACAGCAATGTGATGATCATCACCAAGTATATTTTTTACAATAGATGGAAGATTAGCAGGTAGGGGACAATCTAAAGAAGTTTGAAAAAGTGATATCTAAGAAGATCAATAGGAGTAGGAAGAAGGGCACAAAAGCAAAACACATTGTTACATGAGTACAATAGTTTGAATGTAAGAGGAATAAATAGACCTTTGAAGCTTAATGGTTTCAAGGAATGAGATGCCTATCTTATTTTTTCTATTAGAAACCAAAATCATATTGGAAATTTTGAATAAATTGAGTTACTTTGGTAATAAATAGAAGATACTGATAAAACACCATTACTATGGTATGGAAGAATCATTATTGTTTATGAAGGGGAATTACTAGAGGTGGAACCAATGGAAATAAGTGAGCAATTCATCCACATAAAATTGATTTCAAAATGGAAAAGTCTATTGCCTTGGCTACTTTTGTTTATGGATTCAATATAACTTTCTAAATATTTGATTTTTGGAGCTTATTGAAAATACTAAAAACATCAATTAGAGAACCTTAGATAATAAGTGGTAACTTCAATACCACTCTCTATATGTTAGAGGCAGAGGGGAATTATAACTTGCTCAAATACAACTCGAACCTATTTGATTGCACCAAGGTTGTGGAACTAATTGATTTAAAATTCAAAGGTTATAGGTTCATATGGATCAACAAACAAAGCTCAAAATGGTTCTTTTAGAAAAAGCTAGATAGAGCTATGGTCAATATGAGTTGGTTAATAACCTTTTCAGAGAGTAAATCTATTTTTTTGGATCCTATTTTGTCTGATCATACTCCCATCAAGGTGATAATTTGTTTAAAAAGGTTAGTGTTAAACACCCCTTAAGGTTAATAACTTTTTGGCTAATATGGAGGGCTTCAAGAAGCAATCTCTAAGGACTTAGAGTTTGAGGCTTTTGGTAATATAGGGAAATAATATATAGGAAAGTTGAGATTGCTAAGGAAGTAACAAATTTTTTTTCAAAATCATCTAGGAATAGAAGGGACGATAGAGATTATAGTGAGGATCTTAGGCAATTTTTCTCTGCTAGATTCCTGAAGATGAAGCCAACTATCCAATTAGTCTTGTACATTGAAATATGTACTACACTTCATCATCAGTGAGAACCAAAAGGCATTCATGAGCAATAGGCACATTAGAGATAACATTGTAATATTGCAGGTGCTTTTAAAAGGGTATATAAAAGGTAATACTCCATAGAACCGTGTTATTAAATTGGACCTTTAAAAACTTTTGCTAATGTTATTTGAAGATTCTTGTGATAGATTATGGAGGTTGTGAGATTTCCCTATGTATTTATCAAATGGATTCAAGAATGCATTACCACCACTTCTATTGAGATATAAATTAATGGAAATCCATTAGAACATTCAAAGGCTACAGATGACTTAAGAAAAGTAATCCATTTTTCCCTTAACTATTTCTAATTTATATGGAAGTTCTCACTCTTTTGCTTAAACACAAAATCTTTACTGCCCTAACTTCAAGTATCCCTCCAAGTGTAAGTTGCTTTCTATATCAAGCTTATGTTTTGTAAATGATCTTATCCTTCTAAATAAGGCCAATACTCATTCAATTTCTCTATTGATGAGTACCCTAAAAAGTTTTAAGGATTTATCTAGGTTGAGCATTAATTTTTAGGAAAAGCTTTTCATATTGTCAAAAAGTGTAGCACATAATTCACTAGAATGAAAAAACAAATTCCTCATCTACAGTGGTTGGGAAATCCTATCTCTTTGAGAAGAATAAGATATAGGGAATGTCTGCCTCTAATTGAAAAGATACAAAAAATACGGGAGTGTTAGACATATAGGACTCTTTTTTATGGAGGTAAACTTCAACGCTTAAAGTCTGTTATTATGTCAATGCAAACTTATTGGTGCTCTCATATATTATTGTCAAAAGGGTTGGTTAATACAATGGAAAAATTGATGAAGTAGTTCTTATGGGGTAAAAGGAAAGGAGAGAAAGGAATAACAAAAGTGAGTTGTAATCACATATGTCAACCCAAAGAAGTTAGAGGGTTGAGGTTGGAGATAATCAGTAGAGGCAATATATATCTAATATTGTAAGAGAATATGGAGAATTTTAAATGAAAAAGAGTCTTGATGGATCAAATGGGTACACAACTATATATTAAAGGGTGGTGGTTTGTGGGCAATTAATAATAAAGATAGTTACTCTTGGTTCTTCAATCAAATACTCAAGTTGAGGAAAGAGGTGCAACGATATGTTACATGCAAAATACGGGTCAGGGATAAGATTTCATTATAGGATAACAATTGGATTGGTCAAGGGGCTCCAATACACAACCAAGTGGCAAGGGATTCCCTAGTTAGCTTCTTAAAGAAAGTCAAGGTGCAAGAGCTAATTTAAAATGGCAACTGGTCTCTATCATTAGATGAGACAAGAATTTTGCTAATCCCACGATATAGATACAATGAAGATGAAGATACTTATTTGTGGAATGGATTATTTGTCTTAGAAATAACTAAAAGAAAAGCAAAATAACTAATTTATGGGAAAGACATAAGAATAGGTGGTGCTAATTGGTTTGGAGCGAGGTTTTTAAGTCGAATGCTAGGTTTTTGCTTTAGTTAGCGATGCTGAATAAACTCAATAATATGTATAGACTGAAGTTTTTATCCTCCTCTAAAAATTATGTACTATGTAATTTGGAGGAAGAGGATAGAGATTATTTATTTTTCAATTACAAATTCTTCAAAGATGTGTAGTAGATAATTTCATCTCTAAGCATACTTAACCTAATTGACATATTTTAAGAGATATTACATATGTCTAGTTCCAAGTAAGATAAGGAAGTCTATATGATGGCTATTTCAACATGCCTCCAAGAGATATGGAAAGAGAGAAATAATAGAATATTTATATATGTAGATGCTTAAGTTCTCTTATTAAGCTTACAATTATAAGTACAAGAGAACAACTTATTATCAACCAAATGGAAAAGAGTTATAGCAGGAGGCTTTGCATTTTTTAAGAATTTAATCCTATCGTAATAGGTTGACATGGTTGATAATAAATGTAAAGATGAATTTACTGACCCATCCATAGAGATTCATGAAAATTTCAATAGTGTATGTTGTGTAAAGGAGAAGAAAAAACTGAGCATTTTCTTCAAATGCCACTATTTCAACTAAAAGAGGAAAACTATGTAGAAATTAGGGAGCTACTGTCATGGAATACAAAAACAGAAGGAAGAACAACACATGGAATGAAAGGAATTAGAAGAAATTGGAGGATTCTCACATCCAAAGAATAGGAAAGCTAACCATATTCAATCAATAGGACTAGGGAGCAGATAAACATGCAGAAGATACATGTATGTTATAATCAAAGCAACTCAAGGAGATAAAGCTTACTAGCTCAAGAATCAAATAATTGAGGTGATTAAGCACATAATTACAAAAGGAAAGGACTCACCTAAAGAGGTAAATGAAGGAAGGAGTTTGAAGTAGCAAGTCTCTCCAAAATCAGATCCCATTATATCTAGTCATTAGCAAGAAGTTGAGAATTAGAAATAGGACATTCTGCTTATATAGAAGAATCAAGTTGAGTTTAAGTTTTACTTAGACTATGATTTCCCCTCAATACATAGATCCCATGAGTTATTAAAGCTAAAATCCAAGCCTAGGAAACGGGAACAATGATTTAAGGAAAATTAAAAGAAGAAGACATATGATAAGAGACTGTAGAGAGTACCATACCTTTGGTAATATTGGGTGACGTAGAAAAGATGATCCCTTGGAAGTATTCAAATTTCCCAACCCTAATTAGGAAATGATTGAAGACGTGACAACCTAATGGAGAGGGGTTTTTACTCTTTTTACAAAATGCCATCATTTTATTAGTTCTTCCTCTGATATCTATAATGTTGTCATTTCTTGTCTATGTTTGCTTACAGTGTACTTTTCACAATGTTGTCATTTTGGTCTAAGTTGATGTAGGAGAGCTTTTTACTCTCCATAAGCTTTTTCCTTAACTTTTTTATTAATATCAATGAATTTTTAGAATTTTTTAAAAAATTGTGGAGACATTAAGATCAACTCTAACTTTTCTAAACTTTCCAGATCAAGATAATAGGTTTTTTTTTTCTTTTCTCTTCTTATATTTTGTTGCCTTAGATGTTGATTTGGATTATTAGGTTGTTAAACGTGATTGTGGGTTTCTAAATCCATATTATAGATTGTTCTTGAATTGTTTTATTTAACCTTATTCTTGTTAAATTCAATAGATATATCAATGCTTTGTGATATTTGTTATGTTTATGCTTGATAATATATTGAGAGTTTTAATCAAGTCATATATGTTAAGATGCACAACAAGATTTGCTAACTTAATAGACTTGCAAATATTAAATTAATAAACAATTAAAGAGAGACCTTAATTGTGAGTTAATTATTCCTGCCCAATTGAATAGCTAGGAGTAGTTTTGTGAATCAAGAGGTTGCAATTATATTATTATCTATTTCAATTGGGATTACTTGATTAGATCTTAAAAGAGGATAATCAAAACCTTAGGATATCTAGGATCAAGCATAACAGAATCAACAAAATAAAGGGGAGAAAAAACAAGGAGAGAATAAACCCTAACTTTCCATTATTGGTTAACTTTATTCAATTGCTAGTTTCAATTATTCAATTCTTTAGTTTTACTATTTTATTTGAATTTTAGTTAACTTATTTTAATTCAATTCATTTGATCTTTTATTATCTTAGATAAAATGTATTCAAATTGTTAGGTGCTTAATTAATCCTCATAGAAACAATACCTTTTATACTTCAAGTTACGATCTGTATACTTACAATATGAAAGCTTTTATATAAAACTGTCAAAAAAAAGGTTTAGGAATTTTATCTATCAGAGTGATAAGCAGGGTAACAATTGTTAAAAGAATAAGGAGAATCCTAGGAAATAAAGTCACTATAAGCCAAGTAGATATATGGTCATTATTTAGTGGGTAATAATTTTTGGAGAATTAAAAGTGTAAGTGATTCCTCCTGGACTATGTTGTAGCTTCTAAGGATGAGAGACAATATCACAAGGATCTTAAGTACAAAATTGGATAGCTTCTAAGGATGAGATACAATATCACAAGGAAATTAACTACAAAATTGGGTAGCTTCTAAGGATGAGACACAATATGCATAATGAACTTAAGTGCAAAATTGGAAATAAGGAGAGTACCTGGTTATAGTATAATAATTGGTATGAACTTGGACCATTATACTTAATCCTTAAGTTGCAGAAAACTGAGGCATATGTTTAAGTTTATGCGATGGATAATTCAGAGTTACAAATGACATTACAGCTCTATGGGCTTTGCTCTAATTATAAGGGAGGTTCCCCCTATTCCTCTGATCCAGATCTACGGGGATAAGTTACTTGGAGGAGGCATTCTTCAGAAAGATTCATTAACAACTTATATAAGCAATCTTTAAAGACAAGCTCCTATAGTCAACTAGTTTAGTTTAATCTCATTTAAGCAAAGTTAGTCATACGATCGTCATGATCAATATTAACTAAATTACCTTCATGCATAAAAAAATGAGTTATAATATGTAATAGTAATTTAGTGAATATAGTTGTATTCATTGCAAGAGCCAACACGAACAAGAGTTCTACTCCAAGAATGGAGAAGAATCTATCCCACTTGTGAGTTTCATCTACTCGAACGGGTTTCCTCCCTTTAAAGACATGGAAGCAGTATTGGTTCTCAGTGAGTAACCACTGGTTGTTTGCGCAGCTCCAAAAAACATCCTATCAGCTCCATTTCCACCCGCTTCTTGTGGTCTGCAATGTAATCAAGCAAAATATGATTTATTTTTCGTTCATTATGAAATTTTCCATCATCACACAGACCAATCACATTAGTAATGGCCAGAAAAATGAAACGAGAATTAGAAGCAGGGATTTCCCAGTTGTCTTCACAAAGCATTTTGTTTGACCATGAAGATGATCATGAGGATTTTGAAGTCAATAAGAAATGAGCTTGCATGATAATAACTTGAAACCTTGTTTAAGCATTCTGTCAACTTCTAACCGTATAAGGTGGACAAATAAAAGCATCGTAATAGACCTATAAGATTCGTGTCTCCTAGATTCTTCAGAAGCTAACCGAAGTATAAAGCACCATCTTGTGAGATAATGAATTTACATCTTCAAATTAATAATTGTTCAAGGTGGTCCCATGGTGAGAAGCAATTGGTGAAAAGCTCATACATCAAAGAAAAAAATTTTACCCGGAAGGTAGCAGGTACATGGGTGCTTTTTGCTCCATGTGTGCACCTGAATTATAGGAATAAGCTAATAAATTTTTTTCGTCTCGAATTAGGATAAAGAGTGCTTGGGAAAGGACAAGCGAATGGAAAATGAAGAAAAAGAAATGGATTTACCAGAAGACGTTGCTGGAAGAACGGAAGAGGAATTAGCAAGTACAGCCGATCCATAAGAAGGTGATAAATTTGCAATTGATCCTGAAGAATTATGACCAAATATGGAAGTTTGACCTGCGAACTGAGGGACTGATGTGTTTGGAAATGCACCCGGCAAGTTTCCCTTGAAAGGATACTACAGCACAACAATGCATTTCTTTCAAACTAATTCATATTTTATTATTTTATTTTATTTTAATATATTCTTGAAGAAACAAAGGCCACAGAAAGGTAGAACAAGGACAATTCTTCAAATATTCGCTTCATAAGCAAATACACTAGGAACCTTGTAATCGACAGGTCGCTGAAAGTCACTTTATAAAACCTAATACCTTTGCGTCACCATTTTGCAAAGCTAGGTTACATTCTCTGGCAGGTTTACTATGGTTTACAAATTTCCACTTGAATATTCAAGCAATAAAAGCAGAAATTAAAGGCAGGATTACATGTATGCAAAACTTGTCCTCCTTATGCAACTCAAAGTTTGTCAGCTTTGGGAATTCAGTTAATAAAGAATGAACGAAATACTGGACCAGTTAATAATGCTTATGTAAATGATTAACTTCTGTCCCATACAATTAATCTATAAACTTGAGCACAACCAAAAAGACTCATTAACGTGTGGCCCTCTACCTCAGAGAGCTCTGCTTATTTATTATATTACTAAGCACTAGGAATCCATACCCAAATGTGATGTTTATCTCAACATGTAAAGTCATCACAATCAACCAAACAACAGTACATATCAATTAATTAGGACGGTTGCACATCATCGTTGTTTTGGAATCTTCAATTTTCACATCTTTGCATTCAAACATGACTCCCAATAAATCAAAGATACATGATAGTGTAAGCAAGCATTCAAGAGTGACAAGTACATTTGAGATTAAGTTCAGAAATAGATTAACAAAACCCCAGCAGAAAGATGAATGAGAAACACATATATCTAATAATGACCATACCGTTGTAGCTTGTTGTGGAGTGGTTTCATTGTTAAAATCAAACGGATTTGTAGATTTTGGTGGATTTGGATATGCTGGAGTATGCTGTTAACAAAAAAACGATAATGGAACATCCTTAGTATCTTATGCATAAAACATAATGAAATGGACACTAGTCTCACTTGATCATCTTGATGAATGACATACCATTTGGTTGGTGTAATATTGATGACCATATTCCGTGCTGCACGACTGACCATTTTGCCAACTGCTTATTGACCCACTGTAGGGAGAATAGATTGCAGTAACAAGCTCCTGCAAGAGCTAAACATCTATGAGTAACCGCCATTGGAGGAACACCTAAAATTACACAAGGCAAGGTAACCACCACTGGCAGTTTTTTTCTATCATTTAACTTTGTTTCCACTGGAACAAGCGGAGATCTAGCTCCAGAATTGGAGTCTGGGTCTGTTTTCAGGATTTCTTTAGACGGATGTCCAGTGAAAGCATTATCAGGTCCATGAGCACCGATGACAGTTGATGACTAATGAATAATGATATATGTGAATAACATGCACAATGATTAGAAAACATATATTTGTCTCTATATAGATACATAGGTATATTTAAACAGAAAAAGCTTAAGACTTCCATATATTGTTACTACAATTCATATAACATTAAATTCTTGGACTTAATATGATGGACTACAATTAATGACCTTTTTGCTTCTTGTCGGCATCTCTAAAGTATCATAACAAAAGTTCCTACTCAAGCCATCCTTTTACGTCCTTCGATGGATAAAATGTAATTTTAAAAGCTATCAACATAGTACTGAAGAAAGAGCTTTTGTCTTGATAACTTACTGCTCTTTTAACCATTTTCTAAAACTTGACAGTAAAGGCAAAATTTTACCTGGTTGTCTAAAGTACTAATTTTCATTGTTCTCTGTCGCACAGTGGAACTACCATCATCAGCAGCAAATACAGAAGGCTTATATTGCTGCATTCCACACACCTCCAGCCCATTTGAAACCTTTGAGACAGAGTCAATGCTGACATCACCGATAGCTGAGGGAGTACCACTGGCAAAAGTTTGTGCTGGAAAATCAGTAGCTGTTGAGATTGCAGAGGAATTGAGGTTTTCAAGTAATGACAAAGTCCCTCCTGCATGTGAACCTGAAGAAATACCTCCTGCAGGAATGTTGCCTCCAGTGTCAATCTCCAAAGCTACCAGTTGATTTTGACATCAAGGGAACCAACACCATCACATAACTTTATCTGGCCTCCAGTTACAGAAGATGAAACATTACCTGCAGACCTGTCGCCTCCTGGTGCAGTTGTAGAATCACGCCCAACACTTTCTGATGAATGTTGCTTTTTCCCAGACAGAGCAGTTCGTGAAACATTATGTGTGATCATACTGTCTCCAGATGCAGTATCAGAAATTCCAATACTATTCAGTGGCATCAACATTTGACCCGGAGGCACAGCTGATGAAGGCATATTGCTACCAGATGCTGTCGTGGAAGTATTAATACCAAATGAAACTTCTGTCTCATTACAAGGGAATGTTGGAACTGAAAACTCCAATAGTAAAAGTTCCAAAGTAGTCATTTTTGGGGCTTGAGGTATGATCTTTTTGGCAGAAAGTTCATGAGAGGAGTTTTCTCCTTCACTAAATGAAAAATTTTTGTGCGTCTGTGGTTCTAATGCTTCTGTAGAGGCCTTGATATCTAATTTTTTACCAGTCAAGCTGTCTGCATTCTTACTTTTTTGTTCCAATGGATTCCCATTACTAGATATCGTGCTTACTGAAGGTGACACCCACTGCATTTATAAAGAAATAATGAAGTGGAGCATTCTTGATTGCACAGGATCACAAAGCAGAGTTCCAAAATATCCAATCCTACAAACTACTGAATTGCTGCTACGTTTAGGGAGCACTTAATGAGCGCTTGACCAAATTTCGATAAAGATTAATTTAGATAAAGATCCGATATACAAAGTTGGAAGAGTTATAAGATTCATAGGTGGGGCTCCATCATCAAGATTCACCAAGAGGGGGTTTGATTTAGAGGTTGGGAGAAACTCCAAAGCAGTAAAGAAGCGAAAGACTTTAAGGGAAGTGCATTGTCGAAATTCTCATCAAGAGTTCATGCTACAGCACCTTGGCTGTCCCAGAAAACATTGCCTAATTTCTCGTGGGACACATGCAGAGGAAGTCAAACTTTAATTATTCAACTACCCGGTCATATATAAATATCTTGCAAATAGTCATACCTGATTTTGAGCTGAACCAGCAGGATTTTTTGCATCTGTCAATTTCGAACATTTGCCTACCTGTAGTGGAAGAGGTTTCTCCCCTAGAATAGGTTTAAAAGGACGAACCATAAAGGATTTGGATTGATTTAAATTCTTTGTTTGGCCAGGAATGCTTTTAATATCCCTGGATTCTCTGTGTAACAACCTGTAGTTATCAGGTTTCTTTCCACTTTGAACACCATCACGAAATCTGTCATCGACAACCTCAAAACGGGCAGTGCTTTTAAAATTTCCGTATCTCGAATTTTCTTGAGAGTAAAGACTTCTTTCATTCTTGTAAGAATCGTTCCGTCCACGAGGACCTGGTCTTTCATTTTTTTTGCATCTGTCTTCACAATATGATTTTCTAAATCCACCATGATATGCGCATGCCATCCTGCTCTCAAAGAATTCCTCCTTGTTACTCTGTAAAATTGATACAATAGAATTTTTAGAAAGAAATCAAACATCTCCTGGAATCATTCAGCTAAAGTTACAAACGTGAAGTTACCTACATCATATATTTTGACATAACCACCATATCCCAGCAGAAAGCTGGTAGCACATAACAAACTGGATGTGCAAAGTGAGTATTTCGTGGGACTTACTGATTTCATCCTTAGAAGCTTCTCTTGATTCTTGTCTCCAGCATACCTTCGATCCACATAAATATGCTTGATAAAATCCCTAAGTTTACTAAGATTGCTGGTAATGGACATACAAACTGTAAGATTGAATAATAATATTACTGAAACATTAGTTTGAGAGATTTCATTGATAACTATATGCAAAAGTACCTGCAATCAGGATAAGAATTTCGTTGAGGATCCCATTCTTTGAAATATATTTGCCTTGCTCTCTAGGAAAAAGTTGATACTCAGACCAAAGAGATTAAATTATCAGAAATGATAGTACCATTAGTTTTTTCCGTTCACCTCATTTCCTGCTGCTTGAAGAGCGCTAACTTCCTCCGCGTTGAATTTAGACATTGACACTGATTTAACACGATGTGTGAATTCCCGGCTGGAATTCAACAAAGTAAATCAATGAATTTACTAAAAGGTAAATATTCCATGAAAAAATAAATTAGGTTAAACTGCGGAATGTGTCCATCGATCAAATATGTATCACACATATATTTTCTACGGCGTTACTAGTATGTTACAGTCAGGGGACATGTCAATACTTACTGTACAACATTACAGTTCATGCAGACGAAAGTGGAGAAGGTAGTGCAAACATATCGTGGTCCCTGCCAAGACAAGATATTCAGGACCTAGAAGCCTGTATTGTCTGAAACATATATATGTACATTTACAAATAAAAAATATGCTGAAAGATGGACCTAAAGAAAATTAAAAAGGATGCTAAATCAGTCATATTGTTCGGGTGGAAAGAAAGTAATTGACACAATTTGAATAGCCAACAAAATCAATCATTACCAGAAGACGGCTCCCGTAGGAACGTGTGGAAAACGTATAAAAATGACTCATGGAAACTGATAAACTAGACTCTTTTTTCCGTAAGCAAGTCTCAAGGCATGTTTTGACGCCCCTAAAAAAGTTGTGCGCCATTTCTTCTCTACTATATTTTTTACGTTTACGAAATTGTTTTTACAGATTATAAGTTTCCAGAAACCTCGCAAGGCTATATCAAATCACGATATGTTGTCTTTTGCTGTATGTATATAATGAAGCTGCCGGAACATTCATCACTTAAAGCTCAGCTGTGTACTACAAAACCAATTCTAAGTCATCAACATCTTGTGTCAACAATAATCATCGGTCTTTAGTAATTTAAACAGCTAAAAGATTATCTGCTTGCACTCGATAACCACACAAGTAACCATTCCTAGAGCGACCGTAACGGCCGATTACAAAAAGAAATTTATGAAAAGAATACAAATAAAACAAATACCAAAATATTGCAATTAATGCATCTTCTGTTCTCGGGAAGTTTGAGAAGATCCCGAATAATTCCTTCAATTCTCTCCTCTTCCTTCTCTTTCCTACCCATTTCCCCAGGAAATTACTCTGCCTTTTTGATCAAACAAAGCAGAGAGACAAAAAAGCAAGAAGTTAGACGTGTTCTCTTAAATGCATCACGGTCTGTGGTTTAATAAAATGTTCTAGGGAAGTTCGAACACTAAAAACAAAAAGGTAACAGAAAAAAAGAATTACCTGAGCTCGGAAAGCAATGGACGGAGAGAGGTAGAGTAGAGAAAGCTGAAACGGGAATCGGAGAATGGGAAGGAGGCTGAACGGTCTTGAGAACAAGAAAACTCAGGAAAATGTGGAGGGAAATTCGGCAGTTATAACGGTTAGATTACGGGACGGAGTTGGCGGGTAATAGAAACTTTTTGTGTCTTTTAATGCTTTTCAGGTTCGGGTCAAATCGGGATCTGTTGTATGACTTGACATTTCCCGTACGCCGTTTCGTAGTCTTCTTTTGTTCATTTACTCTTTGGCATGAGACTCTTACAAATTATACCTACCTCGTCTTGTTCCTTTTATGATTTTAATTTCTTATTGTAATTTTCTTATTAATATTGTTATAATTATACTTTTATTATTAATAATTATGAATACAAAGATAGTAATTAAATAACCAAAAATAGATAAGTCTTTGTAGTTACTTGAATAATTAATTTTTTTCTAGACAAGATATTCATTACTAATACATTATAAAATAGAAATTAAATGTACCATATTATTTAATATTTTAAATAAAATAGTTATTAATTTATATTTATAAATAAATAAAATATATAATTTAAATTCTCTAAATTTAGACAATTACTATTAAATCTATTAATACATATAATTTATATCTGAAAAATTTTACCATTGTCATAAATTAAGTAATACTATTTAGTTTTATTTCTTAAAATATTTAGTTAAAATTTTTTGGAAATTAAAATAATTATATTCTAAAAGAAAGAATAGCTTTACAAAGAAGAAGAAGAAGAAGTAGATGGAACCAACTATACAGAAGATGGATATATCAATGTTAACTACAAGGTCACCATTAAGTGAAATACAATGTGGAAAAGGATTGAATAGCCAATGGTTTTGCTACATCAACCCCCACGTTTCTCTAGTTTAAGAGGAAGGTTTTGCATCCTTGAAGTGGCACCAAATTAGCTCCTTAATAGATTGTAATGTGTTGGCCTTAAATTGTTGCAAGTTAACCTACCTAAGCTTGTATCTCTCGGAATTTGTTTCTCTCCATACTTCAGATATTAGTGTACAAAGGCAAGTTTTAACAAGAAGGAGTCTTGCTTAGGAAGAGAAGCTTTGGTGACCAATGGAACTAGGCTATCCTATTCAATTTGAGGATTGGAAATTAAATGAGCTCCTGATGTAGACCCACGTGTCCTATATGTCAAACAAGTGATTCATGATTTTTATTTTCCCTATGAAAAAAGGCAACGAAAGGAGTTTTGGGGAGATTTGATCCTATCTAGGGTGTTCAAGCTATTTTCCATAGCTAGCTAGGCAACAAAGGTAAATTTTGGAATATTTTCTTAAACCATAGCAATCTAAACTAGGGGACCTTAGGGCTTTGATTCAAGAATATAGTAGAGGTTATTTTATTGTTGTAGGACCTTGAAGGGCTTTTATCCCAAACAATCCTATCATTCTTATCTGGATTTGGTTTATATACAGGGATTACCTTCTTGAATTTGTTGAATCCTCTAAGTGTGAGGGGATACTCATTTTTTCTGATCAATTCAAAAACTTTTACTTCTAGTTTCATCAGATTTTTGAGTTGATAAAGTCTCAAAATAAGGAATAGGAGGCTCGGAGTGCTCCATTTGTCATACCATAAACTAGTATGCTTCTTATTGATAAGAAGGGATTTGAATGGCATGCATGTTTTAAACCTGATATAAGGATTTGAGTGAATGTCTAAGAGAGGACTGACCACTTTTAAACTCTTAAAATTTTGTTTGTTTTAAGGTGATAAGATTGCATCCACATACACCATATGTTTCCCTTATCAATGAATAATTCTTAGACCCTTTTGGTTAAAAATAATATGCTAGTTATTTGGAGAGATTTGATGCCAAGTCCACCATGGTCTAGTGTGTAACACCGAACTTTCTGAGCTCTTTTGTGTTATTCTGTATTTGGAGATACTACTGTATATTGATATATACATGGTTGTATATGAGTTCAAAGACGTATTTGAATCCTTTTAGCGCATATGCCAGTGATATATAATGTTATGTGCCCTTACCTGAACTTAGAGTTCATCAGTATGCGAAATCTTGAAGATTTCTGACATATGAGTTTTTAAGTGTGTAAAACAGAGTCCATTGGGTGGATATGACCATGGTGGTTAAATTAAATATGTTCTAATACCTTAGAGGTGATTATACATGATTTATAGATTTATCGGACACTTAGAAAGCTAAATTGGAAAAGTTGATGTATATAAGGGCTTATTTGCAAATTGTCAAAAGTTAAAG
>JAOQMP010000008.1:20070709-20106715 GCA_027563575.1 Erythroxylum pedicellare
CAGCTTAGATCCATTGCATTAGGTTCCAATTAAGTGAGACGACCCCAGGTTGCATTCTATATTGCAATCATTGGAATTTAATTTTTAATTCAACCTCCAAGGGTAAAACCGAAAGACGAAGCGGATCAGCTAGTGTATGGATGCGTTGCTCACCGATCATTTTCATTTCCAGTTACCATCAGATGAGGATGATCTTCTAAGTGATGCTGGCACATCTGGAGCAGGCTCATCTGGATCTGGGGCTGATCCTCCTATGGAGTAATTTGAGTCATTTGTTCTTTTTCTCTTAGGTAGTCCTATTTTTAGTTTTCAATATGCTGGATACTCAATAACCTTGTTATTATTCACAAAAGTAATGGTTGGTTGCTTATATGATTCTCATTGTACTTTTCCTGGTGTGTTATTATTCAATAGCCTTCCTATTACTTTTCAATGCATCATGGTGTTTTAATTGTTTCATAATTGGGGATAATATGATGTTTAAGTGTGAGGGAGATTATTCCATTTTAGCAAATTTTCTTTATGAATCCTTTTTGTCCATTTAATTGCTTGTACAAGTCATTTGTATGTCCTCTGCAAATTTTTAAACTTAGCAATTGAGGTGAATTGCATATTTTTTCAAGTGTTTCTTTTTCTCTGTAATATTTCATCGTGACAAGCTTTTGGTTTCACCGCGGTGACGCTGGTAATTTTTAATTCGCTGCGGCGAAGTCAATTCCTTTCATAAAAAGAAAAAGACATTTTCTATTTTAATTCTCTCATTTCAATACTTCTCCCAAAATAGATTCTTCTCACTCCTGTGTCTTGAAGATTTTATAAATTTCAAAGTTGTCCATATGTTTTTGGAAAACCATCTATGTTTTTAAATGATAGTTGATTTTGGTTAATTCCATTTTCAATGTTTTCAGGAGAGGCAAGTGAGGGGATGTTGAGAGAGTAGCACTATGCGTTTTTAAACCTTGAGATTGCTTAATTGAGATACTAACCTTGTTGGAAGGATATTTGGGCCTGGATTCTTTCATTTTTGTGTGTATCTGCTTAATTTCACATCTCTCTAGAACTTGTTTTAATTCTTGATGAACTAAAATTTTGTTAGTATAATAAAGGCATTCTTTTCAAAAATCCTACTTACCTAAACACAAACCCTACACACTTAACCATTGCTAGCCCCTTTGAGCCATCTTTTGAGTGCATGCATATTTCACAATTAATGTGAATATCTTTTCTCCGGTTAAAGATGATAAAAAAGGTTTCTATACAAAAGAAAAGAAAGAAAAAGTTACAAAAAGCTTAAAGAAAATAGAAAGCTTTCTCAAAAGAGAAAAGTTATAAAAAAGTGTTAGATTATGTTTATTGTTTGTTTAAATATTTTCTTACGCATAGTTGGCGTTTGTTTCATGTGGAAAATAATGGTAATGCGTGTACTCATTTTTCTTCTTCTATTAAAAACATTTCAATTAGCCTTATGTACATTACAACCCTGAAAGTCCTTTTGATTCTCAAAATTATATTTCTTGTGGTAGAGAGGTAGAATTATCACAAGCTTATGGAAGAGAATGGACTAAGTAGATTCTAGAGTGAAATTATCCCAAGGCAAGTGAGTTGAGATATTAAACACATTTCCTTGTTAGAAGTCTCTCATGCCCAATCTCTTGGATTAAATACTTATAGTGTTTATTTTCTTAGTATTTTTTCAGTCTGCTTGGGTTGATTTATGAGGAAGTGATTTAACTAATTCTCTGCTCCCATTTTTAAGCATGGTTGGTATTTTCTTTTACGCTTGTGTCTCTTTGATTTTTATAAGCTTTGTCCAGGATTACAAAGGTCTAAGTGTGGGGGAATTTGATTGAACCCAAATTTCTTATATCATTTGGTGACAATTTCATGGTTTTTGTTATACTTTTTGGCTCTTATTATCAGATATTGTGCTTAATTTAACTCATGAGTGCTTGTTTTGAACTAATATAGTTTTAAGGTAAAATTGTCACAAATAATTATTAATTGCACTAAATTGATTTTTAGAACAATCGATACTGCAAACTACTATTTTTCATTGTAGGACATTTAATAAGTAGAGCCAAAGAGTTAAGATCAAGAACAAAGAGTGAAGACCAAGAACACAAGTCAACGAGGCAATAGGCAAAGTTCACCGCAACGAGGATGATGTTTTGCCGCGGTGAAATCAGAAAATCTTTAAAGAAACCCTTCGAGAAAAGTTTTCCAAGGCGAGTCTAATATTTTTTCCGGGGTGAAATCAGAAAATCCTTAAAGAAAGAAAAGTTTGCAGCGGCAAACTCATACTTTCGTCATGGCGACACATTCGAATCAACACCAGTTTTGGAAAGTTAATCAACTGTGCAAACCGATCCAGCAATTCGATTTTGAAAAAAAACCTATTTTAGGATAATATGCAAAAGGGGAGAGGGAGCCGACATATATGGAATTCATTCCATCATCTTCCAACACCTATCACACCATCGTCTTCTCTCATATCCATCTTTCTTCCATTTTTCATCATCGACTTCTACCATGGGTGCCTCTGATTGTTTCTCGGTTGTGAAGTTTCTTGGAGCTATGCGTGGCTAGGCGTTTCTTTCCTCTTGAAGGTATAACAATGGCTAGAGTTCAATAAGCTTACAAGGGGAGTAGCTTAGTCCATAGTTTAACTATGACTTATGATTCCTAGGTTTAGGATTTGTAATTTGTAGTTAAACATACTTGATTATAGTTTAATCAAGTGTTGGCTATGTAATGTGTAGTTTAGATTTGTTTATGTAGAACTTTGAGCTTAAATATATGAAGTCTCATATATGTCTATTTGTGATCTTGATGATTCTCTTTTATCTTGCACAGTTGTGTTTGATATTGAATTGATTCTAGATTCCAAAGTGACTTGTTACATGGATTTATCCACTACTCACACTAAGAGCATTGAGAAGGGTTTTAAGAAATGTAGTCCTATTGATTAAGATCTTAGACCTAAAGAGTTCTTTAAGGTTTACCCATTTGAAACTTAGTGATTTCCACTCCCATCAAAATTAATTTCGAACTATGATAGCCAAAGCTCATTTTCAAGAGAATCTTATCACTCTTTGATCATTTTTCTTAATCTCTTCGTTTTCTATTCCCAAAAATCCAAAAATATATTTTACATGTTTTTCTTACAATTCAATTTAATACAGTTATTGTTTTCAAAGATCAAAACCCACACCTTATCAAATTTAGCTTGAATTTCGTGACACATAGTTTAACTTAGGTCCATTCATTTTAGTTTTGATTAAGTGAAACGACCCAAGGTTGCATCCTATATTGCAAACTTTGGATTATTTTTTGATTTGACTTCTAAGGATACGAACAAAGGTCCGAATCAAGAAGCCCAAATGAAAATGTAACATTGGGCTAGACTTTGGTTTAATTTGATTAATTAAATTGAAACAAAGTTATTAAAGAAAAAGGAAGGGCAAATTTCGATTTTATAGCTAAATGTGTAGCTGCATATTTAGGATTGAATTGCTAAATTTAAGATGGTTTTAATCATGCTTCATCATCATTAAATGGAGAAGTGATCTTATCATTAAATGGTTTAATGGTTGTATTTTAATGATGGCATGTAATGTAACGTAACCTTTTAACATTCATTTAATTAAAGAAGGAGGTGGTCAATTGATGTACTCTCTCCCTTCTTTCATCTCATAACCGAAAATGAGAGGTTCTTATTTAGGTTATTGGTCTTTTCATATAGTCATCTTAAACAAATGAGAGAGTGCCATTTATTGGCTTCTTTATGTTTTATTAAAGAATGAAGCGATGCATTGGATGCAGTTCACTTATAGGCTTAATCATCCTAATTTCTATGTATCAATTTTTCTTACCACTTCGCATTTTTCCTAGACCAAATGTACATTTAATTCCTCAATTTTCCAATTATATGAATTAATTTCAAATTCAGCTCTTGCAATTAATCAAACCAAAATTTAAGACATAAACGCTTCACAATTCACATCATGAACGTTTTAATCTTTTCATATCTCGGAATGAGTCAATTGAGTGTATACGCATTCCTTGTAATGTGTACAAAATCCTAATTCATAATCCATGTGTTTATGCTAATGATATGCATGTGAATGAAATGAAATTCATGAATTCACAATGACAGCTAAAGCTCTAATCCTTAATATGAAGAACAGGTTATTACAATTAAGGTCAGAAAGAGAATAGAAATATTGGGACAGAAAAAGAGCTAAAAAGGGATAATCAATGGAGTTTTGTCATCAACATTGACTGAGAGCTAGAGAAAGTTTTGATGACAAAACTCAATCAATTCTCTATTCTTTTGGGTTTATAGATTTTTCTTATTTTGATTTTTCTTAATACAATGGAATTTACTGGTTTGAATTCAATTGATATAAGTATTCTTTTCACTTTGATGATGAGCTAATTTATTCTTACTAAAGGTTTGCATCTAGATTTAATTGAATGTCTTAATTTGATAATTCCCATTAATATATATCTTGTATAGATTGAATGTGTTATGTTGAGTGCTAAGTTAACAGATTTGCCACCTATTAGTCTTAAAATATTGAGTGAAGAATCGAAAGATGAAACTTGATATTAGAGCTAAACAATCAATCACCCTAAGAATGAATTAGAAATACAAGTTCTTAGGATTCCTTAATTTGTAACTTCGAACGGTTAGTAATTGTTAGTATAAGGATGTGAGTAACTATTAAATTGATAGTCACTAATTTGATTAAAGAGAGAATAAAGTTTTAGATTATATTAATGGGAAGTTTAAAAAGTTAGGCATGAAATTGGATCGAAGTGTAAACCCTAGGTCATTTATGAAAGGTTTATATCAATTTCGTGTAATTCCTTCTTTTTGTTTAATTTCATAATTTCACAACCTCTATACCTTCTTAAATGTGATTCTTTAATTTCTTGTTTTAATCAAGTTATTACAATTAAAAACTTCATTGTGAGACGACCTTGGGGCATCCACCATATGCTACATCAACCTCGTATACTTATAGGTGATATGTTTAAGTAGTGTTAAATGGAATGCAACAAGCCTTTGGAACCACTACTAGGGAGAGTTGTTACTAGTAATAAATTAAATTTTATTTAATTTGTTTGCTTGTTTCTTTTTGAATTATTTTTAGGTGTTTTATGTAAAGGTGCAGGTCCCTAAGAAACAAACCTATTCCTCATGTCAATAACATTCACCGACTATTAAGAGTAGAGGAAAGAAATCAAGAAGGAGTGGAAAAGAACCTAAACTTAGAATTAGAAGAAGTGCATTTTAAAGAAGAAATAGAAGGAGCAGTCATAGTCAATGAAGCAGCACAGCTTATGGAGAAATATGCTCAACAGATCATCGAGACAACCACTTCTTTAATACAGTTAAGTAATTTAGTAAGAAAATATGAGTTGAAGAGTACTCACTACAACATGCTACCATCTTTTCATGGAATAAAGATCCTGTTAACTTCATTAGTGATTTCTACTATACGCTCCATACATTTCCATTGGAAGGGCTATGAGAAGACGGGCAGAAGATGAGGTGCTTCCCTTATACTTTAAAGGATAAGGCCAAAGGATGGTTGATGACCCTACTATAGAATTCTTTGACAACGTGGATAGAGGTCTATAATAAGTTTATAAGCAAGTTCTACTCACACCAGAAAACTAAGGAGCTCTAGGGAAACATTGCAACCTTTATTCAAATGGATGGAAAACCATTCCTTGATGTATAGGATCATTCCTAATCCCTGTTATTCCAGTGCCCTCGGCATCATTATCCACAATAGCTTCTCAATTATTTCTTTTATGATGGGCTCACTTAGCAGAGACATAATGCAGTGGATAATGCAGCTAGACGAGCTATAGGGGAAAAGATAGCTGAGGAGACCTATCAATTACTTAAGATGTTGGGTGCAAACTCTCAATCAAAGAGTATTAGAGGAAGACATCAAGGAGATTATGAGTTAAGCTCCAATTTTAAGATGGCTATGTAGATAGCTAAGCTGACTAAGCAGGTGAAGATGATAAATGCTAGAGGGAGCACACCTATTCAAAACCAAGATTTATGTGTTGTATATGGCATGATGGGGCATGGTGCTAATATGTACCCATCAAGTTTTGATCTATACCGAGAAGTGCGAGAGCAAATGAATGCCCTTGGTGACTTTCAACAAAGGGGAGGAATGATCCTTCTTTCAACACTTATAACCTTAGTTATAAGAATCATCCCAATTTCTCGTGGAGGAATTAACAACCAAATCACCCTTAAAAAACATTTTAACCTTACAAAAAGGGGACTCAATTCTAAGTTTAATCTTCTAACCTAGAACACCCAAAGAAGTCATCATTAGAGGATAGTTTAAATGCCTTTATTTAAATCAGCACTCAAAATTAAGAGGTCAACAATAAGAGGTTTAATTCATTGGAGGCATTTTAAAGAAGGTTGAAACCCAAGTGGGATAAGTGTCCAATCAGCTTCAAACCAACCAAAAGGGAAAGTTTCCAAGCTAACCAGAGCAAGTTAAAGCAATTATGGCCTTGCAAAGTGGTAAGTTAATAAATAACAAGGTTAATAATGTTATGAATATAGGAACATAGGAAAAAGAGGATGGTGAGAAGGAACAAATTATCACAACACCGTTAGAGGAGGAGAATCTAGAACCTTCAACTTCACCAAAGTTGCACAAGTCCTTTAACCCATACAACCCACCAATTCCTTTCTCGAGTAGATTGAAGGGTGAAAAGTATGTCAAGAAATGTTTTGAAATCTATAGCATGCTCTCCAAGGTAAGTATAAATCTTCCCTTACTTAAGTGGTTAAAAACATACTGGTATGCCAAGTTTTTCAAAGAGTTGAACACTAAATAGAAAAGGTATGCACCAAATGAGAAGGTGATGGTTTTAGAGGTAACATGTTTTGTTTTGCAACATAAGTTACCTGTGAGACCCTCTTTTCAGTTTTCGATAAATATCAACATTGTAAAACTTGGACAATATGATGGTGGCATGTTTTGGCAAGTTGTATGGTTCTTTTAATGGTGTAGCTGCAAAACTGAAGCTAGAATTATTTATGGGTGCTGGACAAATGAAGAAGCATTATTTTGATGGGTTACATGAACATATTAACGTTGGAAGGTGCTTCGACATAAATGCATTGTTTGAATGGAGTTTTGCATGGCTTCAATAATTAATGATTGCATGGCTTGACCATTTTACCATTATTTGAATGTTATTGTTCGTTTAATTATATTAGACAGTTTGGGTGCATTATTGGACAATTTTGGCTTTGGCTAATCAAATGGGATGTTACATAGATTAATGTTACAAGGGTTGCATCATGTGAATTCATGGTTTACATGCAAGGAGGATGTTATTCTTTAGTTAATTGTCACCAAACCACTTATAACAACCATTGCGTTTATCTTTTAATTAGTTAACATGCCTGAAGGTTATAAAAGGTTGTAAAACCTCCAGACCGTTAGTGGGCTGTACTCCAATTATTCTGCAATAAAAGTCTACTACTCTTTTATTACTTATTGGTTCTTTTTTGCGCCATAACCTCTATGTGTAACCATAATTATAATTCATGTTTATACTTGTCACAAAATTGGTATCATTTCTATTTGAGAGAATTAATTATGTTCCTGATCAACAGTTGTACAACGGTGATTTTTGTTTTTCCTTGGAGAAGGATTATTCTTGAATCAAGTAGGGATACTTAATAGCATTACAGGGCAGGAAAGTTGGATGTTGTCTAGCCTTAAAATAAACCTCATAACATTACCTCTCAAACTAAAGGATCTTGGGAGTTTTGTAATTAACATCTCTGTGGGGAATGGAAAGGAAAAAACTGGTATGCATGATTTAGGGCTACTATTAATTTGATGCCCTATTCTATTTATTTAAAGCTTAGGGAACCTAAACCCACCAATATGGTCTTGCAATTGGCATATCAAACTCTTAGATTCCCTTAGGGGATAATAGAAGACTTGTTAGTACAGTTTGGGGGGTTAGTAGTTCTTGTTGACTTTATAGGCCTTGATATGGAGAAAGAAATTCCTAGGGATGCTAAACATACTATTTCATTAGGAAGACCATTCATGGCCACCATTAACACTTTGATAGATGTTAAAAATGAGAAATTAACTATGAATTTTTTAAGTAAATCTCGAAGTTTCAAATTTTAATAGTTCCCCTATTACCACTACTACTACTGTGTATGAAAACTACTCATTTATTAATTGTACTATTCTTAATATTAGAGATGTTTTCTTGCAGAAAAGAAATGATGAAAAGCTTGAGTTAAGGGAGAAGCTAATTAATCAAAATTAACAAAACTAAAAGAGCTCCCAAAATACTTGAAATATGTTTTCCTTAGGAAGAACAACACACACCCAGTGATTATTTCTACTTCTTGAAGTAATGAGGAGGAAGAGAAAGTTGTGAGGCAACTGAAAAGGCTTAAGAAAGACATTGTTTGGGGTTTAAGTGATATAAAGGGCATTAGTCCCTCCATATGCATGCATAAAATAATCTTATAAGAGGGGGCTAAGCTAGTAAGAGAGCCCCAATGGAGGCTCAACCCAAACATGAGTGAGGTAGTTGAGGAGGTTCTTAAACTCCTTGATGAGGGGGTGATCTACCCTATAGTAGATAGTGAGTAGGTTAGTCCTGTTTATGTGGTACCTAAGAAAATAGGCATAAATGTAGTTCAAAATGAGAAAGGTGAGTTGGTACTAACACGTACTCAAATAGGCTGGAGAATGTGTATAGACTGTAGGTAGTTAAATAATGTGACCAAGAAAGATCACTTTCCTTTATCTTTTATTGACCAAATGCTAGATAGATAATTTGGCCATGCTTTCTATTATTTTCTTGATAGTCTTTCAGGTTATTATCAAGATCATATAGCACCAAAGGTCAACCTAAAATGACCTTTGCATGTTTATTTAGGAATTTTTTTCGGAGGATGTCATTTGGGCTTTGCAATGCACATAGTACATTCAAAAGGTGTATGTTATCCAATTTTTCAAACACGGTTGACAAATTCATTGAGGTATTTATGGAAGATTTCTCTATATTTGGTAATTCCTTTGATGACTATTTGCATAAATTGGCTTTTGTGTTTGAGGGACGTATTAAATGCAATTTGACATTAAGTTGGGAAAAGAGTCATTTTATGGTAGATCATGACATTGTTTTGGGACATAGTATCACATAAAGGCATAGAGGTGGATAAAGCCAAAATTGATTTAATTACTAGTTGCCACCTCTAACATCGATTAAGGGTATTAGAAGTTTTTTTGGGCATGCTGGATTTTATTAGAGCTTTATAAAAGATCTTTAAAAAATCTCTCATCCTTTGTATAATTTGCTTGGTAAAGATGTCCCATTCGTGTTTGATGATGAGTGCCTTAAAGCATTCAATATTTTTTAAAAAAAAAGTTAACTTCTGCCCCTATAATTGTTATACCTTATTGGACTTTACCCTTTGAGATTATATGTGATGCTTCGAACTATGCCATTGGAGTCGTTATTGGCTATAGAATTAACTAACTCTTGCATATGATTTAATATGCGAGTTTGTCTTTAAATGATGCACAAGTGAATTACACAACCACTGAGAAAGAAATGTTAGCTGTGGTTTTTACATTTGATAGATTCTAAGGTCATTATGTTCTCATATCATACTACTTTAAAATATCTATTGAATAAACCATAAGCTAAACCTAGACTCATTAGGTGGGTTTTAATGTTGCAAAAGTTTGATATGGAAATTAGGGAAAAGAAAGGTAGTGAAAATTTAACAGCTAATCACCTTTATAGGTTACACCCTAATGATGATAGTTCACACATTGCACCTCATAATTCTTCTACATGACTTCCTAATGAAAATCTATTTATGATTTCATAAGTCCTATGGTATGCTGATATTGCTAACTATCTTACTTGTGAAATCTTGGGAACTGACATGAAATTTTATAAAAAGAAAAGATTTCTACATTCTTGCAAGTACTATTTTTGGAGCGAGCTTTATTTTTTTAGTATTTACAAGGATGAAAGCATTCGTAGAAGTGTGTCGGAGGAGAAGCACTTGCAAGTGTTTCAATTTTTCCACAAGATGTATTGTGGAGTACTTTTAGGAGGAAAGAAAACTGCCAAGAAGGTTCTTCAAATTGGTTTGTATTGGCCTTCCCCTTTTAGGGATGCTCACAATTATTGCATTAGATGTGATAGATTCCAAGGGGTGGCCAATATAAGTAAAAGAAATGAAATGCCTCTTACTAACTTTATTGTGGTAGAGATTTTTGATATTTGGGGTATTGATTTCATGGGGCCTTTCGCAAAATCTGTCAACTTTGAATATATATTGCTAAGTGTTGGTTATGTGTCCAAATGGGTGGAAGCCATACCCACTAGGAAAAATAATGCTAACATTGTTTTGAAGTTTTTAAATGAATATATTCTAAGCAGATACAGAACACCCAAGGCTTTTATAAGTGATGGAGGAAGCCTTTTCTGTAATGAATAGTTCAAAAAATTGATGAACAAGTTGGCCATCCGACATAAGGTGGTAACCCCATATTATCCACAGACATCTGTACAACCTAAAATCTCCAATAAACAAATCAAAGGAATCTTGGAAAAGACGATGAGCACATCAAGAAAGATTGGGCAGTCCGCCTTTATAAGGCACTTTGGGCCTATCGACAGAATGATCCTTCAAATAACCTTCAAAGCTAGAATGAAAGTCTTGTTGTTCAATTCAAGGATGAGGTTATTCCCAGGGATATTGAAGTATCGGTGGAGTGGACCATTTCAAATCATCCAAGTCTTTCAGTATGGGTGGTGGAGCTCTTGAACTTAAAGACAAATTAAACATTAAAGTTTAATACACTAAAACCTTACTTGGAGGAATTTTGTGGAGCCAAAGTCATTGAAAGTGTACTCATTTTTTATGCTTGATGGACCAAGGCCAGCTAATACGACTTTAAAGAAGCAGTTAATGGGAGGCAAAACCCATTGGTTTGTAATTTTTTATTATTCTGTTTGAACAATTTTAATTTTAGTTTCCTTTTTTATTAATTTAAAGCAACTGCATTAATTTGTTAATAATTTTTTATAAGATGTAGGCATAGTTAAAGGAAAAGGGAGTTTTATTGTATTTGGTAAAGGCAAACATGAGGATTTGCCTTGGTTATGCCTTAATGCAGATTCGTCGTGCCCCTACTCACCTTAACCATGCTTCATCAATTCCTTTAACCAAACACAAGATTAAAGCCTGTAAACTTGGTCATGATCCACTATATTAATGTCATGTACCTTACAAAAGAAAACCTATGCCGACTTTTACCTACCTTTATTTGTTTGTGACAAGACAGTTGGAAGTAAGGCTTTATATCAAACTATGCAATGATGGAAATCAAGTTCTAATTAACCCTCGTTATTTCCTTTTCAATCTATGCATGATCACGTTGAGGAAAATGTAATTTTAAAGTATTGGGTATAGGTTTTGTTTTCAACTTGTTTTGTTTAATGTTTACAAGGTTTTGTTTGTATGTTTTATTTTCCTATTTTTTAAACTATTTAACGTTTAGATCATTTAATTCTTAAGTGCTTTTAATCAAGTTCTTAATAGATGGCCTTAAAAATTTTTAAAGCAAGAGTTTAAGAATTAAAAGGAATGAGTACTAATTATCAATTTAAAGGGTCATATCATTCTTTTACATTACCTTAAAAAATTGATGAGAATTTGAGCCTTTAAGATTGAATTTCAAATGGTTATTCTTCTTAGTGAACATTCTTGATTGTTATATTGCTAGAACTTACTTAGGTATGCTTTTCAAGATCACATGAAAATTACGATTGAGCATCAAAATGATTATGGCAAGTAGGTTTATCCACTTAACTTAAAAGGCTGACCTTTTATAAATCTTTAGTGAGCTAATTTTGAGCCTTTTCAAATGTTCTTTCTTTTACAGAATATAATCATCCATGATCATTTTATCATTTTTCTATCAATTTGTTTGACCTTTCATTAGGAGCAAAAGCATTTAAGGAATTTAATGATTATTTCATTATGTAAATTAAAGCGTAGAGTTAATTTGGTTATCCATGTTGTTTGGGGTTTAAATTTCTTTTAAATAGAGTACCTTTGTTACAATTATGAGTCCTTTCTTATTAAAAAAATATCAAAGAAAAGAAAGTTGTTGTTCCACATGGCCAATGACAATAAGCTTAACCATAGTTTTTGCAATAACGTTTCAAAAGAAGAAAATTGAATAAATAAAAACAAGAAAGAAAATAATACAAGAGGGACCCGATCCTTAAATTAAAGGGTACTATAGTAAAAAGGTGGAGATGTTTTAAAATATTTTGTGTTTGGGATTTATGAAGTAGTAGTTATAATTACTTGATTTTTAGAATTGTTGTTGTACATAATAACTCACTTTTCCAAATGACATATCTTTACCCTAGCCCTATTACAACCAAACGAAAAGACCTTCTGATTGGTGCTTGGTTTTGGTTAAGTGATGGAGATTTGATTAATAAGCAATTTTATGGAGATATACCTTCAATGAATGCAAAGAGTGTAAACACTTCAATGATCAAACACTTGAAAGATGTGGGGTAGTTGTTATAATGCATTTTATATTAGGTTTTGTATAGTTTTTGTTCAATTTTTAGTCTTTTCTAGTTTGTTTGTTCAATATTGTTGTTAGGTTTTTATGTTTAGGTATAGCTTTAAGGACTTGAGGAGATGACTTTAAAAAGATTAGAGAATATTTAGAGGACATCTCAAGATTTTAAGGAAGCCCAAATGCGTAGCTATTCAAAGTCATTTAGACCAACAACCGTATGTTCAAAGTAAAACTTATTTTGGCAAAATTAGCAGCCAGACAATTGGAGCATTATGGACATATTTAAGGCTTATGAGATCTAAATGAGGTGATTTAAAATCTCAAATTCAAGTCAACATCCTGGGCTATAATTCCTATGTAAAACTCAAGGCCCAAAAGTGTTGTTTTGAGGGGGCTAAAATGGCTAAGAATGAAATATGAAATTTGTCCCGACCCAGTCTAACCTTCCCTTAGTTTTTGTCCCATAACTTTAGCTATAGGGCCTTTTCTAAGTAAAAAAGGATTCGTTGTAAAACAGGGAGGTGGAAATATAACTTATAAAGAAATCATGACCTAAAGAGGATGACCTTGAGGCCAAAAAGAAGAGAGAAGTATCAAGACGGAAAGAGAACTACAAAGGGAGAATCCATGGAGTTTTGTCATCAATATAGATTAAGAGCTGGAGAAAGTGAACGAGAGTTTCACTCCTAATCATCATTCAAGGGTTCTTTTTTCTCTGTTCTTTTGGATTTCTAGATTTTTCTTGTTTCAATTTCTTTTTGATATGATGGAATTTACTGGTTTGAGTTCAAATAATAGGAGTATTATTTTCACTTTGATGATGAGCTAAATTATTCTTACTAAGGGTTTACATATAGATTTAATTGAATGTCTTGATTTGATAATTCCTATTAATATATATCTTGCATGGATAGATTTTGATGTGTTAAATGCTAGATTAATGGATTGGCCACCTATTAGTATTAAAATATTGACTGAAGAATCGAAATATAAGTGCTAAGGATTGCTTAATTGATAACTTCAAGCAGATAGTAATTATTAGTTTATGAATGTGAGAAATATTAAATTGATAGTTGCTAATTTGATTAAAGATTGAATAAAGCTGCAGATTATATTAATGGGAAGTTTAAGAATTTAGGCCTAAAATTGGATCGAAGAGTAAACCCCAGGTTATCTTTAAAAGGTTTATATCAAATCTATGCAATTCATTCCTTTCATAATTTCACAAACTCTATACCTTTTTAAATTTGATTCTTTAATTTCTTGTTTTTAATTAAGTTATGACAGTTAACAACTTCCTTGTGAGACAAAGTTGGGTGGTCCACCAAATACTACAACATCCTTGTATACTTGCAAGTGATGCGTTTAGGTAGTGTTAAGTAGGACATGACACTATCACATTCCTCTGAGCCAAAATTCTAGGATTATGTTCCTATTATTAAGAGGATAAAATCAAGTGTAAATGGCTGGTAGAATAGGTTTCTCTTATATACAGCCAGAATTACTCTTCTTATTTTAATCCTTGATAGCCTGCATCTATATTGGACAACTCACATTGCATTACCTAAGAAGGTTATAAAAGAAATTAATAGAATAAAGAAGGCATTCCTATAGACAACTATAATAGATAACTTTAAGAATGCAAAAATCAAATGGAGTGAGGTTACTACACCTAAGAAATAGGGAGAGCTTGGGATTATTTCTATTATAACTATGCAAAAATTCGTAATGTGTAAAAGGCTTTGAAGACTCTACACTGATCAAAAAACACTTTGGATCAAATGGATCCATAAGTGTCATCTCCAAAATATTGACTTCTGGCAAGCTACATGCATAAGAGAGGCCTCTTAGATCTTTATCTAGATGATGTAGTTGAGAGACATTATCTATCCATAGATCAAGTATAAGATATGTAATGGACAAAAAATATGGTTTTGGCTTGATAACTGGTTAGATTTAAGTCCTATTATTCACAACCTTGTGATGCTTTATTTGAGGAATAGAATATCTTTGAACTTTAAAGTCTCATCTCTGATCTGGAATAGTGAATGGAATGGATATTTTAGAGGTTTTGACAACCTTTTGCAATACCTCCCTCAATTGAATAATGTCATAAATGAGGATGAAATCATTTTGGACACTCAATTCGAATGGTAAATTCTCAAACAAATCATGTCATCAACTACTTTCTAGTGGACTATCTGAAGTTCCTTAGTTTAATCTTTTATGGAGAAACCCTTTAAATCCTAAAGCCTCTCTAATCACTTAGCTAGCGATTAGAAATAGGCGTAAGACCAAAAGTCAATGGTATGGAAATGTGGACTCTATTTGTGTACTATGTAATATGGTAGTGGAAGACAAAGACCACCTTTTTTTCTATGCATGTTTTCTAAAGCAGGATTTTACACTTAATTATAAGTGACAACTATATGTATGACTGGGAACAAACATTGAATTAGTTTATTAGCCATTCAAATTAGAATATGTATAATGGAATAATCATTAAAGCAGTTTTCACTACCACCATTTATACACTTTGGATGGAGCGAAATAGAAGAATCTTTACACACAAGGACGAAGAGAAATACCAGCTAACAAACAAGACTATTAATTGGATCAGATCAGCTATTGTTGCTAAGAATGTTCAGAACACTCTTTCACCAAAGATGAAGCATAAATGGAAATTATAAGTTAGATAACAATATTGGTTTGGATTTATTTTTTATAATGTTTTTACAATTGCGTTGTACTTAATTGAGGGCGCAATAGCCTAGAACTAATTGTAATATTGTATTAGCTTCACCTATAGTTAATGCAATTTATTCGTTTTAAAAAAAAGAAGAAAGTGATTACATGAATTTTCTTACCTATACGTATTATGATAAAAATCATATATATTTCTTATTCATGTTTATAAGTATTTGATACTGAATTTAGGTTTAACATTATTATCATGTTCAATACATGATAAGAAATAGATTATCGAGTAAAAGTAGCTAATCTAGTTATACAAACAGTTTATATGTATTAGATCAAAGGAGACTTAAGCTTAACATAAGTGGTAAGAATAAAAAGATGGATAATTAAGACTATCCTTTTATACCATACAGGTTAAATCAACATGATGAGAATCATAAAGTGACTTACAATGACATATGCATCCTTTGATTGTGAATCGTATGAAGCTTATGAAACTTACTAGGTTGAAAAATAACCAAATCAACCTTTAGTGAAAGGATGATGATGGTATTGAATTGCTAAATTTATACATGTGATGTATTTAATAGAATAACAATTCATAAAAGGATAATATTTATATTTTATTAGATTACTAATGACTTTATATGATATAGTTATATGTATTAAATGAAATAATGATTTAAAATTTTAAACAGTTCAAATTGTTTAAATCTAGGTAGAAATTAAGCATTGAGAATGCTTAAGCACTTCAATAAGACCGATTTAGTAAGTTTAAATTTTTGGTTATCTATAGGTAATGAGATTCTCTAGTAAAAATCTTCATAATAAAATTTCATAAGAGTATGGATTTATTAAAAAATACAATATTAGATATTGTAATATGCAATATTATTTCTTTATAGCTATACTTAGTTAATGACTTACCTTCATTAGTTCCAACTAAATCAATTAGCAAGATTTCATATTAGATATGAAATGATAAGTCTTTAAAAGATTCAAAGTTAATGATTTGAGGATTTGATGCTTGGATGAAGCATACATTATCCATTAAGTTTATAACCAAATTATCTAACAAAAGGTCATAAGATATTTAAAAGGTTAGATATAATCTTATAGACCTATTGAACAAATTGCTTGTATCAATTTGTACTTATAGGAGAATAATCCTCATGATAAGTAGTAGGAGTAAGAAGAAATTTGAAAAGTTCAAATCTCATGACAATACATCCAATTGGAACTAGTGCCTTTATTGATATATTTGATGTATAGTTAAAAGGCTATGAGATAATGAAAGGTCCACTTTTATGATGAATTCAAAGAATTTGTTTGGAGATACTTGTGAATTTGTCATGTCTACAAGAAGGTTAGTAGGATTATAATTGTCCTCTTTAGTAGGAGTATGTAAACATATATTGCTTGTAAAGAACAACCATTCATATTTTCAATTGTTGAAAATATAATTTTCTAAGAACAACTTTTGTTGGATATAAAAAGGTAATAGTTTAATTATGGGAATTATATCTATAGAGATAGATTATAGATTGGAATTTGTTTACTTATTTTAAGTCTAAGTACATAGATAATGTACTAAAGATGTTTAATATTTGAGATATCAAATACTTATGAAGTATTAATGATATCCATTATTCTATGTACAAGTTGATATTTGAGCTCAAGGTGAAAAGGTTACTAACTTTAGAAGTAAATCTTCATTAAACTATATTTTCCTTATAATAATACTATTTAAAGATTGGAAATGTTCCAATATAGGAATGGATGCTAATTAAGCCATAATACATTTTTCATTCAGTGGAAATGAATAACTAGATCAATAAGGTCGTTAGTGAACTTGATATAGTTCCTTACATTGTTTACAATAATAATTTATTGTAGAACATTAGCATCATTAGGCATGTAAAAGTAGCTAAGGTCTTATCAAAGATCTAAAGATGTATTTAGACAGTCTTCCCTAATTATGTTGATAATTAAGATGAAAGTTATAAGATGAAAGCAAGTTATGCTCACTATAGAGAATCTTGTAGAATTCTCTCAGTAAGCCATTTTCCCATTAGTAGCAAGATCATTGTATACTGATATGGTATAAGATACTTAAACGATTGGCTTAGTGTAAGTGAGAGATTGTTGGTTTATACCCTAAAGACAATCGATTGGTTGTAGTTTATGACAAAATATTTAAAGGCAGTATTTATCTTATGCATATTTTAAAAGTATATGATAAAGTCCATGAGACAATTATACATTGCAAATAATATTATGATGAGATTATAATTATGAGATTCACATTGCATTTATGTATTATCTTAAATTATTTCTATTCACTGTTCTATTAATATTGGATATTAATAGAATGTAAAAAGAATAGCACATATTATGTTTTTCTTATAAAAGAAGTAGTCAATCTCATAGACTAAATTATATAGATACTTAAAGAAATGTACAGGTGCTTGTTAAAGAATAAGTTTACTGACCCCATATGAGAACTCCATTTGGAACATTACTTGTATGTCTATAGAAATTTTCAATATGATAATTGTATAATTGATCCTTTAACTTAAATTCTCCAAAGTTATCTTAAGATTGTTATGTTTTGATACTATTTATTATGTATTCTAATTGTGGATAGCTCATTCAATAGTCATTTGATGTAGCATGAACTATGTGGAAGTAGTTGAGTGATCAAGATAGGATTCATCACCATTAAAGTAGTTAAAGAAAATCTTATGTTGTTCTCGATTAGTATTGAATCAGAAAATCCTTGGCTAAGGTAAATTGATGTTTTGTAAATAGTTTACAAATGTCATTAATTGAATCAATACCTCATGGTGAAGAACTAATATGATTGGACTCAAAGTGGAGTAGGTATTAATTCATATTGTATGTCTAATTAGAATATTATATGATGAAATGATTGAATTATACAAAAAAAATCATACATGGAAAGGGTAGTTAAAACCACTTTACATTCCTAAATATTTAGGTAGTATGATGTGTTGTTAGATACCAATGTTAATCTATATTTTTTTAAATTAGAAAATTAAATACAAATTAAAGGATTTTAATTTGTCCATTCCTAAATATGATTTAAAGTTATAATTTAAATCCATTGTAGACATATTTCAAAACCTAACGAGTCTCACATAAAAAATGGGTCGAAGAGAGTAAAGATATTTTAATCAAGTTAGACTTGATTAAAGAACTAGGAAATAGTTTTTGATTGAATTCTCTCTTTAATTGATTGCTCTCTAGCTTCTCTTTAGCTTTTTACCAAAACACCTTTAAATATTTTCTTTTTTGGTAACTTTCTTCCTATGACTGGTTTTTTTTCCTCTTTTAATACAAATGCATATTAGATTTATTACTAAGGTTCCAACTTCAATGGAGGGCCTTTTTAAGGCCTTAAACACATTTTCTTTAGAAGAGTTCTTCATACTCTTCAAAGAAGTCACAAACTTTGGAGGAAAGTTTATGAGATTAGATTTGAAGGCACTATGAGAAATCAAAACCATACAGAAGCTTTACAACCCACAAAAGCTTGGAAAAAAATTAACATTAAGTATAATAAAGGGAAGCTAAAGCATTACCAAAATGTCATAAAATATGTTGATGCACGTTGAACACACTAGAAAATAAAACCTAACCCTACACACTAAATTTTATAACAGTGGTGAGTAAGGATCGTATCCATAAGGAATGTATGTATAGCTTTTGTAATGAGAAGAATTGGTGTTTAGGAAATAGAGAGTTCTGGTTGGAATCGAAAGACAAAATAAAGTAAAATTGAAATAATGAAAGTAATTTAATTTAGAAAGTGAGAAAATGATAAATTTGATGAATGAGTTAAAATCCAATTCTTGATTCAATAGCAGTCTACACACAAATGAACACACTTCATTATTTTATGGTTTTCACACATCTCTTAGAAACTATTAATCATAAGTTAACAATAACTCTATTAACCTTGACTCTTTTAATCAAAATAAGCTCTTTAACTAAAATTATCTATCAAACAACCTAGAATAAGCTCTCTAGATTTAATAGGACATTCACATTACAAATTAGGAAAACAGATTAATCTAGAAAATAACCACACAAGCTCGACTCATTTAGCCTATGTTATGTTATCCCTAATGATTTAACACCATTATTTTACCACGAATGAATCGAAAGCATAAATATTATCTACTATATTCAAGATTCTAGAAAATGGTTTATATAAAAACAATCCAATGAAAGCATTCAAATCATTGTCACACAAATTCCCAATTCAATAAGCAAAGAATAACATAAACAATCTCTAAAGAGAGAGAATCAACAATTCACAATGAAGAGATGCTCAAATTTGAACGTCGGCTTTGATTTCACCTTCAAACTAGAAGGAAGAAGAATATCCTTCCATAGATCTTTAAAAAGTGAGTGTTTTGCCTTCATACCTTCTTTAGCCACTCATATGCCGATTTATATGAAAAATTAGGATTTTGGAAAGGTGCATGGTTCGATGCACAGCTGTGTATCCAACTGTGCGTCACATTAGAACTACTTTTGAATGCATACATGGCCTTGTAAATGGATACACGATCATGTATCTAATAAGTTAGGATGAATTCTTTATTTTCTTGCATTTTCTTATCCCATCTTCACTATAATCTATCTCCTTCTTATTCCATAAAGACAAATGAGTTTGGACATTAAGAGGATAGCTTAAGGAATATGATTTTAACTTCTTTTAGCTCTTTTACTTCCAACTTATACCTAAAACCAATTATGAACCTAAATGAGTATCTTAAGTATTTTATAGTATTAATCATTAAGTGTTATATAGTAAATGTATAATCAATTAAGCACACATCAGATGGAGTGATTTCCCTACCCATTGAACTATTCAAATCAGGTGAGAAGCCTTAGTCCTCTTCCTTGGTAGGTCTCTTTTAAAAGTCCTAATTTTCATGTTATAAATCTATGGGCTATAGTAAGATGAGGTAAAAAAGGACTTAAGAAAAACTTGCTAACGGAGGATGGAACCATCTTGTTCAAATTTTCAATAGAGAATAGTTTGAATGACATCATTAAATAAAGACAATGGAATATAGGTGGTGAAGGATCATTCAAAAATGGAAGCCTGGAGTAGAATTTGACAAAGGTAGCATTGATACTTTTCCTATGTGGGTGAACTTTCACAACTTGCCTTTAAAACTATAGACTATCAAAGGTCTAAGCTTCCGAGCTAGTTCCTTAAGAAAACCTCCATGTATAGATACATAAACTACCAATAAGGAGAGAATATGTTATGCAAGATTTGTGTTGAAATAGAAAAGAATTCGATTATGCCAAATAGCTTACTTGTGATGAAACTTAGGTAAGTAGGTTAATTGGTGCAAATAAAAATCCCTATCTTCTATCCCTAGAAGCCTAACAACTCAAACAAGAAACGGATGCCTATAGGGAAAGAGTTGAAGATAGGATAACAAGATGAAATTCTAGGAATAAAGCACAATGACACTAACCATGAGGATAGAAAAGATAATTTGGATTAGACAAATACAAGAAGAAGGAAAACTACTGAATGTACATTGCAGGAGATTTCACTCAATCTGGTTGAGTCAGGATAGGCAACTGTAAATATGGAGTTAGAAGAGTAATAAAATTAAGATCTTTTACAAAAATCTAAGATAAAGAATGAAAATCATAAAATGATCTATGGTAAAGCTAAAGATGGTACAGATCCAACCTTGAATTCCATAAGAAGACCAATTAGGAGAAAGGAAAAAGGGAAAAAAAAAGTGATTTCCCCCTAAATAGTAGTCCTGGTATAAAACATTAGAGGGCTTAGTGACTCTCCTACGACATCAATAGTAAAAGAGGTTGTATAAGAAAAGATGCCTATTATTGTAGGCCTTTTTGAAACTAAAATCAAGTCACCTTTTTCACATGAAGCCTCAAGTTTTTAGGTGCTAAATGGAAACAAATTTCTAATCATCTATCTCATTACAATGGAAGAATAATATGTCTATAAAACTCAGACAAGATTGAAGCATAAGCAATAGGAGAGAGTGATCAATTCAAATACTTAAAATGCCAGATGGGAGGTAAGTTCCCTATCTTTAAGTTAACTCTAATATATGACTTCAATTTTGGTTTCCAAAGGGAAAAATTGTGGTTAGATCTGCAACATATTCAAGCTAGAATGTAGAATTCATGAATAACAGTGAGAGATTTCAACTACACTCTAAACTCTAATGAGGCAGTGGAAGGAAATTTACCTTGGGAGCTTGCAAACAATTAACCAATCTTTTCCAAACAGTCAACATAATGGATCTAAACTTAACAGGTAGACTTTTTATATGGTCAAACAAACATCAACGAAACATGCTCATCTGAAAGAAACTTAATAGTGCAATTGTTAGCCAAGCTTGGCTGAGTTTATTTGCATAATATTATGTCCATTTTAGTGAAAATATTTTCTCTAAACATTTATATTTACACATACAGAATATTGTAGAATCAAGGAAGTATGGAACTCCATTTAGGATATTTAATGGGGTTACACAATTAGAGGTCTTCATGGATTTATAGATGTTGGAATCAAAAAGTGCAAGGTTACATAGCACACCAACTAATTCAAAAAATTAAAGCTAGTAAGATCTACACTCAAACCTTTGTTAAGATGAAAAATCAGAGTCTCATAGTTACTAAACAAAAGCTAAAAGAAACTCAAGATGCATGCTACAATTACCTTTATAATGCATACTTTAAATTTGCTAAAATTTAAAGGCTAAAAGAGTACCAAAAGTTGTGAAATTTCAAAATTCAATCCTAAGGCAGAAAGCAAAAGTGAATTGGTTAATAGATAGGGACTCCAATATAAAATTTTTTACTCGTCCCTACTCTCTAGGAGAAAAGGAAACCAAATTTCAGAATTACTAGACAACTTAAGAAACACTAAATCAAATCAAAGTGATTTGTAATAACTAACGAAGAATTACTTTAATGGGATCATACGTAACATTGTCTAGCTTTAATGTGAAAAATGTTAATCAAGCTTTGAAAGACTCAATGGATTCTCCTTACACAACATAGGAAGTCAGAGAAGTCCTATCCAGCTTTGATCCTTCAAAAGCACATAGACTAAATGGTTTTCCAGCTTGGTTCTTACAGAAAAACTTGGATTACTACTGAAATTCTATTCACAGAAGCTGTCTTGGAATTTTTTCCTCTACCAAAATGCTTTAAGAGGATAATCAAACTTAAATTTGTCTCATACTAAAGAAACAAACCTTTCTCTACAGTAGAGTTCAAACCTATTTCTTGCTATATTACAGTTTATAAAATCATTGCAAAAGTCCTAGCTATAAGGCTAAAGTTTACTCTTATGAAAGTCATCAATTTTTCACAACGGGTTTTTATCCCTGAAAGAATTATAGGTGACAATATCCTTCTCTTATAAGAGCTATTAAGGGAGTATAACACAAGCAAATGCATCAAAATTTATTGGATGAAAATCAATTTTTACAAAGCTTTTGACACAATCAACTAATGCTACATATAAAATTGCCCTAAAGTAATAGGTCTACCTGTCAAATGGATAATGAAATGCATTCAAACTTCCTTGTTAATATGCTAGTCAATGGAATCCCTACTCAATCCTTCAAAAATGCTAAGGAATGAGGCAAAGGGACCCTCTTTCCCCTTATCTTTTCACTCTAGCAATGGAAGGTCTATCTAGATTAATTGCCAAACTCACATATTACAATGGCATGTTCTTATATCATTATAATTGTAAAGAAATCAAACTAACTCACATGATCTATGTAAACTTAAATTCAATGATGAAAAGAGTAGTTTGTACATTTCTTCATATGCTAGGAACCAAGCTGAAATTATTAGCAATATAGGCCTTGCTTTACATTCTCCTCCCTTCAAATACCTTGGAGCCTCTATTACTACTATCAAGCTCAAGTTCTCATACTTCATTCCACTTAATGAGAAGATCAAATCAAGGATAAATGCATCATGAAATATATTCCTCTCCTTTACTGCTATACTTACATTCGTCACTTTAGTTCTTAATAGTTTGCATATGAATTGGTCAGCCCATATTGTAATGTCAAAGAAAGTTATCAAGTTAAAATCTTTTTTCGATATGGAAATGTAAAGAATTTCAAAAGTGCCAAAGTAAAATGGAGTGAACTCACCATCCCAAAGAAGCAAGATGGTTTACAAATCATCCCTATTTCAATTATGCAACAAGTCCCTTAAGTAGGAGAATATGGAGATTATCTATAGATAAGAAAGCTCTCCAAATCAATTGGATGCACAAATTTCACCTCAAAACCTAAATTTTTGGTAGATAACACACTATAGATAATTCTCCTAGATTTTCAATCAATTGCTTAACCTGAGAAGAATGATTTATCCTAATATCAAACATAAATTAGGAAATAGAGCAAACACTTAGTTTTGGTTTGACAACTGGGCAAATTCTAGCCCTCTCATACAAAGAAATGAAATCCTATAACTCAAGAATAAAATTCCATATTCATTCAAAATTAAGATTGGTATGGGAAGAATTTTTTAGGGTTATCTCTACTTATTGATCATCTACCTCAAATAACTGAGGGATATAGAGAAGACTGCATTATATGGTCTATAAATCTAAAAGGGACATTCACAAATAGCTCATACCATAAGATATTCATAAGTAGTTTAGATGAAGCCCCATGGCATGGAATTCTTTGGAAATAGTCTCTAAATAGTAAAGCTTCACTAATCACTTGGCTTGTGATTAAAAATAGAATTATAACCAAGAATAAACGAATCAAATTTTATTCTATGTAAAGAAGTTAAAGAGGATAGGAAACACCTATATTTCAGTTGTAGATACTCCAAAGTAGTTTGGAGTCACCTACTACTTGAAGCTAATTACACATATAAATGGAATGAAACTCTAAGCTTGATCATCAATCTCACCAAGTAAGGAAAACAAAATGGGTTGTTAATCAAAATAACATTCACTACTACCATCTATACTATTTGTAAGGAAAGAAATAACAAGTTATATAAAGGAGTCGAAGTAGAAAAATATCAGCTAGTAAATAAAATCCTCAATTGGGTCAGAGTAATATTGATGGCAAACAATATGCAAAACTCACTCACTCTAAGAATGAAGAATAAATGGAGTTCGTTAAGAACCTTTGAGATCAATCTTATAATTTTAATTACGTTACAAGCTAAATGCTAGTTAGCCTATTGTACTTCATTGTAATGATGAACTAGAGTTTGCTAAAGTTAATACAATTTCAATAATTTTTCGAAAAAGGTTAGACTTGACTGTAAAGTTTGAGAAACTTTATCATTAAATATAAGATATTTAATAAATAAGGATCAATATAAGATATTAGATCTTATTTGTGCATAATTGGTATTTAACTAGAATTATTTGTAATTTTAATTAAATTTTAATTGAAATTAGAATTTAATTTCAATTAAATTACTAAAATGTCCAAAGCTTATTATAAATAGGCTTAGGCCCCAATGAAGCTGGCAATCTTACATAACCCTCTCCGTAAGAGTTACAAAATTCTCTCAACTTCTTCTATAGATACCATTAGATGTTAAACACTTGTGTGGCTATAATGATTGTGATGTCAATTTCATAAATGATTCAAAGGATGTGACAAAAAAAGGATTCAGCTTTGGAATAAGGTATTAATTAAGATTCATGCTTTATTATGACTTATATGTTAATCATTTTTATAATTAAAGTAATCTTTGTTTTCAGGAAATCAAAATATGAAAAAGTTTCATGGTTATTCTGCAATAGTTGGGATTGGATTCCATCGTAATTTCCCAACCCTTATGGGATCAACACTTAACACTCGTCACTATAGGAAACAATAAGTGCATATGCCTTAGTGATTCTTTAGTATTGTTATTGTGTGTTTGCATTCTTTCTATAACATCAAATTATTGACATTATTTTTAGGGATTGTGATACGAGAACAGCCTTATTTTTATTCATCAAATAATAGTTTATTTTTATTTTATTTTTAATGATATGGGAAATTTTTATTTTTTCTTTTTATATTTATTTATTTTTAGAGATGTGTTTCTTGATCTTATGTTTATGGAAAAAATTTCAAGATTAAAAGTATTTATTTCTTCAGTTACCAAACAATCACTTTAAGTAAAGAGGGCTTCTACATTTAATAGAAATCTTTGCCTCAAACAACTGAAGATCTAGAGTGTTTAAGTATTTCTTACTATATCAATATTTTCTTAATAAAAAGGGATTAATGAATTTACTTGGTATTTTAAATTTGATGACATTTAACTCTGTTATGCTACATCGTACTACATATCTGAAAGCTAATGAACCCTTGTTTTAGAAGAAGAGTGGATGCAAACCATTAACTATTGATATAAGATTAATGAAAGGTCTTGAGGAAAATTTTAACTAAAAGACCCATAAAAAGCACTTGTTAGGAAGCAACCTAAACAGGCAACTAGAAGTTTAGGCTTTTTCAAATTGGTAGCTTTTAGGATTGTTAAAAGTAGTTTAGTTTATATTTTGTATTTTTAAACTCAAGGTTTTAAGTTTATTTTTATGTTCTGTCATTATTAGACCATAATTATCTTACTTAAGTTGAGATTTAATGGTGTTTTGTAGACTATAGAGGTAGCAACACCCTTACGTGCTAGATAGAGATACGATATAACTAGCTTAAGAGTAACAATTTTCCTTACCTCTTTCCCATTGTTTTTCAATATTTTCATTACTTTTGCATCTTTTTAACATTAAAGATAATGCATAACTTAATTACATGGGAGGGACCTAATAGTTATTATTTCTTAGAAGTTAAATAATTTCGTTAATAATAGGAAATAGTATAAAGAGTGTATAAAACTATTAGATACAATAAGACTCTGGCTAATAATGGCCACCAAACCATTAAGACATCATTCATAAGTTCCATCCATTATAAATGGAAGGAGATATAAGAAGTTGTAAATTGCATTTTAACTATTACATTTATTTCACCCAACTTCTTAAGCAATGCTTGTTGGACTTTAGATCTGGATCAATTGGTATTCTAAAAAAATTATTTGGTATACACTAAATAACCTAGACCTATAATGCAACCACAACTACGAGATTAAGAAAAACTATTTAAAATGAAGAAAATAAGAATAAAAACAAATAAAAATTATAAGACTAATAAAATTAAGCTTTTTTAATATCTCAGATAACAACGACATAAACTTGATGTGTATGTTATAAATATGAATAGATATGAAATAATAATAGTAAAGAAAACATACAGGGAAATATACATATTGTTTTCTATAATATAGCCTAGATGAGTCCAATGTCAAACCCGCAGAGATTATAGCTACTAACAATAACTCTCTTCCTATTATATAACCTAATAAAATAAGCAATTGATTAATAAAAAAATAAATAAACAATTCCAAAGACCAAATAAAAGCAAAAATAAAGATTAACACAATTGATAGATAAATTAGATCCAACTAAGATATTCCTTAATTACTTTATTTTAATGATTATAATTCCTTAAACCAGTAAGAATTCCTAAGTTACAACTATACCATACCTCAAGCAATACGCTCCTTATTCCTAAATTGATTTGACCAAAATTTCTTTCAAATCAAAATAACCTAATAATGTATTAATTCTATTTGTGAACTCCTGTGATAAGTATGATCTAAACTTAGGACATAAAATTGCATATAAAATATCAGACATATAAAACATACCATTCAACATGCATTATATATCAAACATAAATTCAAACAAGCAACTTATGCACTCATAATCAAATTACATGCATTTGATTTTAATTATTGATCTTTATAATATAAAATAATATTTCCAACTCTTTGGATAATTAGATTAGATTAAACTCATTAATTCATAATTAAGTTAAATTAATTTTACAACTAGAAATTTAATTTGATTTGAAAACATTTTTTAATTTCAATTGAAAACTATTTCCAATTATATTAACTCCTTTATCAAAATTTAATTGAAAAAATTTCCAATAAATTATGCTTCTTACTCATTTTAATTAAGAAAAACTCCTTTTTAAAAATTATATAAGTAACACACTTTAATTCAATTAGAAATTTACTGCTAATCTAGTTAAATTTTACTTTTTCGAATTAAAAAATTATTTTCTAATATTAAATGGAAACTACACTCAAAATTAACTAAAACATCTTTTAATTTAATTAAGAAAGTTAATTATTCATTGATTTGGATATTAATTTCTTAATTAACTAAATTTTGTTATTTAATAAATTAGTAAAATATCTTTAAAGAAGCTCATTTTTCTTAATTAATAAATAAAAATCAAATTTTATTATTAATAAATAAAGAAAATTTTCCAAATAAATAAAAAATGTTTCTATAAACAAATAATCATAAATTTGATTTATCTCAATCAAATTGAAATAAATAGATTTAATTAAGAAACACTTTTCTTAATTTAAAAAGTCTAATTAATTAATTTCATTCTAATTGAAACTAATTAATTCTAATTTTATAAACTATTTTTCTAAAGCTAATTAGAAAATAATTACTTTAATTTTGGAATTGAATTTAAATTTAAAACTTCGTTTAAATTATGTTTGGTTATGGGATATTCTAGAACTAGATTACTCCTAATTCAAAAACCAGATAAGCTCAAATCTAACTTTGGAATACATTATTCCAATGTCCAAACAATCCATATTCAAAGCGTAGGATATCCTTATCTTTGCTGACAAACATCCCCCTATTCTAACCTTAGAGTATGTTATCTACGTTGCCAATCATACCATTTCTTAAACTTACTTACAAACACCCTTCTTCTTTAACTTTTAGAAACTCTAGCAATCAACATAAAAGTCTGTCACCACCCAAGACTACTAACCGGCAGCCACCATCAGTACCGTTGATGCCACTCTTGCAGGACATGCCATCAATTCCATTTGTCACGAACTTAGTTTTTTACTAACAAACTGCTCGGCATTTAGTTGTATGTCTCAGAACTAAATCAGCCTCTCCCTCGAATGCTAGAAACAAAGCTAGCATAAGTTAGTAAAGATGCAAGATAAAACAAGAACAAGAATGAGGAAACTTAGAGAATGCTTTGATTGGTCAAGAAAGCTTTACAAGGAAATTGCTAAGAACTTCTATGCATGTTACAAATCAACTCCCCTTGGCTATTTATAGCCTTCTACCTCCTCAATGGATGGCTAGGATTCATTTGATCCAATGGCTCGCAATCATCATCTAGACATACTTTATTGAGATTATGTACATATCTACAACATTCTACATGCTTCTATAATGTTCCATATTATTCACAATGTTCCATAAGCTTCATCTTCTATCATGTTCTAGAAGCTTCTAGGGTTTTCTATGAGCTTATACCATATTCTAGAATCTTCCAAAAGATTCCAACATGTTCTAGAGGACTCTTTTAGACTGAACCTCACCTTGTAAGCTTCAAAACATGTAGAACGTGACATTCTCCCCCACTCATTTCGGTGACGCCCTTGTCACGTCCTCTTAATATGCCTCAATCATTTCCTTATAGTTTCATAATGTGATCTCTTGCTCCCAACTCGCCTCACTATCGAGAATCCCTTCCATTTCACAAAATACTCCAAGTAGCTTGGATGGGAACCCCTCCTTGGTATAACACAATGCACTATAATTTACTATACCTTATGCTTGTAAGAAGTAGTGATGGTTGTGGGTGCTCTCTTTGATTTGCCCCTAATTAGGTCCTCCTTATCATTATGATACAACTTTAATAAGTTCACATGGAAAACTGGATGCATCTCCAAATGTGATGGCAATGTCATTTGATAGGCCTACTTGTCCACTCTTTTCTTTATGAGAAAAGGGCCCTCATATTACCATACTAGCCCTTTACGTACCTTATCAAACCTTCGATTTTGATAAGGAAGGAGCTTCACCATTCATAGGTCTCTTTCCTTGAACTCCAAATGTCTCCTCTTAACATCCACCCATTTTTTATTGGTAGCTCTTACCAAGTGTGCTCGTGCCATATCAGTTTTCTTATATCAACCTTTAGCAAACTTAAATGCAACAGGAGTTAGACCGTTACACCTAATTGCCAAAGTGTGAGAAGTCATGGGTTGTTGTCCTATGGTAATCTCAAATGGACTAGCTCCCGTTACTCACTCTTTTGCAAATTGTAAGAGAATTAGGCAACATCAAGCAACTTAGTCCAATCATGTTGGTTGGCACTCACATAATATCTCAAAAATAACTCTAACAATGCATTCACCCTCTTAGTTTGGCATTGGTTTAAGGATGAAAGCTTATAGAGAAATTAAGCTTAGACCTCAATAACTTGAATAACTCCATCTAGAATCTTTCGATGAAACAAATGTCTTATCACTCACAATCATCTTCGGTATGCCCCAATACTTTACCACATGATGAAAGAATAGACATGTTGCATCTTCAACCATAAATTTTGTAAGAAAAAGGATGAACACTCTCTATTTGCTAAATCAGTCCACTACCACCATAATGTTGCTACATCCGTCGAATTTTGGTAGACATATGATGAAATCCATGGAAATACTCTCCCAAGGCTTCTCCGGAATGGGCAATGGCTCTAGCAAACTAGCTTGCTTATATTGATCCACCTTGTCTTGTTGGCACACAAGACAAGTCTTCACATATAACTTAATGTCGTCGCACATTTAGGGACAATAGTATAAATGCTCTATAAGTGCCAACATACATTGTGCACTAGGATGCCCCACCTATTTGTCATGGCACTCCTTAATGATTTCCTTCCTCAACCCTTGTTACTTCGACATATACACACGATCACGTTTGGCAGTGAGCACCCCATCCTTGCCAACTTCATCAAACTCTTATCTTACGAGTCATGCTCTAATCTCTTCTTAACACGATCCACCAAAGGAAAACTCAAACTTGTGATGGAAAATAGCTTAGCCTTTCTACTAAGTGCATCGGCCACTATGTTGGCCTTGCCCAGCTTATACTCCATCATAAAATCAAACTCTGCCAAGGAAACTTGCTACCTAGCTTGTTTGGGCATTAACTTCTTTTGGTTGAGGAAGTAACTTGTGGCAACGTTATCAATCATGACCACAAACTTAGACCCCAACAAGTAATGACTCCAAGTTCATAAGCAATGTACCACTGTAGTCATCTCTTTCTCTTGAACCGTATAGCAACGCTCGGTATAATTTTGCTTATGACTCTTTTAAGCAATTGGATGACAATCTTGTATCAAAACACCGCCAAGTGTAAAATCAGAAGCATCAGTATGTACCTCATATGTTTTGGAATGATCGAGAAGGGCCATCATCGGTTCTTCCATCACTGTTTGCTTCAACGCTTCAAATGTTCCTTGACATTTAGAATCCCATACCCAAACTATATTCTTCTTCAATAGATCAATGAGTGGAGATACGAAGGAGGAATGACCTTTGATGAACTTTTGGTAGTAATTGACAAGGCCAAGAACACAATTTGGGCACCTTCCTTAGTGGATCCTAATCTTGGATGACTTACACTTTGGACTTATCCATCCTAAGCTTACCCCCTCCCACAATGTGCCCTAAAAACATTACTTTATGATGAGCAAAAGAACATTTTTCCTTCTTCATGTACAGCTCATTCTCCCTTTAGACTTGGAAAACTTATCATAAGTGCATAATTTGCTCTTCCAATGTTTTACTATATAGCACAATATAATCCAAATACACCACAACAAACTTATCTAAGAAGGGTTACAACACCAGACTTATGAGGGTGAAAAATGTGGTGAGTACATTTATGAGTCCAAAGGACATGACTAAAAATTCAAAGGAATCATACCTCATAACACAGGTAGTTTTTGGTATATATCCCTCAGCAATCCTCACTTGATAGTATCTGATCTCAGATCAAGCTTAGTAAACCATCTTGCTTCCCTAAGTTGATCAAACAAGTCAGCAATGAGGGGAATGGGATACTTGTTCTTCACGGTAATCTTATTGAGCGCCCTATAGTCGATGCACAATCAGAGTGACTTATCATGCTTCTTTTGGAAAAGCAAAGGTCCACCATATGGAGCCTTCGACGGTTGGATATATCCCGCATCTAACAACTCTTTAAATTGCCTCCTCAATTCTTCAAGCTCAGGAGGTGCCATTTAGTAGGGTACCACTGCAGGTGGACTTGCACCTTGCACGAATTCAATTTTATGATCTACCTCTTGCTTCAGTGGGAGCTTCTTTGGCAACTCCACTGGCATCACATCCTTATACTCCTTTAGGACATAGGCAATCTCCTTAGGTGGTCCACTTGATGAAGCTTGCTCCTCCTCCTTATTGGCCACCAAGAATGTGGGTTGCACCTTTTTCACACCCTTGGCGAGTTGCATGGTCAAGAGTTACTAGGCTTATAGGCTTGCCTCTTATGAGAAGGGCACTATACACATATTACCCTCTTCTAAGATGCATATAGTTTTGGCGAAAGGAATCAACACGGCCTTGACACCATCCATAAACTCTAGGCCAAGAACAATTGGATAATCATCCATATGAACAACTAAGAAATCAACAAGGTTAGACCACTTACCTAAGCACACCTTGACGCCACGAGTAACCCCTGTTGGACCCTGAACTTTTCTTAGAATTTAGAACTATTAAACAAGAAATCATTAGAAATTAGTCATGAGTAAAGAAAAAGGAGAATTCTTGAATTAGAAATGAAGTATAAAAGATGGTTTAAGTACAAGATGGGTTATATTTGAAATGTTGGAAGTTAAAAGCTGGAAATTGTAGTTGAAACATGTTCACTAAATATGTTTCGATGTTTTAGCCATAACTTTTTCTCTAGTTATCCAAATGAAATGATTCTTAATTTAGATTAAACTAGAGAGCTACAGCTACATTTTTCATGAAGAAATCAAATTCAAATTCTGTCTTTAAGAGTCTCTAAACGTGACAAGAAATTGAAAAACTGGGTACGCTTCTGCGAAAGTTCACCTCTACGGCGAACTTATGAGATTTGGTTAGGATTCCTCTCAGCAAAAGTTCGCCAACTTGAACATACTTCTATATTTTAGGCATAACTTGTTCTGTATTTATCCAAATAGAATGATTTTTTATTTGGAGTAAACTAGAGAAATAGGAATACAAATTATTTGATGAAATCAAGTTTTAATTTATTCTCTAATAGTTTCAATTTCTGGATGGAAATTTAGCACAGAATACTATTTTACTATAAGAATGGTTTGGAAATGTTTGGGGTATAAATTTCATATTTTTGAACCAAATTGAATGATTTTGGTGTCATTAGAAAATTAAGAAAATGGGGAAACATTTTCCTTGAAGGAAGTGTTATCAAATTTCTCCAATTACCTGATCAGAATGATCATGGAAAAATTGACCCGAAGGTCCCGATTTTTGGAAGGATTTAGTTAAGGAGTTAGAAGTATAAGATGTAATTTTAATAGACATAAGGGCTAAAATGGGAAGGACAAGGTAAATGAAGGATAAAATGGGAAAAGACCAAATAAATGGTCTTGAAGTAAGAAAGAAAGAAGAGAAATCGTGGAAAGAAAGAGAGAAAAGAAGGAAAGCGTGGAGAGAAGAAAAGAGAAGAGAGGAGTGCATGGAGTGTTAGAGAAGAAGGAAAAAAGAAGAAAAAGTGGAAGAATCAACTTGTCAAGGTAAGTATCATTTTTTTTCTTGCTTAGTAGAAAAGTAAAAAGATATTTGAGAGAGAAATGAGTTTGTGTAGGAAGAAAGAAGAGAAACCCTAGATGGAGGTTATGGGTTCCTAAACTAGGTTTTGATTTTTCTAACCTAGATAGACTATGGGTAGGTTAAGCCTAATCCCAACTTAGCATTTATTTCATTTTTGTGATTTTTGAAGCTTCATGAATTTCTATGCAAATATTGTGTTGAATGAGAACTTGGTTGTTTAAAGGAAACTAAGGAACGCCAATCCAAGAGCAAGAGGAAAGGCAATATTGAATTGGATTTTGCAAACAATTTAGGTGCGTAATGTATTTATAGTTATTATGTGATTGGGAAAATTCTTGCCTATGTGTGTGTATGTCTAAATTGCTTAATTTTTGAATTATTATGAAGATTTCATAATGCATGATGATTTGTGATTATCTTATACCTTGACAGAGGTTATAACATTTTGTCTAAATGAAAAGAAGAAAAAGCATATAATGAAATGATTTGAGCATGAATATGTACTTTTGTTTGAGCAAGAGTAGAACCATTTCATTTGTCATATGCACGTTGATAAGAGCCTTCTCCTGGCTACCCACTTGTGGCATATGAGCTCCAAAAAATGGACTCATTTTTTTCATGATGTTAACTTCGGTTTTGTCATTTTGTTCTTTGGAACCCTTAAGCCATTTATTTGTGCATTGCATTGGATTTGTTTAGCATGATGAACAATTGTGTGTTAGATATGGATAGTTAAATATTCTTAAGTTGATTTGTGATGATAATTGCTTAAATATGAGTTTGTGAGATTGAATTGTGGATGATTAAGTTTCTAGATATAATGAGATGTAGATGTATATTGATATACATATATATGCTTGAATTTGTGGCCAATTACCGATGGCTATAAATATATTTGCCACTGAGCTTCGCAGCTCACTCCATCATTTTCACTCCTCAGGTGCAGAACGAGAAGGATAGCGATCCTTGCAAGGTAATTGGTATACTTTAGGATCTAACTTTTAGTAACTAAGTTAGTAACTACATTTTTGGATAGCTTTATAAGCATATCAATATGAGCACTCATTGTATTTTTCTTATTTTGTATTAAGCCAAGGGTGTGGCTTTTGATATGTAATTAAAGTTGTTTAAACTTTTTGATTTAGTAATGAGATTAAGCTATGAAGTTGTTCTCTTTTGTACATGTTTATGTTTATCTTCTTTGTTGAGATTGCATGTATGTTAGTGATGGAATAGGATGTTGTGTTGAAAGAATTGTATGAATGTATGTATTTTGTATTGTTGGATGTTTAGGTCTAGTGTCTATTTTCTGGTTTCACCGCAGCGAGGCTCAGAGTTCACTGCAGCGAACCTTTCCAGAAGGGTAATTTGTGCTCGATCTGGAGACTTCAACGCAACATATTTGTCCCGAAGGGTTCAAGGAGATAATTCCATGATTTTGCCACGACGAAACAATTTCATCGCTGCGGCGAACTGCCCCTGCCATACTGAATTTCTAATAAATCCGATGCTTTCCACTCTCCTTACACACCATCCTTACCTGACTGTCATGAATCGAACCTTGGGATTGGAAACGAGGCCCGAGTGCCAACAAGTTTGGTATTAGACACTAGAAATGGCGTCCAACATCTTTTGGTATCAGAGCTTAGGCTTTAAAGAGTCCTAGGCTTAGAGTACATTAGGCTATGCATTATTATGGTGTGTAATAAATCGTTTGCATTGTTGAATTGATTGATTGCATTAAGTGACATGCATATCATGCATATAAGTAGGAAATAAGATTTAAAATGAAAGTAATCTAAAAGATAATGTTTTATTGAAAGAGTAAAATGTCACCTCGTAAAAGAACATGAGGAGTTTTGCAAGGATCTGCTGCACCTGATTCCTCACCATTAAAGAAGGGTACTGATGAGTATAGAATCCCAGTAATTGCAATCATATGAGTCACATGTATAAACTTTCATTAAGAGTTTGGACTATTAGAAACAATGAGAAAATTGGTGTTTTGTCAGAGTGTAAGATAAGAAAAGTTGTGGATATTTAGAAATAAGAAATATTACATAATCCGATATGTTAGACATAGATTCAGTATTTGTGGTTATGTCAGCAAATATGGTAATGGAATTTTGTTGTGGATATGTACTTGAATTGATATGGATGTGAAATATTTTCATGAATTGACTGAAAAAAAATAGAGACTGGGGTGGAAATGACAAGATTTAAGGTATAAAAGCAAAGTGGAATTGAAAAGTTGATCTTGGAATTTATGATCTGATATAAGATTGAGCTAGTGAATTTGAGATCAGAATTTCAAGATGGCTATGTGTCTATAATTCTAAATTGATTATGAACTTACATATAGAAAATGAAACAAATGATGGTGATAGATGTAAAAGTTCTCAAGGTTATGTCGACTAGTTATTATGAGTACATATCCGATAATATGGTTACATTGGTGAATAATGCGATTGAGTACATACGAGATCTATATTTGGATATGGTGTAGGAGATAATCTATGATCCCTATAGTTAAAATTATGAGATGAATCAGAGCAAAGTGATGGAAGTATGGTATAGGTGATTATGCTGAAAAGGTAACTACTATAGAAGAGTTATTTTTGAATAGTCGTAAAATATTCAGATGTTGTTCATAATCAATTTTAATTGATGTATCATTAGCATGAGATATAAATTGGTGACCTGCCAAGATAAATTATATATATAAGATGTAATGATCTTGATGGTATATACCAAAATATAAGAGTAAATGAATGTTTCTCTTATTTCATTGAGTTTTATTATAAAGGATATTTTGATCATGTAAAGTGTGACAGAAATTGAAATTATTGAAATA
>JAOQMP010000008.1:20113877-20131722 GCA_027563575.1 Erythroxylum pedicellare
CAATCCTTGCAAGGCATCGGAAACTCCAAGATATTAGAAACTTTTGTAACTAAGTTAGTTCAATCACTTTTGGATAGCTTCATAAGCACGTTAAACATTGAGCATCCTATATATGTTGTAATTTGTGTTAAGCCCTCGTGGTTAATGTTATTATGTAATTAAAGTTATTTATGAGCTTCTGTTAATTTGGTAAATGAGTTTAGAACTAAAAAGTTCCCCAGGCGTATTTGCATGTTTCCTCTGTGATTGTACATTTCATAATCCATGTCCTTTATAGGTGTATAAATTGTGTTCCGATTTCAGGGAAACAACTGGGCTAATTTAGGCTAAAGTAGTCAAAGGCGTCTTTTGGAAAGATTTAGTTTATCTTTCTAGCTTTCCAACAATATAAAGTATGAAATTTTTGGATATTGGAGTCAAAAGATAGGGTCCTTGTAGTGGAGATGCTCAAGAGTTTAGGACGTATCGTCTGGTGAGAACGCATCGTCTAGTGAGGATGCATGGTCTAGTAAAGACGTATCATCTAGTGAAGACACTTCGTCTGGTGAAGATGCTTCATTTGGTGATGACATCATATCGTTTAGTGATGACGTCATATCGTCTGGCGCATTGTTCATCTGCTCCTATCGTCTGGTCCTATATTTGACCCTCTAGACGATAGAATTTACCTTTGAGGTCTTCATGAAAGTTGTAGATCATGAAAGTTGTATATCTAGAAGTCCTCTTCGAAACCATTCAAAGAAAACCTTAATCTGAAATCTCTAGTGAAAGTTATGCTAATTGTTTTGAGATAGGTATAACGTGATTGAGGACATAAGCATGGTCGATTCTTTTAGGCCATAACTTCATAACCCGACCTCCAAATTGAGTGATTCTTAAAGTACTAGATTGCTAACACATTTTCCTATCTCTTAATAAAATTTGTAGCTTTTAGGGTCAATTTGAAAGAGATTGATGGGAGGAAAATGAGGGATCAGTCGAGGGGTATAACTAGCTTATGGGCACACTTAGGATTTTCTTTAAGCATATCTTGAGCTATAGAGCTCTGAATGAGAAGGTTCTTGTTTCAAAATAAACTAGAGGTATAAAGCTACAATCAACTTGAAGAATTCAAATTGTGATGTTGGTGATGGGCTTCTGTCGGCAAGCCACCCTTGCGAGATGATGACAAGGTGGGGGTTCATCGGAATAACCCAACAAGGAAACCCGCTCACGCTTTTTGACTCCCGAGTGATTGTTGGGCTCCGAAAATGGGGTCCATATATATATATATATTGAGGAGTTAGTTAAGAAAGTGAATGACTAAATAAGTGATTGAAAGATCAAGTGATTATATTGACTATAGTCAATTGGAAGAAATTATTTGAGTGAAGAAGGGAGACTGAGGAAAACATAAGACAACATTACCTCCATTTGTTTGTTCATTCAAGTAAGAATTTCGAGGATGAAATTCTTTAAGGGGGGAAAATTGTTGGACCCCAAACTTTTTTTGGAAGTTAGAACTATTATACGTGAACTGTTAGAAGTTAAAAGCTGGAAAATGTATTTGAAACATGTCACTGAGTATGCTTTGGACTTTTAACCATAACTTTTTCTCTAGTTTTCTAAATGATATGATTTTTAATTTGAAGTAATCTAGAGACATAGGGATACAAATTATCTTATGAAATAGAGTTTTAATTCAGTCTCTAAGAATTTCAATTTTTGGGTGGAAGTTGAGCACAGAATATTGTTTCAATATAAGAATAGCTCGGAAATATTTGGTATATAACTTTCATATTTCCAAACCAAATTAACTGATTTTGGTGTCATTAGAAAATTAAGACAATGAGGAACATTTTTTGAGAAGGAACTATTATCAAATTCCTTCTAGATTTTGGAAGGATTTAGTTAAGGAGTTAGAAGTATAAAATGTTATTTTAAAGGGCAAAAGGGGGACATAATGGGAAGGACAAGATAAATGAAGGGTAAAAGTGGGAGAGACTAATAAAATGTGGCTTTAATTAGAAGAAGAAGAGAGGGAGTCGTGAGAATAAGAAATAAGAAGAAGAAAGCAACGTGAAATAGACAAAAGAAGGAGAAAACATGGAAGAAGACAGAAGAAACTTGGGAAGAAGAAGAAGGAGGAAGATTTATTAAGGTAAGTTTATCTTTTCTTCTTGCTTTGTTAGAGAAGGGGTTAGAGAGAGAGAGGGGTTTTGTGTAGAGAATGAAGGATTGTGTTGTAAGAAGATGATTTAAGAGAACCCATTTGATTTTAGGGTTTCTAAACTAGGTTTTGGCTTTTCTAACTTAGATGGACTATAGGTAGGTTAGGTTTGAGCTTGATTTTTATTGATTTCATTGTTATGATTATGGATGTTTTAGGGGGAATTCCATTTGAATGTGGATTGAATGAGAATTTTGGTTATGTTAGGAAATCAAGAAAATCCTATTCAAGAGCAAGAGGAAGGTTACAATTAAGTTTGGATTTTCAAGCGAAATAAAGTGGGTAATTTATTTATAGTTATTGTGTAATGAGCAAAATGCCTTGTGTGTGTATTGTGTGCTAAAATGGATTACTTTGAAATGTTGTGATCTGGAAAATTCATTATGATGTATGACATTTTGATAAAATTGAAGTGTGAGTATGATTATGCTATGCCTTGGAATTGTATCATGGCATTTTGATTAAATGGAAAGAAGAAAAAGCATGAGAATATGAACTTGTGATTGACTAAATTGAGCATGAGATTGATTGTGTTTAGGTAAGAGTGAAACCGTTTCGTAGTCACGTGCACGTCGACATAAAGCCTTCTCCCGGTTGCCCACTTGTGGCATACGAGATTCTTTTATGCTGTAAACTTCAGTTTCTCCATTTTGTTCCACAGAACACTTAAGCCATTTGTTTGTGCATTTGCATTCAGATATGTTCAGTTATGATCCAATTTATGTGTTATGCTTTAATGATAAATTACATACCATATGTTTTATGTGATTATGTATTGAACTATGAGTTGTGAATGTTGAACTTACATTGTTGGATCAAGATAAGATGAGTATGCTTATATGAATAGAAGCATATATGTTTGATTGTGAGGCTCATTGCCAATGGCTATAAAAATATTAGCCACTAAGCTGTGTAGCTCAAATCAATATTTTTCCCACTCCTCAGGTGTAGAATGAGAAGATTTGTGATCCTTACAAGGCATTTGGAAACTCCAAGATAGCTAGAAATCTTTTGTACTAAGTTAGTGACTAGACTTGTAGATAACTTTATAAGCATATCAAACATTGAGCATCCATTTGTATTTGTTTTAATTTAGTGATGTGTATGTTGATATGTAAGTAAAGCTTGTTCAAATATTTACTTTGCTTAGTAATGAAAATGAGAATTTGAGGATTTCCGTTTGTGTATGATTATGTTATTTTACAGGTTAACTATGATAGTTGTGGAAGTGGAATGTGCATGTGCATATTCTTCTTTGTTGAGATTGGAAATTGTTATTTGTTTTAGAATAGCATGTTAGAGATTGGAAAGGTTGTATGGAATAAATCATTTGAGGTGAGATTCAAGAGTTTAACGAAAAGTACATAGTAGTTAAATTGATATGAAGAGATGTTGCATTTTGTAAGCTTTCATAGGTGTAGAAATTGTGTTTTGAACTCAAAGGAAAAATTGTATCGATCCAGGTAGAATTAGCCAAAGTTGTCTTCATGAAAGTTTTAGCTTATCTTTCTAGCTTTCCAACAATATGAAGTATGAAATTTTTGGATATTAAGAGATACAATCATTATAAGTGGTGATGCTGCATAGGATGTATATACAAAACAACTATAATAATGATGAGATTTGTTGTATGTGATGAGTCATTTGAGTTGAAAATTGGGAGTTTAATGCAACCAAATTGGTAATTGAATGTTTAAGGGCTGATATTGCATTAGAAGAAGTGAGTTTGGGAAGATTATGAGTGAAAGTGATGATAAAATGGATGTAGGAACGATTAGAGAGGCTTTGGAGGGAGTTTTGTGTCACATATATTCGTTAAACAAACTTTAGGTCTGTTAAACGGACCTTCTTGAGTGTAAAAATGCCCCCAACCTAGTGTATATCCGTTAAACGGACCTTCTGGAGACTAGAAAGCACCACCAAGCCTGTCTATGTCCGTTAGGCGGACATGTATGTCTGTTTAACAGACATACAAAAGATAGCTATAGTAAATTGCAATTTTTACCATTTTAGAGTAAAAATCTCACTTTGAGTTCTTCCTGAAAGTTGTAGATATAGAAGTCCTCTTCGAAACCGTCATAAAAAGACATTAATCCAATATCTTTAGTGAAAGTTATGCCAATTGTACCAAGATAGGTACAATATGATTGAGGATGTACACACATTTGTTTCTTTTGAACCAATAGATTCCTAACATATTTCTCTATCTGTCCATAAAAATTGGTATCCACTGGTGTTGATTTGAAAAAGATTGATGGAGAGAAAGTGAGGAAATCGACTAGAACAGCATGAGTTGGTTGTTTTATGGAACATACTTCGGTATTTTAATCATATCTTAATCTGTAGAGCTCTGAATGAGATGATTATTGTTTCAAAATAAATTAGAGACATGGAGCTACAATTATTTTGAAGAAGTCAAGTGGGGATTTGAGCGTTTGACTGGTGTGCGCTCGCCCTTATGGTTTGAGATGTTATGAGAATGATGACTAAGGAGATTTCATTGAAATAACCCTACAAAGAAATACGCTCACGTCTTATGATATTCGGAACAATTGTTGACCTCCAAAAATGGGGTCCAACAATGATTGACATGCTAGCTAAAATAAGTTATAGATGTATATGAATGAATATATATGTATATGTTTGAATGGTAAGGCTCATTGCCAATGGCTATAAATTTATAAACCACTAAGCTTCGCAGCTCACCCCACTACCTTCCACTCCGCAGGTGAAGAAAGAGCAAAACAAGAGAATTGTGAACCTTGCAAGGCATTTGGCAACTCCAAGATAGCTATATTTAGTAATTAAGTTAGTTCAGAAACTTTTGGTATTTAGAATCATATTAAGCATAAGCATTCAATTGTAACATATGCATTTTTTTATTTTGTAATAGTCAATAGTGTGGCTTTTGATATGTAAATAAAGTTTTTCAAACTCTTTGCTTTAGTAATGAAATGATGATTTGAAGAAGTTTTGTTTGTATATGTTCATAGTTAATTTCTTTGTTAAAATGGTTGTGTTTTAAGGATTGTATGAATGTATGAATGTTGTGTTGAATGTTGGTGGTCTGGGTTTTGACCAAAGGTTTCGCTACGACGAGGCTCAGAGTACGTCGCGGTGAACCTTTCCCAAAGAGTTTTTGAATCAAAATTTGGGGAACTTCGTCGAGCGTATTTTTCCCAAAGTGTCATTTACTTGACCTTTATACCCTGCCACTGCTGAAGCTAAAATTTTTCAAAGTTTGAAATTTTTGAGAAATCAGAGCCTCGTAATAGGTACCGTGACCCGAGGCGCCAACAATGTTTAGTATCAGAGTGATAGTTGGACTCTAGAAACAGGGTCCGACAAAGAGTCCCTTTAGGTAAAATGGGTGTATAAACAATATTTAGGGAATATCCACTTTTGGACTATTAAACCTAAAGCAAATTCTTGTTAAAGTTGGCTACAAATTCTAAAGATAAGGGAAATCATTCAATTCGTAATCTAATATAAAGTGGGGAATGGAAAGGGTACTTAGCTATGGTTTGACAATTTGAGTGTTCTTGGCGCTCTGAACTTACTCCCTAGCTTTGCAAACATCATAATATATTTTTCTACTAAAGCTAAGGTGAGTTGCTTGATTAACGAAGGAAGAAGGCATTGTATTAATAAGAGTACAAAATTCTTTTAAATTTTCTTTCCTCTTTATCCCCCTAACCCTTAGTTGAAAGATAAGGCATTGTGGTTGAGGCAACCATCAAGTAAGTTCACTGTTAGAAGCTACATAAATTTACTTGGAACTTTAGCTCCTAAGGTCAGGTAGTTTCCCTTGGTCTAGAACAAGCTACTCTCTCTAAAATCTCCCTCATTCTCTAGCTTGCAATGAAAGAGAGACTTACTATTATGAATCATATTAGAAGCTCCTGTCTCCCTCTTACTAATCTCATATGTAAGCTATACTTGAAAGCTTAGGAAACCAATGGTCATCTATTCTTTGAATTTCCATTCACCAATTCAATATGCAAGGATATTATGAGGTTCTGCAACCTAGATCAGCAAGATTTACATTAGGGAAGTGTTATTTACTAGATCACCAACTTAATCCAAAGAAACAAGGATGATGGTAAATTCATTAAGGTAACTTTAGGCACTTTAGTTTGTAGCATATAGTGAGAACAGAATCAACGTATTTTTAAAAGCAATAATGTACCCTAGAGGTTGTGAGTGAAAGGAATATTATATGCATCAAGGAACTAGTCGCAGCTAGAAGAATAACTTTGGTACTATCTGCAAACATGAAGATGAGATGGAATTTATAACTTCCAATTAATTAGTCACTTCATGGTTCTCTGAGAACTAATAAATCAATAGGCTATTGTTGCGTTCAATGATTGTTGCCTCATATTAATCTGGTATATGACTTTCTACTAATGTTATTTTTATAATGTAAGCAATGGATTAATTAATAATTTAATTTTTATTTTTAAAAAATTTAAAAGACTTTAATATTTATATTAATTATAAATCAAATTACAATATTTTGAAATATAAAAGAAAATTTTTAATAGTTTCAAAGTTAATCAATTCATACTTTTAACTCACAGAAACTAAGACAATCTTTAGTAAAATAACGAAAGTTTTAATAAAATATTAAAGTATATCTTTTTTATGTATTTGTCTTCGTTTAGGTCTGACTAATGCCACTTAGGCACTAGTGAGATGTCCATGCTCCAACGACAGCCATTTTGCCCCCAAGTGGCACTAGCTTTTCCACCTACGTTTTATTCTATTTCATATTTTCTAAAGCTGGTTGGGTGGATTTGAATGGAATGTAATATTATTTTATTATTTAAGAGTAGGATTTATAATATACTGAAATGGAATATAATAAAATGATATGTTTCATATTACATCTCATTTTATCTTAAACAATAAAAACAAGTTACCTCTAGTTTAAGATGAAATATAAAATAATAAACAACATTTCATTATATTATATTATGAAGTCTTTTATCCTTCCTAACAATAATTTTCTAATGTTACATTCATTTATATTTTATTCCATTATAAATTATTACATTATATTTCATTCTATTAAAAACTTTACGTCCAACCAAACATACCCTAAAGCAATAGATAAAGAAATACTATTCTTTTGCAAGTTATTTTAGGTTTTGGGCAGGACATTTGTAAGGATATCGTTTCTCTGTTGCCTTCTGGAATTGGCACCCTAAAGCTACAACGATCACTGCAAGTTGGGATGCACTTGATCTTGAATTCATCATTGTTGTCTCAGTGAAGGACTTATGGAAGGCGAGGAGACTAAAACTCTTCGTGTGCTAATTGGGTCCTTGGAAATAATAGAAATGGTGAGGGAGAAAAAGAAGAAGAAGAAGTAGATTATGTGGGATTGGGATCGCCGGAGAAGCACGAAGTCAATGATCAACAGCTTGAAGTCTTATTGTCAAACAGAGATTTCTGGGGGCAGGTCATGCCAAAAGTGGGGGCAAAAGGTTTGAATTTAAAGTGTGGATTCTACCAGTCTTAGCGCGGGAAAAAAAAGATTTTAAGAGGTTAAAATTTTCGTTAATTACAAATTAAAGTAATTAATTTTGAAGTTCTTAAAATTCTTATACACTTCAAAATGAGTTAAAGTGTCTAACATGTACTTTTAACTTTTGAATTTCACTCTAATTTTCAAGATGATATATAATTTTCATTAAATTAAAATCAAATTGCATATATAAATGCATTAAAATTTATCTTTACTCAAAGGTGAAGTAATTTCACGTGCATAAACATATCATAAATATTCAAAATCTAAAAGTTAAATATAATAAATAAATTAAAACAATTTGGATATTCAAAAGCAACAAGAACTAATTAATAAATATTATAAATAAAAATATAGATATAGGCAATGTTTAAAAATCATTGAAAAACGTTCCCCCCCCCCACTCCAAAGCATCGAATATTGAAATTTATTATTTTTCTTGCACTCTCATCACTGTTGTCTTATTCTCACGTTCCATCCAAATCATCAATGCTAGCCAGCTTTCTTTTATCGTTTTTCTACCCTTTACAAAGCTTCAAATCACCTGTGCCCTAATTCCTGTGTCCCCTGTGTCCTCTGTTTTCAACAACACCCAACCCATCGAGTTTTTTACTTCTCCCAATTATTGCATGGTTGAATGTTGTTAACACGAGGGCATAAGGATAAGGGCACAAGTGATTTGAAGCCATTTTATAGACGGATATATGTAAAATGTAGAAACCCACGTCTTGTCTCAGCTGGCACATTTCTATGACGAGTCCTAACCGAGGAACCCAAAAGCATCACAATATGCTAGCAAGTTACCAATCCCAAAGCTAGCTAGTTTACCTCAATTCATGACAATTTCACATGCCCTTCTGTTTGATACGATGTTTTTCATTTTTTATATAAATAGGGGAAAAAAAAAGGTATATGATGCTACCATTTGCGAGATCCATCTCAGCTTCTTGTAACAACTACGAACTGTCAACTAATGTCTGAAGTTAATCAACCGATATGCTCGCCACCAGCTTTCATCAACTAGCCACAGAATCAGCTGAGAATATCCTCTCTCTGCATTACATAGTCGATTTGGCAATTGCTTCACCATCGTTGGAAAAACTACATCTAATCACCATTCGGAAGGCAAAGGTGTGATGGATCTAATAACTGCTTTAGACGGACCAATAATTAAGGAAAGCCAATCACCAGAGAACTTTTTACAGGAGAAGTAAAAGCTAAGCCCATATGTAGACATGATTTATACTCTAATTACTGTTTCATTAAGATAAGCAACTTATAAGTATACAATCAACCGCACCTGCTAACGTTCATATAAAGTCGGTACACTTGTTTTAGACAGACTTCTGGCTCTGAAGTTTCTTATTCTTGGCACATGCCTCCTGGAAATTGAGAGCTTTATCACCGGTTGACCGACAAAACGGGGAAGGAAACATAGAAGGTAACTTGAGTATGAACAATTAAACATAACTGAGCAATGCATGCAAATTTAGCTACAATCAGGGATTTTAAAAGTCCGAACTGATATCTAGATCTTTCTGTAAAAAAACATAGTACATCAAGTTGCTCCATCAGAAAGATAGAAGTAGAGAAGTAGAAGTATCTTCCATCCTTTTACATTCTTTCCCAGTAAACCTAGCTTTTAGGCCCAGCCATTATAGAAAGGAAGAGGAGTGCTTACCTGGACAGTTTTCAAGAGAGAATAGCAGCGCCTTTGCTCCGCCATTGCTGCAGCATACCTCTTCTTCAGGGCATCACAAGCCTTCTGCTCTTCCTGAAGCCTAACTTGCACCTTTTGCAGCTTCTGTAAGTTAAACGCAGCAGTAATAAACCATCCAAACAGCAAGGCAGTACTTAACCTCACAAGTAACTCAAAGCATGAAGGACAATCATATCAAAACAAGGTTATAGAGAACTTTTTGGTTATGTAAGTTGCTTTAGATGGTTGACTTCTTTCAATCGTATTTACCTGCTTCCTAATTCCTCAAATAAAATTCACTCCTGAAATTATGAAAATCTGTGAAAGGACTGACATAATTCCGGCAAGTCTCCTTTGTAAGGAGTTAGAGCCCATTAAAATAATCCTTCAGAGTTTATGCACCAGAAGTCAAGTAATTCAATGTGATTCAAGTTAATCCATGCATCAATCTAAAAGATAGTTGCTTCAAAGGAAGAATTTATGTAATTACCACAAGTGACAGTAACTTTATTATTTACAATGGTGATATCTGGTTTCCTTGTTTTCTAATTGTACCACCATCTCCAGATACCATTCTTCTATAGTCATTTTACCTTTCTCTCTCTCTCTCTCTCTCACTCACTCACACACACATAGACACACACAAAAGCATATATGCTTTTTCCTAACAAACCTGAGGATAGGAAAGGCTAGATAGAAAATGAAAACAAGCTTAGTGAAGTGGACAATATACGAGCAAGGGTTCTTCAGCCTTTCCAAACATATAAAAGGTGGCAATCACCTGTTGACTTCCCTTTACAATTGCTTCCATGGAATCAATCAATTTTAATCGACCGTCAGCACTCATAATGGCATCTTGAAACTGCATACAGAAGCAAAGCTTCAACTTATTCAACAACAACCACGCATAAGTGAGTCAAACTAGTTTAAAACCTTCATACATAATCATGTGTGGATGTGTTCTTACAAACATCATTTAAGTTCTCAACATGCAGCATGAGTTCTCAAGGAAGAGTAGAACGAAACAAGATATCTGCATTTTCATTTTCACGGTACTTGGACATTCTTTGTCATAAATGATCAGGCAGATTAACTTTAATTTAAAGAAGTTAATCAAGTGGGTTGACGAAAGTGAAGGTAAAGCCATTCCTAGACAAGAAAAAAGAAAAAGACAAGAGTATGGATGCTCAATTGTTTTGATTTATACCTGCGTACTTATTGAGCTTAATAAGGAGGTCTCTTTTAACATCAATTCCTTAATCTCTAAAAGAGCATTATAGGTTCCATAGTATTTGCGTGTTTGTCTGTGCTTTTCCTGAAAGTAGCAAGAAAAGAAATCCTGTCACTAAATGCAAAGTCAAGTTCCAATGAGCCTTATAGCCAAATGACATCCATCTTCCAAAAAATGAAAATGAGATCATCAAGTTAGGTTCAGTTGAATAACTTCTTTAAAATAAAAGATTTGGAGAAGGTTTAAAAGAAGTCATCGGGAACCTGGATATGTGCATTTAGTTCTGAAAATCCACGTTCATATCTGCAATGGAATTATCAGGCCTATCATTAAACACATAATGAAGAAAGCAAGTACATAAGCTACAGGAAAATTATTCCATCTCTTTTTGATTTGTGTGTAAGAGGCTATTGAAATGGAGACAAAACCAACCGAGTCCATTGAGAGATCAAACTTAAGTTCCGCACTTCAGTGACTTTATTCAGCACTTTATTTCACATGAATATCACATAAAAATTATGATCTCCTTCAGCCATATATGACTGAAGCTATAAATGGAAAAGGAACGAGATGTGGTCTTGAGTAATCCTAGCCTGCTGAAAGTCACATGATATAGCTTCAGTCATGTGACTTTCAGCAGGCTAGGATTACTGAAGACCACATCTCGTTCCTTTTCCATTACTCAATGAAAAGATTAGTGGTCCTTTTCAATTGAAAACCTACCATATTGTACAAAAAATACTGGAACTGCAACAAATTCTATAGAGGAAAGAAGAGACACAAACATCTATATTGCCATCTCAGGATAACAATAAATGCATTAGAATCCTTATCAAAGAGGAATATGCTGATAAGAAATGTAAAAGGAGGTTTTTCCCAGATGGCAGAAATAAATTTGAAGGGAGAAGCCATGAGAGAGAGCAACCACATGCTCCTTGAGTATGAAAAGCATCCACTATGTAAATTGGTGTTAAATTCAATATGTCAAGCCAAAGGAGGAATGAATGTGCATTAAGCAGTTGCACTTTCTGGGAAGTTATTGTAGCATATGAATCTAGATACAGAATAGAAGGAAGCACTTCAGTTTTGTACAATTATGGCTGATCATATTAGATAAGAGAAAAAGAAGTTACAGTAATCTTGTCATTTATGTAAAGCACGGAACACTATCGAGAGTTTCAACTATATTTTCTAACAGAACTACAGTCCATAGTCCCATGTATTTCTGGCAACAAACAATACATGCAAAAATAAAACAGAAAATAGTTACCACTATACATGATTTTTAAAAATCAAACTATTTCAGTTGTTCATTTACAAAGGGAACAAAATAACCTCCAAGCACTGATCTTCCCCATTGTCTGACATTAAAAGACCTTTAAACTTCATCCAAGTAACATATGAAGGAAGAAGATACATGCCTATAAGTGGCAAACTAAACCATACAAATCATAATTAACTGAACAGGATGGCAGGCAAAACAACATACTGAATGAGTTCTGCCTGGATTGGTATGTCACCAAGCTGCCGTGTTACGGAGACAACTGCCCTTAGTTTACCCGCTAGTTCCTACTAAACAATGAATCATGTTAACATCCATAAAGAACTCAATCCACCTTGTGCAAACAGTTTAATCACCATGAATCTTCCCAAAGACAGAAACTAACAGCAACATAACTCAGTAGCAATTAAAGCAAATACTTTACCTTTCTTGCTAAATTCAGTTTCTCCAAGGACCTGGCTGATAGACAATCCAGATCTTCAGAGAGCCTGTCACTCTCCCAGCCAGCTATCAACTTATCCTCCAATTCACGAGTCTCTTCTTCCAATTCGGCTCGCCTCACCTGATATTTTGATCGAAGAACAGACTCTTGTGCTTCCAAAGCCTGAATGATAGGTGCAAGGTGAGTGTTTCATGGAATGAAATACCGACATTATAATGCACAGGAAATGAAGAAATATGAGACCTTGTCTGACTTCAAAACAAGCACCAGTTTCTGGACATTAGCATTAGCCCCCTCGTCCATATCGATTCTTTCTCGCAATTTTCGCAAATCGTTCAAAAGTTGGATCTTTCTTCCATTCTGAAACATCCACAACAAAAATCGATTACCCAAAAAAAATCTTAGCAGCTTATCTATAGTGAAAATTAATACAAGAGTGAAAAAAAAAAAAACCTGATTATCCAAATTCGATTTTAATCTCTCCATCTCCATCGAAGCTCTTGCATTTCGCAAATCATCCCGGAGTTGTCTAAGCTCATCTTCCTCGAATGGATGTTCCGTGCAAGCAGATACCTCGTAGTCTGGCTTCACCTTTGCAATCTCCATTCACGCAAATCAAAACTAACTTTAGTATCAACTTCAAGTTTTAGGAATTTTGAAATTTTGATTACATGAACAAAAGCAAAAGGTATAGTTCTTAACCAATTGTTTGATAAAATTAAGTATTAAAATTCTTTGTATTAAAATTTCTATTCAATCTCCTCCAACAAGTTTCTTTTATACTTTATTACAGAAATGTATTTGAAAATTATATTTCAAAAGAATTCATTTATATTTCCAATAAAATATTTAAAAATATATTTTATTACTTTAATCAAACATATTGTTGGTTTCTTGCAAATATAATTATTATGAAATTATAATTATAAGAATTATTTTTAAGTTTTTTTTAGTTATTATGATATTAAAATTGAATATTAATATAATGTAAAAAAATTACATATTATAATTTCATAATTGACACTTGAAAGACAAACAAGAATGATGAACAATGAACAAAGATGCGCCCAAATGTAGAGGTCCTTCGTATGATATGATCTCATACCAAAAAAATAAAAACAAAGCAATCAACAAGAGAAAAGCCATAGATCAGTGAGGGGGATAATCTCCGGTATAAGCATAGGAAAGAGAGGAATCACGATGAGTGGCAAAGGCACCATGGTGAGCAGTTAAGAGTTGATGATGATGTAAATGTACCTGAGGTTTAAGGTTTTATTGCCACCATTATTATTGCTGTCTCTGTTATGCAATGAATCTCTTCTTTGAAAGTGGATGCTCTCATCATCCCACCTTTTCTCCTGTACGCCATCTTCATACAACCAGCATTATCTCCACCGTCAACCACCACCTTATGTTATCTATTAACGAAGAGAGATGGATTAGTACAACCGCTGGCTCCTCCGACAATCTTCACCACCTTTTGATATCCGACAAACCATCTTTTTTCATTCTTCAATATAAAATAAAAGAGAAAAGATCGATTTCTAGTATGGTGGAACTATTACAAAGGTTTTTCAAGACATCGAATTTATACTCCAAGTCGTGCATATTCCTTTGCACAACAATTTCACTAAGGATTGTTTAAGTAAGATTCGGTTTTTTTACATGACTAAAAAAATCTTATTTTGAAAAGTCTCACAATTTTCGAAGTATTTAAAACTCACACTCAGAGAAAGAATATTATAGAAGTATTAAATAATCATAGACAACAATAAACATATAAGAGTTATAATAAAACCAACATTTATTACTTCTCTAAAAATATACAAATGAATACTCTCTTTTAATGTGTTCCCTCCTCCTATTTTTTTTTGGGAGCAAGACTTAAATAAACTATTTATATTCACCTCTAGTTTTACAATACAAAATTATAATTGAACTGAACTAATTAGATCACCCCTTATCCTTATCAGATTATATCAAGTTGGATGACACCTTCATTCAAATAAAATTTTATTTGATAGGATTTAGCTATATCACAACTAACAAGATAAGATATTACATCCATATTTATGAAAAACTATACTATCTTTAGATGATCCTCCCTCGTGGTCATTATCATTTAAAGTTGATGTATATTTACTATGACCTTATTTGCCACATTGCTCAATCATTGATCTCTATCCATTAGTAATGAGTCATCTAAGCTCAAATCTTTTTATAAAACTTTGGTCTCGTTCGATGTTTACCTATGTCAAGTCTATTAGTCATGATTCATCTATTTCAAAACACATTAAGTCCTTAAAGCTCTCTCACGTATCTTTGATGCATATAATTTAGCTCATCTTTAACTCAAGGTTCATCTCATTCTATCTTTTGGTCTCACACCTGAATCTTGCATCTCATCGATGATTTCTGCCAATATGCACTAACGCATGTCAGCACTTGACAATGTCCGTTTTCCTTGCCTATTGATTGAATTTTTTTAGTGTCGATTATGAAATAACCGCAAGTTCACGGTTTAGCTATAACTAGTATCGAAAAATATCTGTCGATCCCACAAAGACGATGAATATTAGTAGTTACCGTTATCCTATTATTTACATAATTGTTTTTTATTTTTAATTTAAAGGAAAATAAAACTAAGTAAAATAAATGGGCAGCAAGCTTAATCAAAGAATTAAGGAAGAACTTAGTAAACTATCGATATCAGAAAATTTGTATCTAGGTTTTGAATCCCCTAAAACCCTTAACAGATTGATCTTTTATTATACAATTGTTTTAGTGAATTATTTGACCATGGCAATTCTTATGGTATGCTAATAGTTGACCTTGAGTCTCATAACAATTAATCCTAAGGTTTTCAACTGAATTACTCAGGTTAAAGTTTATAGGGTTACTCTACCGATTTATGAATCCCTCTACTAGATTTGACACTAATCCAGAAGATCTATGTCATCTTATCTCCAATTTTGCAATCAACTGATTCCAATTACGGTCGATCTATTCAAAAAAGGATTTTCCAATCTCTATGTTATTAAATCAGATTATGATCTAATATTTCGAATCTATTAGAACATAAATTAAACATGTAATCAGATCATAATAAATTAATTAAACCAATAACATTAATAAAAGAATCAAAACATATTAAAGAATCAACATAGGGTTCTGATAAGTGTGAAATGCATCGTATTTTAGTGTATAGTTTGATATGTGTTTATATATTTATTCAATTGTTTAGTATGTGTTTTCGGTAGAATTAGGTTAGTTTGTGAATTATTTGTGGTTAAGTGTTTTTATCGGTTAGTACAGGCATTTGAGCTTAATTATTATGTCTTAGAGGTACCTTAATGTGTTTATTAGTGTTTCAGGGTCAACAGCGAAGAATGGAGAAGCTTCAGAGAGACTTGGACAAAAGCAAAAAACTTGGCCCACGATCATGGTCTGCCTGTAACGATCGTGAAAAAATGCTTACAAATAGCCTATGATCATGGCCTGAATCGGGTAGACGCACAAACACACAAAAAGGTCGAGTTTTGAGGAATTTTTCAGACCTTTCGATTATGAAAAAACCCTAGGGCTACTTAGAACACATCAAGAATATAAAGAATGAGACAAAAGAGACGAAGAGCTTCTTGCATCAGCCACCATTACGAAACCTTAGAGAGAGTTTGACCACGCATTGTTATGATAGTCAAAATAAAATAACTAAACCTACTATTATAGTAGTGGTGAGTCTAGGTCGATCCCACAGAGAGTGTGTGTAAAGTTTATGAAATGAAATTAACTGGTGTTTAGATTTAACGGGGGGTTTTGGATTTTTAGAATAAAAAAATAAAATAAAACTAACTAATAAAAACAAATTAAAGAAAACATGCAAAAAATGATAAAAGTTGGGAATTCGGTACGGAGCCGGTTCTTTAGTTCACTCTTGGTCTACATCCTAATTAAGCATATTTCATTAATTTTTTATTCTCAAACCTCTCTTAAACTATTAATTGTGAGTTAATAATTAGCCCGAGTTTTCCCTTAGGTTTTGTTTAATCAAGATACGATCGTTAATTAAACCTAACCACAGACATCCTAGAATACAATCTCTAGATTTAATTAAACAGTAGCATTACGAATTAGGAAAACTGATTAATCAAGGCAACAACCACATACAATGTATCATTTAACCTAGGTCATGTTATTCCTAATGATTACAAATCATTAGTCGCTACACATAAATTTTAACGTAACAATTACGAATTATATTGAAATTCTACCAATGATTGCAATTAACGATTCAATGAATGCATTAAAATCATCAACTCACAATACCCAATGGATTCATACACAAACAACCGAATAATAACAAAAATATGATTATTCATATACAAAACTCAAATCAATTAACAAATGATAACACAACCAATTTCTAATGAGAGAAAAAATAATAAAATAATAAAAATTACTTAACTCGGGTCGTCGATGTTGATGTCAACTCCGAACTGGCGTCAAGATGCCTAACCCTTCATGGGTCTTTCCCAAAAAATGCTTCAACCCTATTTTAATCCCTAACCAAAAATCCCTTTATTACCTCCCTTCATCTGCGTTTAACGCAGACCCAAGCACTCCTCAAGCCTCTATGCTCACTGTTATTTCACTGTAGCATTCCACTATTGCTTTTATTGTTTTATGATTTGACAAATAAACTTCCACTCCTTTAAAACCTACTCTCCACGCCTGCGTGTAAAACGCACCACAACTACACACAGCACAACGTTTTCTGCGTTATGCGCAACGTTTCACATAAAACGACACGCTTCTCACTGCTATGCTTTTATGTTAATTTTTTCCTGTAGCGTTGCCTTCTGTGTTTTAAAGTAAAATGCTGCATGCTCTCTGTAGCTGATGGGACATCTTAATAAGCTGGATTCTTTTTAATTGTTCCACACAACGTCCCAACACCCCTTTCTCATGCGGCCTCGTCTTTTATATTTTATGTGAAACGTTGTGCGTTTGACACACAACGTCCTCCAGCCGCTGCCTCTCCTCATTTGCGCTGTCGTTTTGGTGCTACTCATGGTGTGCTACGTTGTCGTTTTGCTCCTGCTGTTTCCTTTGGCTGCTTTCCACTTTTCTTGTCTTTTATTTATTTATTTTTTCTTATTTCTCCATAAAGACGAGCAAAAATAAATATTCGAAAAATGAACCATATGTGGTGCTTTCGACTCATTTTAATTTTTTACTTCCAAATTGTACCTAAAATCATATATAAATTAAAGTGAGTATTTTAAACATTTTCGGATCATTAATCGCTAAGTGTAAATGATTAAATATATCAACAATTAAACACATATCAAATTCCCCCACACTCAGCTTTTGTCTGTCCTCGGTCAAAATATCAAATTTAAGCTCATTGATCTCAAAACATTGACTCATTTCCATATTTTTCCAAGAC
>JAOQMP010000008.1:20131822-20149969 GCA_027563575.1 Erythroxylum pedicellare
AATTCATTCTCTATTTTAAATCGTAAGGTCCTTTCTAAATATGATCTCTTTTTATTTCAAATCCTATGTAATTAAGACTATAAACTCATAGGTAACTGCATATTTTAATTTTAAGCTAGGTAATATCATAAACTCCAAGATATTCAACTATTTTCTTTGATTTAATTTTAGCCCTAAGACATCTATCTATGTATTTTATTTTAAGCCTTACATAAAATCGACAACTCCTAGACATTCAACTAAATATTTTCTGTTTCTAATTTTTAGCATATTTTATTTACATTACCCTTAAATTCACTTCAATTTAATCTCTTTAAATTTGCAAAACTCTTTTTCCAACTAGCTAACCTCTTAGGTGATAAGGATAGATCTCCGTTAGCTGGAACATATTATCGTGGTTAATCTTGTAGATATGACTCTATCTTTAAGGTTGTTACAAGATCCGATTACATGTATATCTTTCCTAATCTTCTGTATATATATATATAACTCTGATGTAAATGAAATACATCTTGATTTGCTCTAAACGTTTCATTAGGCATGTAAAATTGGGTGTTCAAGATATTTTTTTTATTTGACAAATTGACCTTTGCACTATTTCTTTGGTTTAGGACGTCTTTAATTCCTTTTTTTTGTATTTATTCTTTGCCTTTTTTCAATAGGGTATGATGAATACTCCGTTCAATATTTATTCAATTTTCAGTGTCATTTTTATGCGTCCAAAGTGTCAATGACACCCTATCTAGATATACAAAATCAATACATTAACTATTTTCCACTTGCTTTCTTCACGAGCACCATGTTAGCTAGCAAGTTAGGTTACTTTACTTCTTAGATAAAGTGGGCCTATTTGAAACTTATGTACTTCATCGTCTACACCACATTGCCTTCTGAGAGCAAAGATTCTCTTTGTTTGCTTCACTGTTTTAAACTTAGGGTTGACATCTAGTCTATGCATAAACATCGAAGGATTAACTCGTAGCATGTGTATAAGCCCCAACGCAACTATATCTCTATAATCAACTAGTAACATCTTCTGGTCTTCCCTCTCTTTAGAACTCGTGCCCTTGTCAACCCTGAATATGTGCTAACTTGCGAGGCCTTTGCTGAGATTTTCGTAATTTCCTTGTAGCTCCCCTCTCAATTCTTTCTCTAGGTCTTAATTATCCATGCCTAAATGCTTATAAGGGGCGTGCCTTTCATCATCTCTAAAGGAGATTATATAGTATTATCTAGCTATGGTGATGTTTCTCTTTACTTCCCTTGTTCCATATTTTGTAATGAACTTCATAATTAGCTGCCAAGGACATATTACAGCTCTAAGACGCCGCAACGAAAATCTTCCTGAGATAGTGCTGAAAATTATTGATCAATTTTTACGGCATGAAACTATATCATATATATGACATGCTCATACATTTCCTCAATTCAAGTTAGTTTTAGAAAATATTTGATCTCCACCAAATCCCAAAATAAAAAATCGATGTACATGAGTTAGATAGGATTTAAGCCCAAGGTAGTGAAAGCATCATAAAACAAGATATTACTAAGATACCGTGATCAATGACTATCCATTATACTTCAAATTTTGATATAGTAGCTACAATCGTCATTGCGTCATCATTCGAGTTTCATAGTTATGTTGCCTCCACATCGAAAGGTATAGATTCTCCTCTTTTCTTTCTTGGGCCCACCTAATTGATGAGACCCTTATTTGTGGCAGTTTCTAAAGGATTTTTTAGTTTGTGAGACACTGATTTTGGGATCACCTACTAGAATGAATCTGACCATTGTCGCTCACAGTACCGGCTTCACTTAGATTGCCTCTCCCTTTTAACTTGAGACCTCGGATTGTCCTAATTTTTCATATTGGATCAAACTACTCGCCCTTGTCTTTAAGTCTTCACAGTCCTCAATGTCATACCCATAGTTCCTGTGAAACCGATACTGTCTATTTATGTTTCTCCTCTTAGGGCCACAAATGAGAGGCTTTGGGGGATCTAACATGTCTTTTTCATTGATGAAATTAAATATTCAACTTAATAAAGCATTCAAAGGTGGCATGTGTACAGGCGAACTTTTTCAGCGGTGTTTCTTGCACCCTTGGTATCATTTCCTTTTTTCTCACTATTTTGTTGTATATGAATTCCATCGCCTGCTTTCTATTGTCCTCTTCAAAGTTGTGGGCATTATCTATTAATAAGGACCTTCACATGGGCTATTGCCTTTACAGACTTCTCTTGTAGGCTATGCCCCCTATGGAAAGTTTAAGGTCTAGGATTTAAATGACCTTCATACCGAATCTCTGTGTGTAATATTAGAACATTCTCTTTGTATATAGCCAACATCAAAAAGTGTCACAGTATCTATAGGTTTGTGCTTGTTAATCGTGAAATGCGACTTAAAGCATGACCTCAACTCTAAGAAGAGGGACACAAACACATGAGGTATAGTCTGACACCAATCATAAGTCACGTCTATAAATGCTGACGAGAAAGCTTTACATTTTAGAGTGTTTGATACCCCATACAAGTCCAGGATTTCTTTGTAATACACTATATAACCCGTCAGGTTTAGTTGTCTATTTTATACCTCCAAGGTTAAAAGTTCGAATTTGAATGATGGGGATTCACCAAGAATAATTTAGCCAAAAGGATTGTCTCAACTCAGATCTTGTTGATCTTCGTGAGATATATTTGAAGGTGGCACAGAAGGTGCATTATCTTCTTACGAGGGCCCCTCAGAGTTAGTATATGATGACTTGTCTAATGGTACCTATGACATGTCACATGAAATCATCTGTGCCTCTTGTGCTATTTAATTTTATTCACATTTATGTGGACTTCACGTAAATGTGTACATGACATTTAATAAAATAAAGTAAGAATTGATTTACAAAGACAAAGGATTTGTTTTCATGACATGCAATTGCGTAAACACCGCTACTATGGGCCATTACTCATGAAGTAGGCTTCTCCTCGTGGTGTGTATATGGCTAGTATGTCTCCCAGGTTTTTTTTTTGGATAATTTTATGGAATTTTACAATTTCTTTTATTTTTTGAGTCTCTTATACTTAGTTTCTTTTTTACATGTATCTTTGAATATGAACGATATCACTTCCCCCTATTAGTTTTTAATGTGAACCTTAGGCTGAAACCACCTAAAACTCGAATCATAAGAATTTAAAGCCCTAAGATTGTGTTTAAATTAATAAAAAAAACTAAATCCTAATGAAACTCACTAGTTAGAACCAAAGTTATAAGAATTTTGATTGCTATAAGTTACCTTAATAAGATTAGATAAAGTTTTTATTAAAGAATAAAGATGAAATTCTCACTCAAGTGCCTTTAAGCATATGGTCTTTGTCCTAATCATTGGATCTTTAATTCTTTACAAAAGATCACAAGATAGATAGGAAATATGTGCTAGTGCAAAATACTCTCCATCATTCCCTCCCCCTAAAAGGATGTGTTCTTAAATAACCCATATCATAAAAAGATAAATCAACAACATTGAAAGTAGCATTCACATTTATGTAGGAAACACCAGATAAAGATAAATCAACAACAATTGAATGTGTTGCCATTAATCTTATCCAATCGTTAAAATGTTCCATCTCTTTTAGGATGTAACTGAGACTTCCTTTATGCAGGATGCCTCTTCTTAAGCTTATGAACATAAACTCAATGTCCAGGTTCAAAAACAACCTTTATTGCTCCTTATTGGCTTGCTTTGCATATTACTCATTCTTTCTCTCAATGTTGGCACGAACCTTAGCCTGGAAATCCCTAAAAAAATATGTCTTATGCTTACCATCTATATCAACACATTTGTTAGTAGGTAAACCTAAGATATCCAAAGTAGTTAAAGGATTAAAATTGTACACAAATTTGAAAGGAAAATATGAGGTAGTAAAATGAAGTGGCTTATTGTATATAAGCTCAACATGCGACAAATATTTCTCCTATTATTTTAAGTTTTTTGAATGATAACAAGTAACAAAGTAGTAAGTTTCCTATCAACTAATTCAGTTTGTTCACCCATTTGAGGATGTGTAATAGCAGAAAACAAGAGTTTAGTTCCTATCTTATTCCACATCTATGCCAAAAATGGCTTTAAAACTTCACATCTTTTTCACTTCACATTATTCTAGGTTATCTATGCCAATGTACTATTTCCTTAAAGAATAAACTAGCGATGTGTGTTGAATCATTAGTTTTAGAGCGTGCAATAAAATGTGCCATATTATCAAACCTATCAATATCAACAAATATTTTATCCTTAACATTTGGAGACCTAAGAAAACCTAATTCAAATTCTATAAATATGTCAATCCAAAGTTGATTAGGTATAAATGAGGTTGTATACCAACCATATGACATTTACTTTAGATTTTACTTGCTTAAATGTTATATACCTATCATAAACAAATTACACATCGCATTACATATTAGGCTAATATATACAATATACCCAAAGTCTTTTACACTCCAAATGTTCCATTAAGCCATTCTATGAGTCTCTCTAACTAGTAATTCATGCAAAGAACATTTAGGCATCCATAAGTTATCTTTCTTAAATTAAAAACTCATCACGCTTATAATACTCATCATATACACTCCATACGTAGCCAAAATCAACATCAATGACCTATGGATTTTTAATAAACTCAAAACCAAGTAATTTAGTTTACAATGAAATGAGCAATGCAAATCTTTTAGACAATGCATCTACTACAACATTTTCATTTCTATTCTTGTATTTAATCACATAAGAAAACATCTCAATTAACTCTAACCATTTAATATGTTTATTAAGCTTACCTTGGGATTTCAAAATTTTTAAGCTCTTATAATCAGAATGGATTATGAATTCCTTCAGCCATAAATAATGTTTCTCTGTTTGTAGAGTTATTACTAATGCATAGAGCTCCTTTAACCATATTATGTTTGTAGATACTATAGAATTAAAGTCTTTCACAAATCTTCCATAAAAACTTGCTAATCTATGAAAATTCCTTACGTCGTTCGCACTCCTAGGTATAGTCTAATTCTTAATTGCCTTAACATTATCTTCATGTACATTTATTTTATAAGAACTCACAACAAAACTAAGATTCCATGCAAAATGCACACTTCTTAAATTAGCATTCAATTTATTCTTTATTAGAACACAAAAAATAGCATGCAAATGTTTAACATGATCATTAAAATTTTTTGGCTATGCATTAAATTATCATCAAAGTAACTTCAACAAATATTTCATGAAAATAAAGAAAAACATTATTCATTAAACTCATAAAAGTGCTAAGTTAATTAATTAAACCAAATGACATCATTAACCTTTCATATAAATTTAATAATAGCCATTCTTTAAATAAACTTTAGAAAGTATATATAAACAATGCAATTCATCAAGCATATCATCTAACATAGGGATATGATATCTATACTTTATAGTATTTATAGCTCGGTAATCAATATATGTGTACCATGTTCCGTCTTTCTTTAGCACTAAAATCACAAAAACCAAATATAGACGAAGACTTTCCCTTACAAGTCCATTTTCCACTAACCCATCCACTTACCTTTAAATCCTGTTTATCTCTTCAGGATTGGATTTATAAGTTGGTCTATTAGGGATTGATGAATAGAGAGTGAAGTTTATTATTTTTTATTCCTCTTAAAAAAGGTAAATCATATGGTATTTCCTCAAATAATAGATTTGCAAATTTCTACAATAAAGAAACAACCACATTAAGCAAAAAAGTGTTAAAATCATTAGTTGAAAAGGAAAAAAAATCCATTTAAAAAGTATAAGTAGTTTACTACCTTGTTAACATAGCAATATTAATTTGGCTACTACTAGTAAAAATATTAACTACTTAACTATTTTCTATATTTTGTACTCCACATTCTGAATATTTTTCTTGTTGTGCACTATTAAGCTCTTTTTACTTTTCTACACATACTCAATTTTTTCACTCTTTTCTTTTTGTTAAACACATATATTTTCTCTCATCTTAAACTATTTTGTTACCCTAATCTAATCCTCATACACTTCTCATGGTTTGAGAGGTTTTAATAAAATATTTTGGTCATTCATTAAAAAAAAATATCTAATCTTATACCCATTATGAGTAATCTTCTTATTAAGTTGCCACGTACACTCTAAGAATAGATGACTAGTGTGTATTAACTCTATATCGTAAAGAACTTCATCTTTATAGTTCTCAATAGAGAATGCCATTAACACCTACTTTTCCACCTTAATTTTTCCACATTCTTTCGGCTATTAAAACTTATAAAGTTTAGGATGTTTTAATATAGCTATGTTCAAACTAACATAGTACTAATTGGTACAACTACTAATATTAATAATCAAGCTATATACCTTATTATTCATATGGAAACTATTATGAAAGATGTGCTCACATTGGACTTCTTTCCATCTTCTTTAGCCAACATGTTAAGATCACACCTAGTAATTAATAGATCTCTAAAGGCAGGTCCTTTATTGTTGCCATCATAATGACCCTCTAATGGTGGCTTCTCGTTACCATTTGAAATAACACTCTCTATATCATTATTATCCATAATAATGGTAAGTCTTTTATTTGGACATTAAGAAGAAATATGCCTAAATCTTTGGAACCTAAAACAATTAATACTGTATGACTTAGAAGATGAAGTAGTTTTTATTTTTTCTTGGAAACAACAACTAAATCCTTTATCCTTACATCTTTAGGTTTTAAGTTAGATTTGTTTTCCTTTTAATTTAACTATTATCAAAAGATAGAAGTTAAACCATATTAGGAAACACTCTTAGAATTCAATTACCTTTCCACCCTGATAACTTTCATATAATGTTAGAATTATACCACATCAGATATCTCTTAGTTCAATCCACTAATAAATACAGCCTTAGTTACCTTATGATCCCACTCCACATTAGCCCTAATCGTAACTATCTTCATCTCATTGTAATAATTTTCTATGCTCATTGTACTTGATTCATCTTTTGCAACTTTCTATATAGAACCCTTGAATAATGCCTAAATATGAACCTCCTATAATTCGCTACTTTTTTTCTCTTCCCACGATCTAATAGGCCTCTCATTATTCCTACATCTATTGATCACAAACTAACCCCACCAAATACTAGCATAATTTGTAACTTAACTATTGTTACTTTAACTTTCTTTTTTCTCATAGTAATTATGATAATTAAATACATATTTTACCTTTCTATCCTACTCTATACATAGTTCAACATCATTCTTCCTTGGAATGGAAGCAATTTTCATAATATTACCTAAATCTATCTTGATTTGAAACAGTCATTTTACCCTTCCTAGAACTAGTCCCATCATAATTAAAATCCTTATTTTCCTCCTCAAATATGTGTTTCCTAGAGGATTTAGGTTTGGATGAGGACTCTAAACAATCCAACCTTATGTTTAGAATCTTAAATTGATTTTGAATAGCCTTTATAAATATTTTGAGGTCAATTTCTATATTATCTCCTCTATAACTCATATGTAAACTTGCACAAAAAATACTATTAACAAAAGTTTAATCTTTCTCACACATTTGCTTACTTGTTTAAACTCAATATTAGGTTACATAATCACTTATGTGTTACTTAATTTTGGTTTTTCTCAATGATGTTCTTAGTACTCTTACCTTTTACTACTCAACATCCACTTATAAGCTCCTTAAAAAGAACTTTATCAATGGTCCTGCCAAAATAGTAAGCAACAATGGGCCTTATAACTTTGGTTGATGAAAATCAACAAGAAAGAACAAAGAAAGTGAAATTAACAAGAAAGAACAAAGGAAGCGAAATTAAAAAAAAGGGGTAATAAAGATGAAACAAAATTAAGAATCCTTTTAAAGTTGGAAAAGGATTATAACACTTTATAGTACATGAGAACACTTTATAACTAGGATGTACAATAAATGATACTTACAGTGCATTTTTAATTATAATTTTTTATTTTATGTACATATTATGCAAACTAATTTAAAAAAGAAAATAAGAACATATTTGATTGAAGAAGAATGCAGAAAGTAAATTCTAAATTAAAAAAATATGTGAATAGAAAGAATCAAATAATATTATGATGACGAATGACACAATCACAACTAAAAAGAAAGAAAAAATACATAAAGGATAAATAATACTTAATTTCAAGAGGCGAAGTTTTGACACTAATCTTAGGCTAGAAATCACCTAAAATTCAAAACTAGGAATTAGAATCCTAGGATCATTTTCAAATCAAGCCAAGAAAAGAGGAAATTATCACAAAGTGAAGAAAAACTCTTAGATTGTAGTATCAATAATCTATAACAAATTATATCAAAAACGAGAATCCTAAAAGGAAAAGAACATTCTTTTATCCTAATCTTATTAAAACTAACTAAACAACATTGACAAGTCAAATCCTTATCTAACAAAAATCTAAAATCTAATCAATTCACGAGTCCAGCACATGTCTAGCTTTGTAACCAATGAGTTAGCTTCTAAAACTTTACTTGTGAAAATCACTTACCAATTTGATGCTGATTGCTGGTGGCACTTCGACGTTGGTTTAATTATATTCCTCAAATCCACTGAATATAGTGTAAGACCTTGCTCTAAATTTCCTTTAAGTCTTGATCTTTACGTGTTAAGCACATTTCATCTTGAAGGCATGTAAAAAAGTGGTCAATTTTGAAAATATATCTAATTCATCTATAATAACTTCCTTTTCGTGCATCTCTATAATCAATCCTTGCAAAGTTGCCTTCATATGTTTTGTGTTTGCCTTAACCATTAAACCTCCAATTCCTTCCAATTAATTATAATAATGAATGTAAATAAGTGCTAGTGCAATCTAATCTCCTTTGGATTGTCACGCATGATATCAATTGATACTTCAAATAACAAGTTAATATTAGAATCAGATTCCACTTATGCTAACATCATGAGCGACAGTAATATAATTAACTACTTCAAACTTACAAACTAGTGTCAAAAGATACCTTAAATATAAGATCTTTGATGCGTAAATTATTTTCATGTTTATCTCATCAAGTGGTAAATTATATTATAATGGATATTTATATTTTTGAATGCCTATGATCCAATACCAAATATGATACGTTTTTGGACAAAAGACATAAACCTCCCTATAGTTTAATAAATTTTGAAAAAATCCTTTGATTTTTAAAATTTTCAAATAAATTTCTTCTAATTTTCAATTTTTTTGAAAAACCCCTTCTCTTAAAATTCGATTAAAAACTAACAAGGACACATATGTAGCATGAACATTAAGTATGGACTAATCAAATGTCACTAATATGATAACTCAACTAAGCTTTTAAACCTGACACGAATGAATTAAATTCTACTTAAATTGATAATTAAAGATAATTATAATAAATGTTTTAGTTATGTCAAATTTAATTATTTTTATTTGTGTTTAAGAGATGTATTTAATTGTCAGATAAATAGAATTTGATTAGTCCTCGTCTGATATTTATATTACATATGCTTCATCGTTATTTTTTATTTGAAGTTTAAACGATGGGTTTTTTTATTAAAAACTAAAAAGTAAAAGATTTTTTGTAAAAATTTAAAAAATAGATAACTTTTTCTAAAATTCCTTACACTATTAGGGATATTGTTTACTCAATATTTTAATATGATAGTTGATGCAAAATGATAGTGACTTTTTCTTCTTATGGACAAAAGAGAACTTCAGTATAGAGGAGGTATAGGCCTTTTTCGGTAAATAGCTTATCAGCTTTTTTTGGCAGGTTGAAAGGTTTTAACTGTTTGACTATGTCAAATAACTGATGGATATGTTTGGTAATCAATTGGGTTGGCTAATTGAACCCAATCAGCTGATTTTGAAAAAGCTCCTATGCAGGAATGTGATAAGTGTGAAATGCATCGTGTTTTAGGGCATAGTTTGATATGTGTTTATCTGTTTATTCGATTGTTTAGGATGTGTTTTTGGTAGAATTGTGTTAGATTGTGAATTATTTGTGTTTGAGTGTGTTTTATGGGTTAATGCAAGCATTTGAGCTTAATTATTATGTCTTTGAGATACCTTGATGTGTTTGTTAGTGTTTCAGAGTCAATAGCAAAGAACGGAGAAGTTTTGGAAAGACTTTGACTGAAACAACGCCCATGATCATGGCCCATCCTGCCAGGATCATAACAGAAGTGAGGGAGATAGCCTACAATTATGGCCAAATTGCCACGATCTTGACATAAGCATCAGATTTGGCTCACAATCGTAGCCTTCTTGCCACGATCGTGATAGAGAGCTTACATTTAGCTCACGATCATGGCTTGTGTTAGACAGATGAATAGACACATAGAAAAGTCAAATTTTGAGGATTTTTTGGACCTTTTCGGCTCTGAAAAAACCCTAGGGTTACCACAAACACATCAAGTATAAAAAAAACAAGACAAAAGAGAAAAGAAAGCTTCTTGCATCAACCACCATTAAGAAACCCTAGAGAAGGTTCATTAAGAGATGAACAAAGAGATGAAGGAAGAGAGACATGGAGAAGAAGCCGACGGGAAGTACTTCCCGTAATAGGGGTTTTTCGATGTTACTGCCTCCATCATCTAATCAAATCTAGTTTTTGGTGTCTTTCAAGTTTATTTATGTATAGAATTGTGATAGCTGTTGAGATAGGATTTTATGAATGTTAAGGAATTTCTAAACTCACCTTCGGGTTGTTTTTATCTTTGATTCAATAAAAATCTTATTGTTTATGTTATTTGGATTCATTGTGAATGATTTCTGAACTTACATAATTCAATGATAGACTGAGGGGGTGAATCGAATGAAAATTAATTAAATTGGTTTAACGAAAGTTAGGTGATTTAATAAGAATGAGAAATCAATCAAATCGATAATTGTGTAGAGATATCACGTAGGTTTCCGGTAGTCTAGTGGAAAACTTAAAATCTAATTAGGCTTTGGATAAATTGTGAATTGAGAAATTGTAATTTTCCGTAATCTGAATAGGGTTTGTAATTTAGGGCTATTGGTTATAACTCGAGAGAGAGTAATCAACCCCCTGATCGTCCAGGACTAATAATGAAACAATTCATAATTAATTAGATTAGTGGTGAAGATAAGTACAAATTCCCCTTTCTCTCAATTGGTAGTTCCTTAGGTTGATTCTTGATGTGCCTGCTGCAATTTGCTAATTTGATAATATTTCGTGATTAATTCTTGAGTTGTGTTGCTTGATTAAATCAATGGATTGAATTATATCATTGTTTTAGTTTAGTTAAATTTGAATTTATGCAATTAGTTTTAGCCTTGAATTTTAGTATTAGATTAACCATCCTTGTAGAATCGACACCTTAGGTACTACGCAAATGACTCGTACATTTACAGAATATCAAGATTAAAATATTAAAACTATATATATCGAAAAATCGTGATCAAAGCTTTTGACGTTGTTACCAGGGAGGCGATAGTTTAATTCTATAGTTTAAGGTGTTTAGTTAGTTTTACTTTTTATTTTTATTTTTGTTCTTCCTTTTTTACTTCTAAAATCTTGCTCTTGCATGAACACAAGAGTTACGAGAAGTTCAATTTGCATAGCTGAAACTTTAGATTTAGATATCACTCGACTAGAACAAACCATTAGGAAAGCTCGCCGTAAAAAAGAAGAAGAAATCACGAAGACAACAATGGCTGAGGAATTTCATTAAGATTTGGACCACAGAGTGAACCAAGGATGTCAACAGAGGATCCTTATAGACTTTATGAGACCAGGGTTCAATGCGGCTAGTCAAAGAGTAACTAGACCACCTGTACAAGTCGCATCATTTAAGATCAAACTAGCTCTCCTGAACATGCTTCAACAGAACGTGCAATTTTATGGACTAGTAAACGAAGACCCCAACGCACACATAGTGAACTTCTTAGAAATTTGCGATGCCTTTAGGTACCATCAGATGTCGAAAGATGCAGTTAGAATTAGGCTCTTTCCCTTTACCCTTAGAGATAGAGAAAAGGCTTGGTACCACTCCCTTAACCTAGCCAATGTTACCACTTAGGACCAGTTAGTTCGTATATTTTTAGATAAATATTTTCCCCTGACTAAAACTACTAAGATCATCAAGGAAATCACTAACTTCCAATAAAGTGACGGGGAATCGATTTACGAAGCATGGGAATGATACAAGGATTTGCAACGAAAGTGCCTGCATCATAACTTACCTAAAGAATTTTTGTTGCAAACATTCTATAATGGAGTTACCTCGCCTACGAGAGGCACGATTAATGCAGCTTCAAGAGGATCATTGATGAGGAAGACAGTTGATGAAGTGAAAGAATTAATAGAAGAGATGGTGAGTAGAAGTTGTTTATAGACGAATGAGCGGAGTAGACAAACTACTATATTCCGTGAACAAAAAGAAATTGTAGCTGTTGATCAGATGACGGAAATGCAAGCGAGGATTGATAACTTGACTTGGCAGCTCAACAATATAAGACTTCATCCTCAACTCTAGTGAAGGTAGTACAACTTAAATGTAAACTTTATGGACAATTGGACTATGATACAGTGGATTGTTTCTTAATAAAGGAAGGTGACCCAAAGGAAGTAAATTACATGGGAGCCCAGTATGGACGAGGAGGGGGAAACAATCCCTACTCCAACCCCTACATCCCTGGGTAGAAGAATCACCTTAACTTCTCCTGGAAGAACAATTCTGGAGGGCAGTTCAGACCTTAAGGACAATCAGGATTCCAACAAGATAAGACAAACTCAATGGAATCTAACTTGGATAAGATTTTAGATGAGATTGGAGGCATGGAAGATGCATATAGGAGGCTTGAAAGCATATTCGAGCAAGTTAACAAGAACCACGCCTCTTCAATACATAATCTGGAGGTTAAAATTGGTCAACTTGCTGAAGCAATATCTACTCAAAATATAAAAACACTTCTTAGCAATACCGAGTCTAACCTAAAGGAAAGGATCGTGGCAATCACTCAGTCCCAAAAAAAGGAACTTGATCATACAACGAAGAATGGAGATAAAGCAAAAGGACAAGTAATTATGGAACTCTTTCTAAGTGAGCTGAAAATTGAGCCAATCATGAAATCTCGACCCAATTTGGCATACCCTATTCTAGCATAGCCAAAATCATTGTCAAGTAAGGTAACGAGAAATTCTGATGAGGTTGACTTAAACAAGGTTGAGAACATAACGGAATAACTACAAACAAGGCTCACATTAATGGAATTAGTAAAGAAGAAGGTTAAGGAGCACGGCAAGAAAAAAAACCCCAACATAACACAAAAGAAAGAGGATCCAGGGGATTTTTTACATTCCTTATAGTATAAATGGAGTCAATATAGACAGGGCATTCATAGATTTGGAAGTGAGTATCAATATGATGCCCTACACCTTTAGTTAAAAGTTGGAGTTAGGAGAGTTAGTACCCATAAATGTTTGTAAAGATAGCCAACAAAACAGTCCATCAACTGAAGGGGATTATTAAGGATGTGCAAGTACAAGTTGATAATTTTACTTTGCCTACAGACTTTTATATATTATATATTGAAGAAGATGTAGAAACCCCTGTGGTCCTTGCAAGACCATTCCTGGCCACTTCTCACTTAATCATTGATGTTGAATGGGGGAACTAAGTTTGAGGGTAGGAAAACAACAATTAATCTACAATGTGTCAAAGAGAGACAATAGTCCTCCTTTATCTCCAATGAATATCAAAGAACCTGAATCTCAAGGGCAATGGGAAGATATTGAGGATCCTAGGAGTACCTTCAGAAAGAAGCGATCACGTAGAAGAAAGCAAAAGAAAGAAAATCACAAGGTAGAATTAAGGGCATGGTAGCTCATATGCAAATTGTTAGATTAATGATTGCACTACAAATGCATTACTCGTTTGAACCACCATGAGCAAGATAAGAGTGTCGATCTACTAACGTTAAAAGAAGCACTACATGGGAGTGACAGTTGTGTATTAATATGTGTTTTTTTAAGTATTTGGCATGTGTTTCTTGCATGATAAGTTAGTATTATTATGTTTTAGGACTTGTTTTGTGTGTTTTTGTTTAGTTTGATCTTCTTGGTTGTTCTCTTGTGTTTGATATTGGCTTAGGGTAGGAATTGATCATTTTGGTGTAGGAATAGAGGGAGGACACTTTTTTGATTGAGTTAGGGACTAAGAGAAGAGAAGAGAAGAGAAGTGGAGCTGTTGAAAAACAAGAACCCACGACCGTGTAAAAGGATGTTTTCTACAATCGTGGGAAATCTATGAAGAAAGTTTTTGTTAAGTTGACCCATGATCATAAGAAGCATAAGTATAATTCCCACAATCGTAGGAACTAAAAGTTGAAGAGACAAGCAAGACATAGAATCCCGAAAGCTGACAGAGGGTCATGGAACTTACTTTTTGGAGCTAAAAAACAAATTGAGAGCCTAGAGATAAGAAAGATTCAAGGTTTAATTCCCAATTAGGCAAAGAGCACCCGGTCATCTAGATTTTCTAGATTGGGCAAAGAACAGGAGGAGTTGCCTCGCCAGTCTTATTTCAATTTCTTTCTCTTCTAGCATGTTTATCATAGATTATTTGATTTCTGGAGATGTTATGGATATTATGATTGGCTAAAATAATATTTAGGGTTTGTTGTTAAACTATTTGTGAACCTTTGGTTATTGATTTAATGATATACATGTTTGTGTTATTTATTATGCTGAAACCTTGCAATAAATTGAGAGAGTGAGCTTCGTAATCTATGTTAATTGTATAACAAGAGTTGATGATAATAAACCTATAAATAACAAGTTATTGATTTACTAGGAAGAGATTTCAGTGGATCAATACACTGCGTATATGATAGCTTCATATCTAGTTGATTGTTTAGGGAAGGCTGGGCATATAGATAGATCCCAAAGTTAATTATAATTTATTTAACTACTAACAATTAGTTACACCTTGAGAGAAGATAGCTTGAATTTTAGGAAATCTAGGCCAAGCATAAATTGAATCAATTAATCAAAGGGGAGTAAATAGGGATAATGACAAGTCTTAATGTTTAATCTTGATTTTCTCTAAGTCTTAGTTTATGATTGTGGTTTGGGTTGCATTATTCCCTATTACTTTTAGTTTGTCTTTATTTTACTTATTTTTTTAAAATTTGACTGAAACGATTTCTTAAACAAAGAACAACCTAACTTAAGTGGTGCCTAAGCACAATCCTTGTGGGATCGACATCGGCTTCCAACAACAAGTATGAGCTGTATACTTACGGTTTTAAGTTTAAGACTAGTAGTGTGTTCTGCATTCAACAGGTTTTTGGCATCGTTGCTAGGGATTGATTGTTTAGCATCTTGTTTAGTTTGGGTTACTTAGATTTAAGAGTTTTTGATACTTTTCCTTGTGTCTTTGCAAAAGAGTTAGTAGATATCACAAGACATGAACAACAATTGAGAAGAGCCAAGTGTCAAGACATTATATAAAGAAATATGGCGGAAGAAAGAGAACAAAGAGGGACTGAAAGGACATTGATGGACTTTATAACACCAGGATTCAGTCCTCAAGGACTTGCAAGGCTATTCAAGCTAACAATTTCGAGATCAAGCTGACACTCCTAAAAATTCTTTAGAGTAGTATGCAATTCTATGTGTTATCTAATGAAGATCCTAAAGGCCATCTCACCAATTTTTTTAGAGATATATGACACTTTCCGGTTTAATGGAATGTCTGATGATGCCGTGAGGTTACGACTATTTTCTTTCACTTTAAGAGATCGGGCGAAGGTGTGGTACAATTCACTCAGCTCAGGGTAAATTACTGCTTGGAAACGGCTAGCCAAGGCATTTCTTTTTAAACACTTTCCATTGCGCAGGACAACAAGGATCATTAAGGAAATCACAAATTTTCAACAAAGTGATAAGGAGTTTATATATGAAACTTGTGAAAGGTTTAAAGAACTACAGAGAAGTTGTCCCCACCATAATCTTCCGAGGGAATTCCTCATGCAAACATTTTACAATGGTGTAAATCAGAGCACAAAAGGGACCATAGATGCAGCTTCGAAAGGATCTTTGATGAGGAAAACTATCGATGCAGTGCATGACCTTTTGGAAGAGTTAGTAAGCAACAATTGTATGTGGTTAAGCAAAAGGAGTAGACAGGGGAAAAAGGAGCAAAAAGGTATGATCCCAATTGACTCTATTACTACTTTGCAGGCACAGATCATAGCCCTCACTAAGCAGTTGAGCAACATGCAAGGAGCATCTTCATCTATAACCAAAGCTATGTAATCATAGTGTGAGTTATACTGGTAGGACAACTATTGCACAGCAGAATGCTTTTTGTTGGGAGATAGTAGCACTGAACAGGTAAGTTACTTAGGTTAACCACAGCAAGGTAACAATCCGTACTCTAATACTTACAATATGTTTTTCTTAGAGTACTAACAATGTAGGTGGTTATGCAAAACCGCAAGGACCTCCAGGATCTCAGCAAGACCGAATTGAATCTTTAGATAACAAAATGGACAAGTTGATGGATGTTTTGGGGTTCAGAATGGCAAATCAAGAAGAAAATCGAAAGAGAATGTTTTCGAGCTAGGAGGAAAGTCAAAAGAGGATGAAGGCATAGTTTGATCAGATAGTGAAGAACAATGCCTCATCCATCCACAATTTAGAGGTTTAGGTAGATCAACTTGCTAATGCTATATCCTCTAGAAGTATAGGTAGCTTACTATGCAATACCGAGGCCAACCCATGGGAACAATTGAAGGGTATCACACTTTGAAAATGCAAGAAAATGGAGGAACCAAGTGTGAAAAAGGATAGCCAAGAAAAGGGAAAAGGCAAGGAGATTTAATAAGAGAAAGAAGAAGAGAGGTCGTATGTGCCACAACCACCATACAAGCCCATACTGTTGGCCCCTGGATAACTTTCTTTATGAATAAGCATGATTAAATTAATTTTGGGGTTTTGCTAGATTAAATTGTGTTGGAGTTAATTAGCATGCTAATGTGAGTAATATATTATGTAATAGGTTAAGGGAAACAAAGTGTTAGAATGATAAGATTTTATGAGGGGTATTATCGGAACATCAATTAAGTTATAAAGTCTTAAAGCATTGAAGGAATGGAAAAGTGGGAAGAAGGAATTGTAGGCTTTTGTTTTAGAAGACAAAAACATTGGTGAAGAAGAAGAGAAGAGAGAAAAGACGAAAAGTAAGAAAGAAGGGAAAGAGAGTGTTGATGATAAAGAGAAAAAGAAGACTCAAAAGAGGGAAAAAGAAAGAGGAAGATTAAAGCTTTCATTAGAGTCAAGAATTTCATTAATTGGTGAAGACTCAAGGTAAGCTTATGTTAAATCTTTTGGAGTCGTAGGAAGGTTTTGGTTCTAATAGTGAAGAAAATGCATGGGTTTAAGTATTCTAGGATCAATTCCTACATGGGTTTCTTTGGGTTTCCGATTGGAGCTCTTTTTAAATGAGGTTTTGTTAATATTTAAGGTAGGCAAGAAGAAAAAGAGGAGAGACATCCTTAAACATGTCTTCAAGCAAAGAACTTCAAGGTGGCTTACTTTTTGTAGTTGAATAATAAACCATCAATGTTTCTTTTAATAAAATGGAAATAAATGTTTTTAACTACTTCAAAAATGTGCATTTATTAAGCCTTAAAGGTTTTGAGAACGTGATGCATGTTTTGCCTATAAAGTTTGTTAGATATATGGAGATGATTTTTGAAACGATATCAAGCTTAAGAAACCAAGTTTTCGAAATATGCCTTTTTAGGCAATATTCTTTACATGTTATGTGAGTTTGTGGTGGTCCCTTAGGTTAAGTTAAGATCACTTTGACAAAAAGGCTTCTCCCGCCTGCCCGCTAATGGCATGGAGCTCCTCCATATACTCCCTTAAGTTCACAACTACACAAAACCCTTATGGGAATTGTGTAGTTTGTTCTATTTTTGGATCCACCCAGACCATTTTGATATGCTTATATGCTCATGATAAATTGCCAAAAGTGATGCATACATAATTTGCAATAACATAAATTTTCTGCATTGGGAAGGACTTTTTAAATGGTTTTGCTTATTACCAATTATAAATTGTTGCCCACGGGCTTAA
>JAOQMP010000008.1:20153105-20185682 GCA_027563575.1 Erythroxylum pedicellare
AATGTTTCAAAGAAAAATAGGATAATGATTAATATGTGGGTATAATCAATGAAAAAGGCTAAGGCTTAACTTGGTTATTCCTAAAAGATAATTTTATTGGTGTGGTATAAAAGAAATAGGCAAAAGTTTTTGAATCTAAGTGCCTTTATGATGTTAATGCTAATGTAACAAGCATAGTCCTAATATGGATAATAAATGCAAGTTCTAGAATCATTCTTGATAGTTGTAGGTTGCATAATATTTTAGTAAGCATTTTATTATGATTTTTGTGGTTAATTAACTGATTGATACATGTTTAGGTTTAGAATTGTGTTAACAGGTTAGCTATTTGTTTTTTTAAGTGTTATATGGGTTAAAGCATGTTATTGAGCTTTAGCTTTGTGTATTTGAGGAGCCTTGGTGTGTTTATTAATGTTTGAGATGAGATATCAAAGAATGGAGAAGATTCGGAGAAGGTTCAGTTGAAGATCCAGGCCTACAATCGTGATAGAAGCAAAATGGGCAGCCCACGATTGTGGCCTCATTAGCCATGATCATGGCAGAAGCAAAATCCTAAGCTTTGCATGACAATAGATGCAGATCAACTTCTAAAACTCAACTTTGTAGTGTTATTTCAAACATTTTGAGCCTGGGTAAAATCTAGTTTTTACCCTAAATAGAAAAAACTACAGAGGATAGAGGAGAACCCTAATTTTGGTACCTCAGTTTTGCTACATTGGGAAAGATCCAAGGAAGAGGAAAAAAAGAGAGATGGAAGAGAAAGGAAGAGGGAAGAGGAAGGGTTGATATTGCTACTATCTTTTCGATCCATCCTAACCTTTCCAAGTGACATTTCATTTCATCTTCTTTTTAATGTATGACATGGATTTGATAGTGATGGATTTATGTTTGATGATGATGTTCCAAACTCCTTTAGGGATTTTTTCTCAAATCAATGTTAATGTGATTTCTTTTGATGTCAATACATTAGGTATTGTGATTGTTTATTGTATTTACCACATTCATTTATAATTTTAGGCCAATCGAATAAGTAATATCATTAGTATCATTTTATGAGAACAATTAGCTAAAGAAATGAGTTAGGCAAGTAAATATAAACATAAGAAATGTATGTTTTTGTTTAATGAATAACTATTCTACTAGCCCCTTTTTAATCATATCGGGTTATGAATAGAGCAAGTAGCTAGAGAATGTGATTTAGTTAAGTAACCGGGGGACATTCATTACAAATGTTTGCCTTCACGTCAAAAGGCTATAATGACATTCCAACCAAGCCGCTAAATAAAAACATGACCTAGTTGAGTAACCAGGAGACATTCATCACAATTGTTTGCCTTCACATCAAACAGCTAGGTTTATGTTAATGAAAATTAACAAAATATTACGTGTTATCTAATAAATCCTACCAGTCTTTTTGAATAGCTTAAATTTTCATAAAAAGTTATTTAGGGATAGTTGCAATTTTGGTTGACCAAATAATTATCGATGTGTGTGTGCAAGTGATGGGAGTGAATGAATTTAATGTCTTGATTGGTATTTATATTTAGTCTGAAATACTTAAAAACAGATTTCATAAGTTAATAAGTTAGAATGACTCGAAGGATTATATTTGTATTTAAGTTTGTTTCGTGAAGTTCAATGCCATTATACCATTATTACATTGGTGTGTGTTATTATTTGGTATGATTGTGCTTTGTTTGTTTTGTTTTTTCTTGAGGACAAGAAAAATTTAAAGTGTGGGGATGTGATAATTGTAGGTTGCATGATGTTTTAATAGGTATTTTAGTATGATTTTAATGGTTAATTAATTGATTCATGTACGTTTAGGTTTAGAATTGTGTTAATTGATTAAATATTTGTTTTTTTAGTTTTATATAGGTTAGAGAATTCTATTAAGCTGTAATTTTGTGTATTTAAGGTTCTTTGATATGTTAGTTAGTGTTTAAGATTAGATATTGAATAGTGGAGAAGATTTCGAGGAAGCCTCGTGGAAGATCCAAACCCATAATCATGGCCTATAATAGAAGCAAAATGAATTGGCCACAATCGTGGCCTCATTACATGATCATGGCCTCATTACATATGATGGTGGCCTCATTAGAAACTAAGTCCCATGATCATGGCACTATAGGCCACGGTCGTGACTTGCATGACCACAGATGTGGATCGACTTCTAAAACTCAACTTTACAAGGTTATTTTAGACTTTTTGGGGATGGGTAAAACCTAGTTTTTACCCTAAATAAAAGAGATTGGTACCTCCATTTTGCTACATGGGGAAAGATCTAAGAAAGAGGAAATAAAGAGAGAAGGATGATAAAGGAAAAGGGAAGAAGAAGGGCTGCTATTGCTGCTGTCTTTTCGATCCATCTCAACCCTTCGAATTGGCATTTCATTTCATCTTTGTTATTCTTTTTTTGAATGTATAAGATCGATTTGATAGTGATGGATTTGCATTTGATGATGATGTGCTAAACTCTTTTAAGGATTTTTTTTCTTGAATCAATGTTAATGTGATTTCTTTTGATGTTAATACATTGCATATTGTGATTATTGTTTGTATTTGCATGCTTCGGTGACAGATCGGGGGAGTGAACCATTGGTAAAATGATTATATTAGGTTATAAGAGTTAAACAACCTAATAGATCACAACAATAATCGAATCAGTAATTTATCCAAAGAGAGATCTCATTTGATGACCCGATAGTCTATTAAGGGGCTTAAGATTTAATTGGATATTTGGGTTTTTTATTAATTAAGAGATGCCAAATTCCATAATTCAATTAGGGGTTATGATTTAGGGTTTAGTGATTATAACTCGAGTGAGTGTAATCCAACCTTTGAAAGTCTAAGACTGATACTATATCGACTCAAAAGGAATCATGTTAGCATTTGATGATAGGATAAATCTCCTTCTCATATTTGGCTAATCTTCCTTGTATGATTTTTTGATTGTCCACTGGTGGTGCTCATTTTTTATTTCTTTGCATGAATTTTAGAACTTAATTTCCAATTAATCCATATTCATGAATTTACTTTTCTGTTTAGTTTTTATTTTCTTTTTAATAATCCTTTTAAGCCTTAGATAACTTAGAATTAGATTAGTTCACCAACTCCTCGAGGGATTGACACCTCATCTACTACAGTCACGGTCCATGCACTTGTGGTATATTGAGGGTTTTATAAAATTAAAAATTGCTTAACAATTCTACTATACATGATGACATATATAAAAGAATAAAAAGAGCTTAAAAATTTTGAAATTCTCTCTTAGGCTCAAAAGCTCACAAAAATATGGGTTTATATGTGTAAATAATATGTAATTTCATTCAATTTGGTCATCTCAATGAATACTAAAAATATGACTTATAAAACATATCTATTCTAACTATTATCCTTTTGCATACTAATTTATCTCAATATTTAATAATGAAATAGAGTACATGTGGACATATTTCAATTATGTCAAGATATCAATTTATAAAATATAATAATAAAGATTATAATAAGCTTAAAGAAATCCTTAAAAGTTCATTAAACCTATCCCCACACTTAAATTTTTACTTTATCCCCAATGTACACAATATAAGTATACATAATAAGTGAGAAGGTTATATGGTACTTTCCTGATTGTGATGATTTTTCCAATTTTTGATCCATCCAATTGTAAATTGCATCATTGCAAAAATAAGAAAATAGAAATGGAAAAATAATATAAGAAATAAAATAACATAATTGCACAAAATAACATCATTAACTATAATGTTAGAGAACAAAATAATTAATAAAAAATAGGAAATAAATACAAAAGATAAAGAAGAGGAAAGAATATACAAAACTAAGCATCTCCTATATAGTGTGATCTTGGCTGATTCGATGAAGGACAAGTCTCATGATGATGATACTACACAGGTAGAGGAGCTGCAGAGGAGGTGACCTCACTAGACGATGGGAGATTTGATGCTCTTAATGGCCAATTGACTGGGTATTAATTTCCAGCCATCCAACTATAGAACATAGCTTACTCATCTATTCCACAAGGTCCACTTCTTGTCTCTCCAACTGAGCTATAGCAGCTAGTCCCAATCCTTCCATGCAATCCCATCAATCTGAGATGGCGGTAGTTGTAGCTGTGATGGTTATTTTGCTGTACTACTCTGCTCTATCTCCTTCCTTCAGTGTTGGTTCATCGAGTTCCCTAATAAGTCTGTAAATGTCTCCCATAGGACATGACGTCGACGTACCATGGACATGTATTGCATTCTTTCTAGATTAAGAGCTACCAAGGTCGTCATCTCCTATATTAATGGTAGCTGATCGAACATACACATTCTTCGTGCCTATTGGGTCATATAAAGTTCAACATTTATTATGTCGACCTTCTTATCCTCACTCTAATGTCAAATAAATTGGACAAGTGCATATACTAGGTAAATAGGTATCCACTTACCCATCCTATAGAGGAAATACACATCTATATTATCGATGACTCTCGTGCTATCTCTTTGACTGCTTAAAGTATTGCTTAGAATCCTATAGATGTATTTGAGTGTTGGATTATATAAGGTTGTGGCCTTTGACTTGCATGGGTCATAGTCATATTTAGAGCTAATCCTAATCCAAAAGTGTCGCAGAGACAATAGGTATGGAAGATCTATCCATAACATTTGGTTCTCTGGTGTCTTAACATACTCCCGGTAGTACAAACCCATGATGATGGAGAACTCGGTATAACTCATCTAATGCTTCTTTCTCATCATTTAGAACTAAACTGTATTAGGTCAATCCCTATCGTAACATCCTTTCTTGGTGGAGAATGTGGAGAGGACCTCTAAAGTGAGCTATCTATAAGAAGGCTCCATGATTTCAAAAAACCAAGACTATATTCCTATATCCACTATCTAACTTGTTGGGTTAAGACAACTTGCTCCAAAGCGTCCTAGTCAATATACCGATCAGCTTCAAAATTCTTATCCTTTGGTCTTTGATACCATTTTTCTTGAGCCTTAGCATTGAACAACAACATTTGCTTCCTCTCTCGGGTTGGCTTGTAGTATAAGACTCACCTTGATGCTTCTTTCTTGAAGTCTCTTTATTACAGTGTGATCGTACCATTTTTCATAGAACTTTTGATAAATTTAAGAAAAATGACATATAAATCACTAAAGTATGCTTTTCCCCATACTTAGTTTCGATCATGCTCAATACTTATTAATTGTGAAATTAAACTAAATATGAAAAATTAAACAACTAGGGAAAATTAACAATTTAAAACGAATAAGGAAATAAACACAAACAAAATTAATTAGGAAATCACTTGACAAACTAATCAATCTCAAAACTAAAATTCAAAAATTGTGTAATTAAAAAATTAAACTAACTTAATTGTTAAATTACAATTTTAACCCTAAAACTAAAATTAAAACTCCTAAAGTACCAATTACACAAAATTGACACAATTAAACACTAAACCTATGCAATTAAACACAAGCCTGGTCTTAATTAATGTTGGAATTAACTAATTGATCTACTTAAGCACAAAATATCATAATTAAATATGTATTGAGCCAAAATAGCATGTTTATGCACATTAAGTTGAATTTTTAGCCAAATTGCATGCAATTTGTCAAATTAAATACTTAACATAATTAGGTAATGTAATTGGCTAACTTTCAAACTATCATAAAAAAGTCAATCACAAAAAATTGATACAGATTCCTAGTTCTCAATTTAAGCAATTTCATGTAATATACACTAAAACCAAGCTAAATATTTAATTAAACAAGTATCAACAAGTGAAATTGATAGAACTACTTATTTGGGTATCACTAGATTAGGCAAAAATTGCAAGAAATTAGAAAGGGACAAAAGAGGGCATCGGCAATTTGAGAACATAAGAGGGGAAATAAGAAATTTGAATGTTTAGGGTCTTTTTAAAATGTATTGTGAGAGTGCACCGTCTAATGCACAATCGTGCATCAAGCCATACACATAACTAAATAACAAATTTTCGTGAGTTTGCATGTTTTGATGCATGGGCATGTATCAAAAAGTGCAAAAACTTCACTGGTGCATCCAGAGAGTGCATAATCCTCTACAAATATGCGCAACTTTAAAATTTAATCATCAAACATAAAAATCTTGCATGTTAGCATTATAACACATGACACATCATCCTTAAAGTTACCATTATGCATAATTCTCCCTTTAGATGCTTAATTTTGGCTACCCTAAAACACTCTAAAAATTTTTAATTACTTAAAACATGATCTAAACTAAAGCTAAAACAAAATAATATCAAAGTTAAAATAAAACTAAAACAAACTCATAGGTTACCTCCCATGCAATGCTTCTTTACCATCGTTAGCTCGACATAACCTTAAAGTTTATCCTTATCCTGGGTCTATGATAAGTAGCTTACTTCAATATGTTTCTCCACATAGGGTTTTTTAGCCTATTAGTAAGCCACTTATTACAAGATAATAGAAAGGTCATGATTTATCAAATTAATAATTTAAATTACATGCATTAATTCCCTTTTTAAAGATAAATTGTTAATAAAAGAGGGAATAACAATACTCCTTGAATCATCAGTTGACTCAAACCGTTCGTCTTCCTGGACAATAGTTTCTAACTTTATTTCTTCAATTATCTCCTTCCACTCCTCTACTTTCTTTTTTTAGATAGAGACTTCTTCTAACTCATTTCCACTCACAAAGGGGATTGCCATTCCATATTTATCAAGATCTATTTCACTAGAACTGGGCAAACTTCCTTTCACCTCATTAGATATTACCTCCACTAGTTATTTAATCTAGTTCACCAATTTTTATACCCAAGCCTCTATTTCCTTATGCCTTTTGATTGATTCTTAAATGAAATTAGCCATTATTTCTTCCAGATTTGGCTTCTTAATTGGAGGTGCTTGTTGCTGTAAATATTCAACTAGAGCGTAATCCTTCTATCCAAAACTGTAAGACTTTCTCTATTCTAAATTATGGTTATTCTTGTATGATGCAACTTGGGGTTGATTGTCGCTTCCACATATAAGTTAGTGTTTAACATTCATGATTGTAGTAAGTACTCCATAGATGTCACATCACAATCGGTTGATCTTCTGAAATCATGTGAGAACAATTCTCTTTCCTATATGGTGATGTTACAAATTCCGATGACATATTCTGGATTCTATAAAAGTACTATTTGCTCGATCCACCTAATTTTATTTATTTCTATGACTTTAAATCTTAATGATAGATGGTTAATTAACTATATTTTTACCCTATATTTATTGCATTCATGCTTGATATTTTATACTTTTATTGCATATTTGATATTCAATGTGTTTTAAGTGTGTTTACAGGTGATAATTGCCTTTATCGACTTAAAGGAAAATAATTCAAGTGAAAACACAACGTAAAACAAAAAATCAACAATTTGGAAGGAGTGCACGACTATTCATTTTTGTGATACTCAACAGATTTTGATTATGTACGGTCAGATGCATGACCATGTATAAGATTGTGAATGACCAAAAAATATAGGTTTTTATATAAATTGGATGTTTTAGATGTAAATCAGGGGAGGAGACATCGGGACGTAATTTATAGAAGTGTGACTCGTTCTTTAGGTTCAATTTTGGTCCAAAGAAGTGGAAAACAAAAATATTTCATCGAAAGATCCATCAAAATACAAGATCAAGCCTCTATATTGTAAGAAAATTCATTAGAAGACAATCAGGGAGATCATTATAATTCCATTGTTCTTTATTCGTTTTCTTTTATTGTATGATTGATTTCGTGTTCGATAATATGTAACTAAACATCCAGTTAGCATTTAGGAGATGAACCTTATAATAATACTTTGACATGATTTGGTTCTTTTATTAATGCAATTGGCTGTTTGATATATTGTGATCTAATTATGTATTTTATTTATGTTTTAATAACTTGAGAATATTATATCATAATCTGATTTCATACGTGGAGATTGAGAAATCCTAGTGTAAATAGATCTATTGTAATTAGAAGGAGTTGATTGCAACCCTAGAGATAAGATTATATAAATCTTCCAAATTAGGGTCAAACCTAATAAAGGGACTTATAAATCGGTAACGCAGTCTTATAAGATTTAACCTAAGTAATTTGTAGGGTAGATAATAGGGGAAGAGAAATTAATAGTTGTTATAGTCTTTGTGGGATCAACTCGTACTTGTCAGTACTAGCTATAACTATATTATGCACTTGCGATTTATTACAATATTGACTATCACGAAATAGGTCAATCAAATTTTTGGTTCCGGTTATGGGGAATTTGATATTAGGAAAGCATAAATGCTATTGCTCTTGTCATTTTTGTTTTGTTTTGTTTTATCTTATTTTTGTTTTATTTTGCTTTTGCATTTATTTTATTATATCTTTTTGTTTTTTTGTCTTGTCAATTTAATTGTCTTCTGAATTTCTTTACAATGATCATGTATGGTGGTTTATTTTTAGGAATTGATATTTAACTTCATAGCCATAACTTAAAATGAATGGATGGAGCGAACAATATTATTGTGGGAGCTAGGATGTGTCTTTGCAATATGAAACATCAATATATTAGGAGTCATTTCCTCACATGTTTTTAGAAGCTCAACTGACGTATATATAAGAGTAACCAAACATGTACAATTGACCTCAAGGATTATCATACTAAAATACGTATAATTTAGAGTGGAGCAATCCTTATGTATATGGATGGAATGACTATTCTCCAACTGAATATGTATAACAAGAATAGTGATACGAAAGTATTATAGATCGATTAGTGTAATGCCTTACTTAGGGGGTAACTAGTAAATATGAATTTGATAAGAGACTTCCTTCGCTTGCATATGATGAGTATAATTTGAGCTTCTAACCACATCAGAGTGAAGAAGAGATAACAGTCAATTTCATCAATGAAGATACATTTTAAAAAAGCAAAGAGGTAATTTTGCTTTAAAAGATATGATGGTTGAGTCTATTCAATAATCAAACATGAAACATTAAGAAATAGAGGCTCGTATACAAAATATGGTGAATCAAATCAATTAGGTAATGGATATATGATTTGAAGAGAAGCAAAAGAGTTTGTCCAGTTCTATTGAAATTTATACTATCGACTGAGAGGCAATCACCCTTAGTAGTGAAGAAGAGTTTCTTGATTAAGAAGAAGAAGAAACCTCCATCCAAGAAGAGAAACTAGAAGAGTGAAAGAAGATAACTAAAGAAGATGAGTTAAAAACCTCTGTCTAGGAAGAAGACGAAGAAGAGTGGATAGAGGTGGTTGAGGAAGAACTGGTGGATAAATCAAGTAAGGAAACTACTGATAAGGTGTTTGTAGTGACCTTAAGTAAAAAGAGTTTCCACTTCTTCAAAGACAAATTGTTCAAGCTTATCGAAGATTTAAGGATTTTTTTATACTCACTTTTATTAACATTTTTTCATTACGAAAGGCATTATTCCTTGAAATTGGATTTATTAATTTAATAAATTATGTCCTTTTGATCATCTTGCTTGTTTACAGGATATGAAACCGTTTTGTGGAGAAAAGGGTTGTAGCAAACTGTTGATTATTGATTCAAGATGACATCAACGTCTATGTTACATCAAGCTAATGTTAAAGAAGCGCTACATGTATAACTTTAAGTGTGCGGATAGGTTTATTAAATTTTAATGGATGTCTTTAAGCTTATTATAATATTCATTATAAATTTTATTAAATGATATCTTAAATCGATTAAGATCTATCCATGAATACTATATGTTATTTTTGAATATTGAATTGAATTGGTGTGCAAAAGGATGATGGTTAGAATGAAATTAGTTTTCAAAGTCATAATTTTCGAAATCATTAAATTTTAAGTTAAATGAAATTTCATATTATTTACACACATATATACCCATTTTTTTGTGAGATTTTAAGCCTAAAGAGTATATTTCATATTTTTTCAAAGATATTGTTATTCCTTTATATGTGTTTTATCATTATATAGTAGGATAATTCTAGAACTTGTGTTTGTTATGTATGTTGAGACCATATTTGTTAAATTTGAAGCATTGATATGATAAAGGCATTTAGATTCACTAACTTGCTTTAGCCTTTTATTTTTTGAAGTCACCATACCAAAAAATTTACCTTTAGGAATAACCAAGTTAAACCTTAGCCTTTTTCATTGATTAAACCCAAATTATATACCTTTATCCTATTTATCTTTAAAGACCTTTTTCTTATTTTGAATTCTAAAGGTTATTTACATTATTTACTTATTTAAGACTTAAAATTTGTGAAAGGTCCAATATTTTTTGAATTGTGGTACTGAATGTTTAGTGTGAAAAAAGAAAGCATAAAATAAAAAAGAAAAAAACAAAAGCATAAAAAACATATATAGTACTATTAGTTTTACAATGAAACGACCTATATGTACTTATAAACAAGTCATGAATTATATAGTGTAATAAATTTCTTTCAATTTAACCGTTTTTACTTTCCCAATCATACCTGACCTAAGCCTTTTTACAACCAGCATAAAGACCTTTTGATTTTTGTTCTAGTTTGTACATAATTGTTGGAGATGTGATTTTATTGCAAGACTATGGTAAAGGTTCTACTATGCATTGATTGAGAGTTTTGATACCTTTAACCTTGAACATTTAAGTGCCTTGAGTGAAATCTTGATAAGTGTAAATTACATCATGTTTTAAGGCATATGTTGATATGTGCTTAGCCCTTAATTCGATCATTTAGTATGTGTTTAGGTTAGAATTGTGTTAGTTTGTTAATTATTTGTGTTTTAAGTGTTTTATGGGTTAATACAAGATTTTTTGTTTAAATATTATGTTTTTTAGGCATCTTGATGTGTTTGTTAGTGTTTCAGGGTCAACATTAAAGAACAAAGAAGTTTCAGAGACATTCGGGCTGAAACAAGGTCACGATTGTGGCCTGCATCGAGCAAACACGTCGACACTCACGAACTTCATGCCCTTCGTTAGGCAAACATGCCGACATTTATGAACTTCATTTTTAGAGAAATTTTCGAACTTTTTGGACCCTGAAAAAACCTTAAGGTTGCCCAAAACATAAAGAAGTATAAAAGGAGCATAAAGAGGAGAGAAAGGTAGTTTTTTTGTTAGCCACTTTTAAGAAACCCTAGAGAGAATTCATCGAGAGATTGAGAAAGAGAATAAAGACAAGAGAAGTGGAGAAGAAGCTGCCTTGAAGTACTTCCCAGATTAGGAGTTTTCCGACAACGCTACCTCCCATCATCCATTCAAATTGTATTTCCTGTTTATTTTCCATTTTATTATTGTATAGAATTGGGAATAACAGTTGATGATAGGATTTTTGAATGTTGAGATGTTTTAAACTCACATTATGAGTTTTATCTTAGAATTAATGAAATATGATTGTTTATGTTTTATTAGCTTTATTGTGATCTAATTCTACAATTGTATAATTTGATTGTAAACTGAGAGGGTGAATCAAATGAAAATAATTAAATTTGGCTAATGAGAGTTGGATGATTTAATAGAACAAGAATTAAATCAAATCGGTAAATTATACTAAGAGAGATCTTACATAGGTTTTCGATAGTTTATTAGATAACTTCAGAACTAATTAGGGATTGGATAAGCTGTTAATTGATAGATTGTAACTTCCACAATCTGATTAGGATTTATGATTTAGGGTTAATGATTATAACTAGAGAGAGTAATCAACCCTAGGATCGTCTATAACCAATAATCCGGAAATTCATAATCAGTTAGGTTAGCGTTAAGGATAGGTAAAATTCCCTTTCTCTCAATTGGTAGTTTCTTTAAGTTAATTCTTACGTTTGTGATACAAAATTTGAATTATTAATATTTTCGTGATTGATTCTTATTTTGAATTGATTGATTGAATTGAATTATCAATTTAGTTTTGTTATATTTGAATTTCTGCAATTTATTCTAGCCTTAGATTTTAGGATTAAATTATCCCTCCTCATGGGATCGAAACTTTAGATACTACGCTAGTGAATTGTGCACTTGCAGATTATCTAGGGTATTTATTAAAACTTACAAATCAAACACTCAATCAGGTATAAAGATATATGTTTTGGATTTCAATGTGATTATTAAGGTGATTACTATTAATATTGCTTAGGAAACTAATTTTAGGATAATTTGATTCTACTTGTATATTAATTTGATTTGATAGGATAGATGATATATTGTATAAATGGATAGGTTGTACTTGATGATGGATTGATGTTGTAAATTTTATAATTTTGATTATGGTTTGCTTGGGGACAAGTAAGGCTTAAGCATGGGGATGTTTGATAGATGAATATTTGACTATATTTTTACACCTATATTTGATGTATTTTGCTTGATGTTTTATACTTTTGTCTTATATTTAGTACTTAATTCTCTTCAAGCTTTTTAATAGGTGATAATTACCTTCATGGGCTTAAAGGAGAATAATTCAGATAAAAACACGATATAAAGCTTATTTATACTAAATGGGCAGCTTGACCGTTGAAGCTTTGTAGAGACATATTTGAGGCTTATGAGATTCAAATGATGTGATTCAAAAGCTCAAATTTAAGCCAACATCCTGGTCCATAATTCCTATGTACAATTTGGGCCTAAAAGTGCTTTTTTGAGGGGCTAAAAACGCAAAGAATGAGATATGAAGTTTGTCTCAACTCAATATGATCTTCCCTTGTTTTTGTAGCCTATAACTTTAGCTAAAAGGCATTGTTTTAAGCAAAAGAGGATCCAATGGAAAGATGATAAGTGCAGCTACAATTTATACGAAGCTGTCTAGACCAAAATATGAAGATATCAAGGTAAGAAATGCAAGTTGTGCATCGACTTATGCACTTTCGCAAGTTTCAAACAATTTTGGTTAAGCACAGTTTGATGCAAAGTCATGCAAGAGATCATGCATCTTTACAAAACTCTAAATTTCATGATAAAAAGATATTTTTGAGAGGAGTAGAAAAGAGGAGACTTTTGGAGGCAATTCCAAACACGGAGTTGACTCTAGACATAAGGGACAATTTTGGTCCAGAGAAGTAGAAATCATAAAGGAATCATCGATAGATCCATCAGAATACAAGATCCCAACTTTACATCATACGAATAATCAATAGAAGGCAATCATGGAGATTTATAATTAGAAACTGTTGTTTTCTATTTTTTTTCTATTAATGTGTGTTTGATTTAGTGTAACTAAACGTCCAATTAGTATTTAGGTTAAATGAGCTCTATTAACATGTGTTGATTTTTTTATTGATGCAATTAATTTATTAATTTGTTGTAATCTAATTACTTGTTTTGTTTATGTTCTTGTGTTATGAAATATTAGACCATAATCTGATTTCATATGTAGCAATTGATAAATCTTGGATTTGAATAGATTTATGGTAATTGGAAAGAGTTAATTGAAACCCTAGAGATAGGATGATATAAATCTTCTAGATTAAGGTCAAACCTAATAAAGGGATTCATAAAACTGTCATAATCTTATAAGATTTAACCTAAGTAATTCGATTAGAAACCTTAGGACTAGTTATCAGTGGACTCTAGGCCAGCTACTACCATACAATAGGAGCCAATAAATCATCAAAACAATTGCATAATAAGATATTAATCTACTAAGTGTTTATGGGGATTCAAAATCTAGATACTAATTACTCTATATCGATAAATTCCTATTGCTTCTTAAATTCTTTGTTCAATTTCGTTACTTATTTTCTTTTACTTGCTTATTATTAGTCTCTTTTAATTAAAAATCTAAATTCAATCTGTAGGCTAGATAATAAGGGAAGGGTAATTACTAGTATTTATAGTCTTCATGGGATCGACCTGTACTTATCGGTACTAGCTATAGCTATACCATGAACCTACAATTTATTACAATATTGACTATCACAAATAGGTCAATCAACTTTCAACTGGCTATTAGCTCTATTGTTAATCCAATTTCTTTAAAAGGACCAGCAAAATAGGAGTTTTTAAACAATTTTTTACATTTAATTTCCTAGGCTAACTCATTTTTCTTTGTTAATCACTTTCACAAAAGGGTACTAATGATGCTAACCAATTTAAAGGAGTGTAATTATAAATATATCCAAAAAAAGTATCATAAAGTTAAAGAATAGGTTTCATATCCTAATTAAACTTATATATTCATCCCAAAGGTACTTAAAATAAAAAATTCGTATGTTAAATAAACATGTTTAAATTAAGTCATTTCCATTTAATTCATATCATTGATACATTCACACAATGAACACATCATGCAACAAAATGTTCAAACAATGCCAAGATAATAAAAATAACATAATGCAAATGCCAATTTCACACACAATGGATATGCTAATGCATAAAAGTCCTCACATGTGAATAACACATTGTCCTCAATGTGAGAAATAAAACAATAAAAATAAAGATAAATAATAATAAAGAAAAAGTAAGACCAAGAAAAATTTTGCTGATTCGAGTGGTGATGGCGTTGGCGATGAAACTTTAACACCTTAAAATGCAAAATATTTAAGTATTTTCTTAGTTTGGTACCACTGTTGAGGTTAATGGTGAACGACCTTCTTCAGTTGTGCCTCTATAATGTTCAATTCATAATTTGGGTGTTGCAATTCACACCTAGAAACCTAATTTTTAGTATAAATAGAACATTTTGAAGGCAAAAACAGGAGGAATAAATTTAGGACATTGTGCAAGATAGAAACTTACTCTTTTGAGACCTCTATAGAGGGATAAATTTCTCGACCCCAATTCAGAGGTGAAATCGATGCTTAGAATCACCGTTAACCACACTTTTTGATTATTTAATGTTGAGTCTCTCCTTTTATATATTGTTATCATTGTTCTATGTTTATTGAATTGGGTGTTGTAAAGATGATTTGAATGTGTCCATTGGATTTTTTTATTGCAAACCCATTACTAGAATCTTCAATATAATACGTAATCATTATGTTTTAGATTTGTTTATAGCTACTAATGACATTGAATCATTAGGAATAACGTAACTTAGGTTAGATAAATCGAACTCGTGTGGTTCCTACCTATATTAGTCAGTTTTTCATATCATAATGTGACTACCCAATTAAATCTTGAGAGCTTGTTCTAAGTTATTCAGTAGTTGAGTTTAATTAAAGAGCTCATTTTAATTAAACGCAACCTATAGGACAATCAGGATTAAAAGAACTCGTTGTTTATCTATAATCAATAGTTCTAGGAGTGGTGTGAAACATTATAAAAATGAAATATGTTTGTGTGTAAACTAAGATTGATCCAAGAACCGGATTTTATACACATTCATCACTTTTATCAATTTTAACTGTTTTCTATAATTTGTTTTCTTTGGTTTAACTTTACTTTGTTTACTAAATCGCATCAACCCAAAACCTCCTTTTTATTTCCTTAACATCAATTATTTCTATTGCAAAAATTAAACATACATTCTTTGTGGATACGATCCCGACAAACCACAACTAAAAATTTTTAATGTGTAGAGTTAGGTAAATTTTATGTTACACTTGACATGCACTGTCAAATTTTGAAATGTCTTCATTGTTTTTAGCTCTTAATCTCTACTGCACCATAGGGAGAGATATTAGTAATCACAAAAGTATCAACTAGTAAGAATGAAATTTATGTGGAAAAATGTGAGAACGAGAGACGAGCGATGTGAGAACGAGCGATGAACGATTGCGAAGATTACTCGATAACCTCTGAGATATTGAGCTCCTTTCAATCATGGCTTCTTCTTCTACTACTTCTCCACCTCGACTTCCCTTAACCTCAATTTTTCTTTCCTCTCCTAAACCTCCCACCCTACCGCACTTTCCACCATTACCTTTGGTTCAAATCCGTAATTCTCTAGACCAAGATGCCGTCCCTAATATTGCTCACCATTCCCCCACTAAACTTACAACCCATTCGAGTTTGCCACCTGACAAAAACCCACCTCCTTCTAACCCTAGATCTTGGAGATCATTAGTGCCTAAAATAGATCTATATTCATTGCTAACAAAGACACTGTCTTATTATCCCCTGAAGATTTATGATGAAAAAATCAAATTCATCCTACCACCTGAATTAGCAAAGAAAGGAGCAATTCAGTTTCGCCATGCACTGGTTAGGTTCTTCTTAGGGAAACGTCCTACATATCCAGTTGTTCAACGAGCTTTGGCTAAATCCTGGTTAGCTTTTGGTCTATCTGAAACTTTGATTAATAGTGTGAATAATTTCTTATTTAAATTCGACTTTGAGGAGTGGATGAATTTGGTTCTGGAGAAAGGGCTATGGCACATTCAAGGTAAATCACTCTTCCTATGGAAATGGAGATTGAATTGTGGGGAACATGATGCTGTCAAAGTGTCTCCTGTTTGGGTTAAATTCCATAATGTCTCAATGGAATACTAGAATACGGAGGGACTTGGAAGGATTGTTAGCTCAGTAGGTAACCTACTCTTAATGGACACTCTGATGTCTAGAATAATCTACGCTCGAATGTGTGTGGAGTTGGAATTAGGGAAGAGCTGGTCCTTATCCTTCTAATTAGCCACTTATAATGAAGATGGGAAGCTAACATTCAAGGATATAGAGGTTGAATATGAATGGCGGCTGGATAACTAGTTACAGAAGAAAGAATGGGCCTTTACTAGAAGAGTCTTTGAGACTAAATTACAGCCAAAATTTTTAAAAGGAAAGGAACCAGTACAAATAAGTGAACCAGTGTAGACGAAGGATGGCAAGATGGTTATTTTTTAGGACCCATAACAAATTCATAAGGAGGGTCCAAAATTGGAGCTTCCAAGTGTACAAAGTGAGGATATGGGAACCCCTTCTAATAGTCAATTGATTAAAAAGGCAATGGAGAGGGACAAAGGTAGTAACTCTTCAGGAAGTTCTATGGATCAATGTAAAGATCAACAGAAGGAAGGTGAACCAATTGGACACCTTAAGGATGCTGACTTCCTACCATTAAGACAAGCAGGTAATACTCTTTTCCCTTCTAAGTCTTAATTGGTTCCTGAATTGGATAATCATAGTCCAGGGAATATGGATGGGGTAGAGGGGGATGTTATAATCCACAAAAGTAGGAAACCTAGGAGAAAACAAAAGTAAGGGTTTTGCTGTGGTTTTTGGTAGAGTGGATTTAGTTTTTTGGAATGTTAGGGGTCTTAATAATTCTAGAAAGCAATTAGCTATAAATGTTGTGCTGAAGATAATGTTTGTGTCTTTAATATGATTGATTGAGACTTGGATTAAGTATCCCCTCTTCGTGAATAAGGTGTGTTCTTCTCTATTTCCTAGTTAGCTTTTTTCTAGCAACTTAGAGCAAAGTTCAAATGCTATGATAGTGGTAGCTTGGAAGCCGAACAAATTTTTGTGTGTTCCTCTACTTTCTACTGATCAATTGATTCACTTAGAGATCACCCCTACCAATAGCTCTTCTAGTTTTTTTGTCACTTGTGTGTATAGGGCAAACAACTTTCACTATAGGAAGAATCTCTAGTCAGTTCTTTCCAGTCTTAAAAACTCAGTGGGACAACATCCTTGGATAATAACGGGGGACTTTAATGCAGTATTATTCTCTGATAAGGCAAAACTTATAAGTCTTTTGTCTATTAATGGCATGTTTCACTTTCGGCAATATGTAGAGGACTGTAGATTGTATGAGCTGAATTCTAGCGGTCTGAGTTTCACTTGGATTAATAAACAATATGGAGAGCTCTTTATTGCTAGGAAGCTAGATAGAGCCCTTGTAAATGCTGCCTGGAGTTCTAGGTTTCCTAGCTCGTATAGGATAATCCAAAATCCTAACATTTTTATCACTCCCCAATTTTTATTAGGGCTTTAGCAGCTAGGAAGACTAGACCTTCCCCTTTTAGGTTTACAAACTTCCTAGTTTCTCAACCAAATTTCCTTCAAATAGTGGAAGAGAAGTGGAACACTCTGATCCACAGAACCCTATGTTTTGTGTAGTTTATAAGCTTAAACAGGTGAGGAAAGCCCACAAAACTCTGAATTCTGGTCAAGTAGGATATGTGAATACTAAAGTAGAGAATTGTCAAATTGCTCTCAACATTATTCAAGATCGAAAGTGAAATTTTCCCAACAACTCAGAACTAGTTGCTCAGGAATTGACACCATTAATAACTTGTTAAAAGCCTTAGATGATCACGAGTCCTTTCTTAAACAATCTTCTCGAATCAAATGGATCAAAGAGGGGGATCGAAATACCAAGTTTTTCCATAATTCTATTCTAGCAAATAGGAATCAAAATAATATTCACTCGATTATAGGGGAAAATGGTATTAGACTTGTGGATGTAGCTGAGATTCACAACCAGTTCCTAGGTGGCTTTCAAAGGACTATTGGGACCAGGAAGGACCTTCCTCCTTCTAAAAAGTATATGGATAAATTATTCCCTCATCGAATTAATCAATCTCTCACCAATATTCTCATTGCTAAAGTCTCTATTCAAAAGATTAGGGATGTTATCAAGTCTTTTAATCCAAAAAAGTCTACTGGGCTAGATGGTTTTAATAGGGTGTTCTTTAATCATACATAGCCTATTATTGGGGAGGATATTACTAGGGCTATTAGAGATTTTTTTCTTCATAGGAGACTTCTCAAAGAACTTAACTCTATTTTCATCACTTTCGTGCCCAAAAAAACCAATCCTTCCATAATAGATGATTATAGACCTATTTCTTACTGTAACTTTATTTATAAGGTGATAGCAAAAATATTGGCTAATAAACTTAGAGAGATCCTCCCTTTCATTATAAGCCCCAATCAAAGTGAATTCATTAAAAACCATAGAATAGGGGATAATATCTTGTTGGCCCAAGAGATTTTCAAGCATTACCATATAGCCAATAATCATAAGAGATGTACTTTTAAAGTGAATTTACAAAAAGCATATGATTCGATCCATTTGGAGTTCCTCCTGAATGTTTTAGATGTTTTAGGTTGTCCTCCCAAGTTCATTCTTTGGATAAGGGAGTGTATTACCTCTCCGGCCTATGCAATTCTAATTAATGGATCCCTCATAAAATTCTTTCCGGGAAAGTCAGGTTTGAGATAAGGTGACCCCCTATCCCCTCTTCTCTTTATCCTTTGCATGGAGGTTTTCACTAGCAGCTTAAATGCATGCCTCATAGGTAGTAATACCTTTAAGTACCACTGGAGATGTAAAGCTCTTAAACTCACCCATCTCCTGTTTGCTGATGATCTCTTAATGTTTCGTCATGGAGATTTGGTCTCGGTCCAAACCTTACTAGATTGTTTAGGTGCCTTTTCTCATTTCTCTGGTATGGTAATGAACTTGAATAAGAGTCAGTTCTTTGTCTCTCTAGAGTTGAACCAAATGATCCATCAAATTGAAAGCTTGTCTGGTCTTAAACAAGGACACTTTCCCATTCGATATCTGGGACTTCCCCTTATAACTGGTCGGTTGTCTAGGAGGGTTTGTCTTACTTTGTTAGAAAAAATTGACTGCAGAGTTAACAATTGGACCCATAAAAATCTTTCTTATTTTGGTAGAGTCTAATTAGTTATTTTGGTCAGACACCTTTCAAGTTTATTGGTCTAGTTTCTTCATTCTCCCTTGTTCCATTATTAAGAAAATAGATAAAAAAAAACTTAAAAACTTTTTGTGGTCGGGGCAGGTGGAGACTAAAGCTCAAGCTAAGGTTAAGTGGAATGATGTTTGTAGATCTGAAAAAAGAAGGAGGTCTAAGTTTTAAACATTTGCCTACCTGGAATAAAGTATTGATAGGGAAAAGAATTTGGCTTCCTTTTAATGATAAGGAAGCTTTGTGGGTTAATTGGGTTCACAAAATTATCCTAAGAAGGAAAAATTTTTGGAATATTTTACCTAGCAATGGAAGTTCATGGAGTTAGAGGAAGATCTTATCTATTAGAGACCAAATTGGGAACCAATATTGGAAATGGTAACTCTACTTTTTTTTTTGCAGGATCCTTGACATCTGAGAGGTATCTTGCTGGCTCACTTGAATCTTTGATTGATCAATGCATCTAATCTTCCCATGAATGCCAAAGTATTGGAAGTTATCTGGAACAATGAATGGAACAGGCTAAATACAAATGTGGGGTCTATTAGCAATCTAGAACGTCTACCTTATAACCCAAATTCTTCAAGTGAGGATAGTTTAGAATGGCTAACAGGCCCTTCTAAGCAATATACCAATGTTTTAGCATACACTCTCATGAGATCAACAACTCCAATGGTTCCTTGGTATCCTTTAGTATGGCATAAGAGGAATAGTCCTCTATGTTCCTTCATCTTATGGTTGACGTTTCTGAAAAAGTTGTAGACTAGGGATAAATTAATCTACCTCCATACCCCAAAATGATGTTACTTGTGTGTTTTGGCCTCCGAGACTATCGATCATTTATTCTTTCGTTACTCTTTTTCAAGAACAATATGGGTCAACATTCTAAACCATTTCCAAATTAGCCATCCTCAACTCACTGATCTACAATTAATATTACTATGGGTTAACCTGTCCTCACCCTCTAGCCACTGTGACATACATACCTTCTACATTATCCTATCCGTAGTTGTGTAAAATCTGTGGTATGAACAAAACTTTCGAACCTTCAAAGATGAAGCCTTAGATGTAAGGAGTTTTACCTCGCGAGTGATCTTTCAAGTTATGGAGCACCTCGGCTCAAATACCGAGAGAGGGTAAAATCTGTGTGTGTTTTATTCTTAATGACATTTTTGCAGGTTTTCTTCTTGCTATACGAGGGGTAGAGAGAAGGAGGTTTAATCCTTCCTTGACAACTAGAAAAGGAAGAGCAACAAATGCCGAGATAGCTTCATTTTCCACTGAGCATTGCAGAAATAGTTGGGAAACCAAGGGAACACAAGTTAATGGTGACCTCCATCGGTTCTATTGGTAAGTGTCAACTGATGCACATAGGAGTCCGAATAAGGTAATGGTCTTATAGGGGTGTGGATTGGTTTAATTTCTTACTAAGGTTGGGTATGGTGTTGTATTACTGGAAGCAGGTTTTGTCATAGCAAATGAGATTGATGTTATGGTTTGTCTTGTAATTATGTTGTCTTGATTAACGGAAAATTTGTAGGGCTCATATTGCTCTTTTGTAAGTTAGTATTCATATTTGAACAAGAGATTGTATTTTGGACAATCTCAAGTTGTACATAACTTCTAGTTATTTATATACCTTCTGAATTACCCAAAAAAATCACTTTTTGACCGTTCATAAAGCTTTTTATCAAGACATTAAAAGCTTAGGTCTCCTCTTTCATTAAAACTGTTTTTGTTTATGTCTCTACTTCCGCTTGCAATCTTCCTATACTGAAGGTCAATCACAGTAATTGTAAAAATAGAAGGTTCATTTTAGAGCTGCTTATTAACTTCAAAAATATTAAAATAAATAACTTCCACATCAAATTCCATGATGAGTGTACACTCAGAAACATCTATCTTGGTTTAGGTTGTATTAAGAAATGGTCTCCCTAGTAAGATAGGTATTGGATTACAAAAAGTTTCATCATTCATTTCAATTGCACAAAAATTAGCAGGTGCACAAACATATCCTCAATCACCCGTCTAGGTAAGCATTAGTACAATCAACCAATTATAAGATAATACTAGTTTCTTTTAATAGGCCTAAAAATTAAATAAGAATAAATGGAAGGAGGCATAAAATTAATTGATGCTCCTAAATCTAACATGACCTATTTAATCTTAGTGTTACCAATTTTGCAAGGAATAGTAAACATATTTGGGTCCTTACATTTAGGGGGTATTTTTTAAGACAGTAGAAACAGTTTCACCCATCTTTATCATTTCTTTACCTTTTAACTTTTATTTATTGGTACACAATTCCATCAGGAATTTTCCATACCTTGGCATTTGCTTGATTGCATCTAATAGTGGGGTATTCACATCAACCTTCCAAAATTTCTCCCAGATCTCTTTATCCTTATCCTCTTTGTTTGACTTTGTTAACATGCAACGGAAAGGTGGAGGATTAGACTTCATAACAATTGGGAATTCAATATTTACATTTGACTTAATTGGTATATTCCTTTCTCCTTCAAGCTCCTTCTCTATTTTTCTTCACTAGACATCATTTGTGTAATCCTCTTAAGATTCTCAAGCTTCCTACCACTCCTTAAGGTGATTACACTAACATTCTTCATATTTGTATCAGATTATAATTGTAGTTTTCCTCTTCTTTGGGCTTGAAGACGGATGATAATCAATTCCATTTGTTTCATTTAGCTCTCTAGGTTTTGAATGCTAGACCTCATCTCCTGAAAGTTAGATATAGCCTCCTACTAAAACTACTGCATGCCCTATTGGAATTGCAAGGCATTAACTACAATAGACTTAACTATATCTTCCAATGATGTACCTGAGTTACAGGAGGGAGCTTATGGTCTAGGGGAAATTTTTGTACACCCTGTGGTCTAGGTGGAAATTTTTGTACACCCTGTGGCCTATTTGGGAAGTGATTTTTGCTACCTATTCCCTCAATAACTCATGTTTAGATGATCTCTCTAACTTGGGTTATAAGCCTAGGAATGTGGGTTTTATTGGTTGGAAAAGTTCCTCTGCAGTAGTAACGTACTTTATGCTTCCCTCGTGTAAAATTAGACACCCATCTATTGGATCGTTCACATTTGCATATGTACTACAAGCTTTTACTTGTGCTTATCCTACAGTAATTTACCCAACAAAGGAAGTTAGTTCATCTAAATGATGTTCTATAGATGAAATGGTTACCTCATCATCATTACCAGTTCCAAATTATTGAGTATTAATTGCCATAAGCTCGATTAAAATTCCAACCTCTATAGGAATTCTTTCACATAGTGTCCCACTACTTGCCGCATTGATCAAGCTCCTTTCCACTGCAATAGTCCTTTGTTGAAGTATTGGAAGAGGAGTTGTTTTGTAATAGTATGGTGAGGGCATGATAAATGTGAATTGCATCATGTTTTAGGGCTTAGTTTGATATGTTTTTAGCTATTAATTCAATCATTTAGTATATGTTTAGGTTTGAATTGTGTTAGTTTGTTAATTATTTGTGTTTTAAGTGTTTTGTGGGTTTGTATAAGTCTTTAAGCTTAAATATTATGTTTTTAAGGTACCTTGATGTGTTTGCTAGTATTTCAAGGTCAACATCGAAGAATGAAGAAGTTTTGGAGATATTGGCGCCAAAATAATGGACCATGATCATAACACAACAGACCACGATCATGACAGAAGCACTAAAGCTAGCCCACAATCATGGCCTTCATACCAAGATCATAACAGAAGGCTCGAATGTGGCCCACAATCATGGCCTATCTCAGGTAGACGTATAGACGCTAAAAATGCAAGTTTCGAGGGATTTTTTGAACCTTTTAAACCCTGGAAAAACCTTAGGGCTGCTCAGAACACAAAGGATATTTAAAGAAAAAGAAAAAAAATACAAAAAAAGGCTTTTGCATTAGACACATTGAGAAACCCTAGAGAGAAGTCATTGAGAGATAGTGGAAGAGCAGAAGGAAGAGAGAAGAGGAGAAGAAGCTGATCGACGTACATCCTGAATCAGGAGTTTCCTAATGTCATTACCTCCCATAATCCATTCAGGGCAACTGGCATATAACTTATTGAAGCATTCCCAATACTCATAAAGGGATTCTCCATTATGTTGTTCTGTTCTACATATCTCTTTTTGTATAATGATTGTCTTTAATATTGGAAAGTATTTCTTTAAAAATAACCTCTTCATTTTGATCCATATGGTAATGGTCCTAGCGGGGAGATCAAAAAGCCAATTTTTTGCTAAATCCTTCAATGAGAATGCAAAGGCCCTTAATTTGCTCATTTGTAACCCCTATAGATACTATGATAGACCACATCAAGCTCCTTAAAATGCTTATGAGCATCCTCACCTGCAAAACCATGAAAGTTGGGCAAAATATTGATTAAGCTAGATTTAAGCTCAAAAGTAACATTTTTAGCAAAATTCAAAAAAGTGATGCATAAAGGCCTTTGAGTCAAATATTGGGAAGCTAATTCTCTTAGATTTCTTGGATTGGCCATGAATTCCTCAAGTTCAATTCCTTGTTATATTCCCAGAGTTATTTTGGTTTCACTATGTAACTTTTGTAGTGTCCTTTCGATCTCATGATTAAATTACACAGGGTTGATGAAGAGATCTTGTCAATTCCATACATAAACACTAAAAAATGAAAGGAATAAGAAACAAATGTAAAAACTAATTACAAACAAATATAGACAAAACGCCAATTAAAATCAAAAGCAAAACCCACTACATTATCTCAACGATACCAAAATTCTTGATGCTTGTCAAACACACCAGAAAATAAAATTTGACTTCGCACACTAAATTTGAAGTTATGGTGAGTAGGGATCATATCTACAGAGAGTGTGTGTATAGATTTCGTAATGAAAGAATTGGCGTTTAGGAGATCAAGGGGTGTTTTGGTTAGAATCGATAAACAAAATAAAGTAAAATTGAAATAATGAAAGTAAATCAAATCATACAGTTAAAAGTGATAAGATTGATGAATGAGTTTAGAATCTGATTCTCGATTTAATCTCAGCCTACGCATATATGAGCACTTTTAATATTCATGTTTTTCTTATACCTCTCTTAGAAACTATTAATAAATTAATAATAAGCTCTACTAACTCTAGTTTTCCTTTAGGCCATATTTAATATAAATAAGCTTTTCGATTAAATCTAGCCATAAAAAAACTTAGAATAAGCTCTCTAGATTTAGTAAAATAGCCATATTAAGGGCTACGAAAAATAGATTAATCTAGGCAGCAACCATATAAACTCAAGTCATTTAACCTATGCTATGTTATCCCTAATAGGTCCCGCTATTAATTACCACAAATGAATAAGAGTTATAACAATTACGTATTGTAATCTAGATTCTAACAATGAGTCCATACGTAAATAATCTATTGAAAACATTAATCATTCATTCACAAATACCCAAAACATTAACCAGAATAACACGAACAATTTCTAAAGAGAGACAACAATAATATAAGATGAAGAGAAGCCTAAATTTGTTCTTTAGCCTTAATTTTCCCTTCAAAACAAAAGGAAAAAGGCTAGCTCTCAATAGATTTTTAAGAGGTAAGAGGTTTACTTCCTTTTATGCTTCAAAAAATGATACATACCTTGTTTGGCTATTTAAATGCCTATTTATAACCGTTTAAGTTGCAATAACTTAATTTATTTGATTTTCTTGTCCCATAGACACCCTAATTTATATCCTTCTTGTTCCAAGAAGGAAAATAAGGTTGAACATCATGAGGATGGCTCCAAGGATGTGCTTTTAGCTCATTTCAATTCTTGTGCTTCCAACTTGTACCTAAAACCAAATATGAACCAAAATGAGTATCTAAAGAATTTCATAATATTAATAACTAAGTATTAAGGATTTAATATATAATATATCAAGCACACATCATCCTCATTGGCTAAAACATTAAACTGGTTAGTTTGTAGCATGTTTAGTTGTGTTGGTTTCATCTTGAAGGTATTTGCTTACACTGGTGTTCATGTAATTCCTTGTTGTCTTGCATTAAACCTTAGACTCATAAAGTCCATAAAGGTCCATTCCTGTTATCCTAGATTTATTTCCTCCACCATCATTCTTTGTATTACTTCTTGGCATTTAGCTCATCGAATCTCTCTTTCTTACTTCATGATGTTTACAGTTCATTTATCTTCTACTTGGCTTGAACTTTGAGGGATCCTTGTGTTCTTACACCTACAATCACACAAGAAAAGGTATCAAATACTTAAATCAAAGTAATTCAAGTGGTACAAGATGCTAATTAAATCCCTAACAATAGCGCCAAAAAACTTCTTGATAGTTTTATATAAAAACTTTAATACCTCAAATATATATATCGTAACTCGTGTTATAAAAGGTATCATTCCCACAAGGATTAATTAGTCACCTGAAAACTTGAATGCACTTTTTATAAGGTAATAAAAGATTAATTTAATTAAAATAAATTAACTAAAATTGAAATAACTAATAAAACTAAGCAATTGAATAATTGAAACTAGCAATAAGAATAAAATTAATCAATAAAGGAAACTTAAGAATTATTTTATCCTTGTGTTGTTTCCATTTATCTTATTGATTCAATTTATGCCTAATTCTAGATATCCTAAGGTTTTGGTTACCCTTTCTCCATATCTAAGCAAGTAATCCTAACTAATGTCAATAATAATACAGTTGCAACCTCGATTCACAAAATTACTCATAGTTATTCAATTAGAGTCGAAGCAATCCTAAGGATAATTAATTAACAATTAAGATATATCTTCAATTGTTTACTATTTTGATATTTATATTTGTAAGTCTATTAAGCTACCAACTCTCATTTTACACCTTAACACATATAACTTAATTTCATCTCTCGATTTATTACTAAGTATAAGCATAATAAATATCATAGAGCATTCATAGTTGTATTGAATCTAACAAGAATAAAGTTTGACAAAACAGATCAAGAACAACCCTTAATATGGATTTAGAAACCCATAATCATGTTCAACATCTTAATAATCCAAATCAATAACCAAGAAAATGAGATGTAAGAAAACAAAGAAAAATAATTGATTTCTTGATTTGAAAATTTGAAAATTTTTGGAATTGCCCATGATACCTCCTCTTTGATCTTCTTTGAATCCGATGTGTAGCCTTTTTCTTACTTCCTTAAATAATTCTTGAGGCTTCTAGGGTTCTTTAAACAGTTTTACTGCTTAATTTGTTTCCAAAAATAGCCCCAAAATGTTAAAAGTATAAAAAAAAAACTTCCTTGGTGGAAAACACCCTACCATAATCATAGGAGGTGCCATGATTATGGCATGTCTTGTTTATACCTTCTATTATGATCGTGCATGGGGAAACGATTGTGATAGAGAGGCCCATATAGCTGACCATGATCGTGGCTTCTTCCATGCTTCAAATTCTTCACCTTTTCTTCAATTTTCTTATTTTTATTTTTATTCACACATAAACATATTAAACACCTTTTGAAAATTAAAATTAAGATTAAATTCTTTTTATAAAGCACTCAAACAATTAAAACACATAAAATACTAATAGTAACATAATTATAAGTTCCAAACACATGATTATCATCTAAGAAACACTTAAAAACACACTTAAACACTTAGAAAACATACTATAATCTATACCTATCACATCTTTGCATATGGCTATTGTTGCGATGCAAATTGCTACTTGGAGAATATATGAGACTGGAAATGGCTATTTGTAGAAAAAAACTGACTCTATAACAAATGAGTGGTATGGCCCAAGAAGGTGGTGGTTGGAAGTCATAACTCGATTTCTAATATTGTTGCTTTTATCATAGATAGTTATAATAGCTGCTACCATTGAGGGAGGTAAAGACTAAGACTTTATGAGACAATGGTCACTAAGGAGTAAAAAAATGGTACGACAGCTGGTAGCGACGTCTTTTTGGTAAAGATGAAGATGCGATTGATGAAGATCCACTGTAATAGAGATCTTAATGGTGAGCAGTATCAAGGAGATAGTGCTAAGTGGCAATGGCGCCTACTCCTCAATGAGCGCTATTGAAGAAGGTGATTGTAGCATATAGGTAGTAGGAACATAAATAATGGCACAAGGAAAGGAGACAACCTACTCTGTTTGAATGTTAGACCATTTCAAAAACAGACTCCATAAGTCTGATGATGGTGCAATTGTTGAAGCAAATGGTGGCAGTGTTTCTAGGAAGAGCAGGCTGATAAAAATATTAAAGGCAGCAGTTTAATGTTAAATGTGGCTAGGGTTTCAACCTTTTTAAAAATTAGAGTTTTCAAGAAAAGGAAAAGGGTATTTAGTAATTGGCATTAGCTATTAGATATAGGAATTACATATTCTATGTTAAGGATCATATTCTTATCCTTAACATGGAATATGGCTTGTTTGGTAATAAAATTGTAACCTTAACTGAGAACAATGTTATTTGGAAGTAGGTTTAGTTGGGATTGAAACCTAGAAAAATTTAACTTATTTGGCTTATAGATTAAAGTACTCCTAAAAGTGAATAAAGTTATCTGACATAAGGAATAATTTATTCCTACTTTAGTCATGTTCAAAATGTAATTTTAAAAGTTTTAAATATAAAAATTCAATTCCAATTAAAAGTAATTATTTTTCTTAATTTGATTATGACTAATAATTAAATTGATTATTAATTAATAATTTTATAAAATTGTCTTATAAAATTAAAAATCAGTTATATTTCAATTAGATTAAAATTAATTAATTAGATTTCTTTAAAATTAAAAAAAATAAGTAATTAAGAAAGGTGTTTCTTAGAGTTTATTTATCTCAATTTGATAGAGATAAAATAATTTTATATTTTTATTTATTTAGAGAATATTTCTTTATTTATGAATAAAAATTTTCTTAATTTATTAAAAATGGTATTTCTTGATTAAATTTGAAAATATGTTTTCATTTATTAATTAAAAAAGTTTTTAAAAAGATTAAATATATCATAAAGAGAATAGATTTACATACACATGGCTATAACCAATCTAAGAGAGTTGCTAGTCTAAAGTATGTTGCCATGATTTATTAATTAAAGCCTAATATTAAGTTACATGTGGCCTATATATGTGCTTATGATGATAAGTCCATTAGTTTGTCCAAACTCTCAAAGCCTCTTTAAATATGCCTCAATGAAACTTGAATCAAAGTCCCAAAGTTGATTTGTAGGGTGGTGAAGAAAGAGCGTGAAGTTTTGGCCTTTTCCACTATTATTCCTTGGTTCCATCACATCATACCTGTTCTTCCCCAACATTGATTGCTTTCTACTAGTCATTCCCTCTAGGTAATTTGCTCTTTGATAAAGTTGAATGTCTTAATGGCTAAAATAAGCTCGTTCACTTGATTCTTAGTGAAAATTCTTTTAGTCCTTTTAAGCCAAATTTTATATATTATGATGGATATGGATTGTTTATTGATTATCCATTTCACTTCCTTTTCCTTTTGTTCCTTAAGGTACCATTGAATTATCTATTCCTAGGTTTGATAGGGGGTCGAGTATGGCATAGAATTAGGACTGCAAACTATATTGTTAAATCAAGAAGATTTCACTTCTTCTATTAATGTTGATGAAAATCAAATAATAATAATCATATAAGTGTGTGAATTATTTTAATGAGTTTGTTAAGTGCACAGATAAATGTAAGTAACATAAATAGTCAAATCAAGATGATACTTAAAACTCAAGGTCAACTCAAGATGATACTTAAGTATAACACCAGACAAAGCATAACACCAGACGAAGAACGACACCAGATGAAGAATAATACCAGACGATGTAAATGAAAAATGTTCTAAAACGCTAGTCAGTTAATTAGTTGGAGTTGGTTATAGGACTCAACTAATAATGGTTTCTAGAAGATTCACGAAGTGGATTTCTCAAGAAGACAGTTGAAGGTCTAGGTTATAAATACTACTTATAGTCAAGAGAAAATCTAATTGTACAAAACCTACTTAGAGAAACTCTGCACTTAAGTGCAAAAGAAAGAGAGCAAATACATCTATAACGTGAAGCTCAAATAATATCTTTCTAAGTGAAAGAAAGGAAAGATCCTGGAGAGGTTGAGGAAGCAGATAAAGAATACTTTGTGAGAGAGACCTGAAGAGGCTCTACAAGTATAGAAATAATACTAGTAACATTGAAGAGTATAGTGAAATCTCAGACAAACTCTGAGGATTGGAGGTAGCCCAAGGTTAAGAGGGAACCAGTATAAATCGCGGTGTCATATTCTCTAACCCTTATCTCTTTAATTTTCTTATTGTTAAAAGAATAGATAATAATTTTCGTTGTTGCATTACTTATCAAATTAAGTGAACTGTTTTGTAATCATATGAATTTGTAAAAAAAAAAAAAAGATTCTAAAGATTAATATCTTTAATGATTTAACATAATTCAACCCCCTTCTTGTATATTCTACATATTATACTTTATTTCTATATTAACAAGTGATTTACTTCAATTATTATTAGAGAAAGGTTTCCAAAAAGCACTGTTACAAAGTGAGGATAAAGATTCATGGCTAAATCACATGTTTTTATAGCAGAAGGTGCCTTGGTCACAAGACCACCTGCATTCAATGGTGAAGATTATCATTATTGGAATGACAGGATGTGGCTCTTTATAGAATCCACACATATCAATCTTTAGGATATCATTGACAATGATCCATATACACCAACAGACAATGAAGGGAATAGCGTCTCTCGTGACAAATGGTTGGCTGATCAGAAAACTCGCTTTCAGTTAAACTCAAAGGCCAAGTTCTTTTTAACTTGTGCTCTAAGAAGAAGTGAATATGATAATTTTCATGGATGTGAATCTACAGAGAAAATGTAGGACACATTAGCCATTGCACATGAAGGAACAAATCAGGTGAAAGAATTCAAGATTAGTATTCTTGTTCATTAGTATGAGCTGTTCAAGATGAAAGATGATAAGACTATTGATCAGATGTTTGGACGATTCCAAATAATTGATAATGGACTTAAAGCTTTAGGGAGAATTTGCGATGGTCAAGATCATGTCAGAAAGATTATTAGAAGTTTTCGAAAAAGATGGAGACCTAAAGTAACGATAATACAAGAGGCCAAGGATTTAAGTAAGCTGAAACTAGATGAATTTCTTGGTTTACTGAAAATTCATGAAGTAAAGCTTGATGCAGAACATAAACCCATAAGGCATAAATCTATTACATTAAAGGCTGTCAAAAGAATCAGAAGATACAAAAAAATAAAAGCACATCTTCAAAGGCATTAAATATTGAAGAAATCAAGAATGATGATGCTAGTGAATCTGATCAAGATTCAAGTGAAGATGATGATGGACTATCCTTCATTTCATGAAAGATTAGGAGGATGTGGAAAAAGAAATCAAGGAGAAATAAAGACTTCTCTTTCAAAAATAATAACAAAGACGATTCAAAGAATGAGAAAAGTTCTATCATCTACTATGAGTGCAATAAACTAGGATATTACAAGTCTGAATGCTTGTTGCTTAAAAGAAAACAAAAGAAAAGTCAAGAAAACAAAAGGAGCATGATGGCAACATGGGAAGATCTGGATTCGTCTGAATTTAAATTCGACTAAGAAACATTAGAACAAGCAAATATATGCTTAGTGGCTGAAAGGGAATGTGATGATGAGGTAATTTCTAACTTTGATGATCTTCAGGATGCTTATTTAGAATTGTTAGAAGATTCACATATTATCTTAAAACAATATAGGATATTGAAAAGCAAATTTGCTGAAAATTTGAAGAACACAAAACTTTTAGAAAAAGAAAACATCTGCCTTAAAAAACAAGTAGACGATATGCAAAAGAAAGTAAGTGTAGATACATTTGATGAAATTAATCAACTAAAACAAAGGATTAATAGTCTCTCAGTAGATTTATCAATATTTATAGAAAGTACAAAAAAGATGAATAATATGATTGGAAGATATAGACATCCAAATGATAAGAGCGGTTTAGGATTTAATAATAGAAATACTATTCATAATAGTAATGTTCTTTATAATAAGAGTTTTGTTCCTAATAGAAAGAAAAGGAAACAATATTCTTATTATTCGATGAAAAACTGTAAGGCTAACCCCAAAGTACCTAAGAAAATATGGGTACATAAGAAGGATATAATATATACTGCAGATCTCCTTTCTTGGAAAAAGAAACCATCATCAATGGTACTTGGATAGTGGCTGCTCGCAACATATGACAGGAAGAAGGTCTATGTTCCTAGACCTCTAACATAAGTAAGGAGGATCGGTAACTTTTGGAGGCAACCAGTAGTGTAAACTAGTTGGAATTGGCAAAATTGGTAAAGATTCTTTTGCATCTATTCATAATATTTTGCTAGTTGAACGCTTAAAGTATAATCTAATTAAGGTAAGTCAATTATGGATTCTGGTTTTGAAGTATCCTTTAATAAAAATTCTTGTGTAGTAAAAAACAAGTACGGTTCCATATTCTTTTCTGCCAAGAGACCAAATATTCTTTATAAAATTAACTTAGATGATTTGAAAAGTCAAAGTATTTCATGTTTTATATCAAAAGATGAGGAAAAACTGATTTGGCATAAAAAGCTAGGTCATGTTAGTTTTAAACACATTTCCAAGTTAGTTAGACATGATTTGGTAAGAGGATTACCAAAGATAAGTTTTAACAAAGATTTCTTTTGTAAGAGTTGTCAAAAAGGAAAACAAGTTAAAACATCTTTTTCATCTAAGAATATTGTAACTTCATCTAGACCTCTAGAGCTATTACATATAGATTTGTTTGGACCAACCAGAACACCAAGTCTAGGTGGAAAGAAGTATGGTCTCATAATTGTTGATGACTTTACTAGATTTTGTTGGATATTGTTTTTATCACATAAAGATGAATCTCTTAAATGCTTTAAA
>JAOQMP010000008.1:20185782-20220608 GCA_027563575.1 Erythroxylum pedicellare
AAGTAATTGTTGTTTAAGTTTAACGAGGGTTTTGGATTTTTTAAAATAAGAAAATAAAATGAAACTAGACTAATAAAAACAAATTAAAGAAAACATGCAAAAAATGATAAATTTGGGGAATTCGGTAAGGACTCGTTCCTTTGGTTGAATCTCAGCTTACACCCTAATTAAACATATTTCATTGATTTGTTATTCTCAAATCTCTCTTGGAAACTATTAATTATGGGCTAATAATTAACCCAAAATTTCCCTTAAATTTTGTTTAATTAAGATACGATCGTTAATTAAACCTAACCAACGAATAATATAGGATATGATCTCTAGATTTAATTAGGTAGTAGTATTACGAATTCGAAAAACTGATTAATCAAGGCAATAATTGCATACGATGCGTCATTTAACCTAGGTCATGTTATCGCTAATGATTACGAATCATTAGTCACTACACATGAATTTCAACATAACAATTATATTGAAATTCTAACAATGGGTTTGCAATTAAATGATTCAATGAATGCATTAAAATCATCATCTCACAATAACTAATGAGTTCATACACAAATAACTGAACAATAATGAAAACCTTATTAGAGTTTATACAAAAATAATCGAACAATAATGAAAACTAGATTATGCATACACAAAACTCAAATTGATATACCTAGGATAACACAATCAATTCAATAAGAGAGAAAGAAACAACAAAACTATGAAAGAAATGCTTAACTTGGGTCGTTGGCATCAATGTCACATTCGAACCAGCGTCAGGACACCTAGTTGGTCATAGGTCTGCCCTAAGAAAATGCTTCAGTCCCTATAAAAATACCCTATCTGAAGACCCCTAGTTGCTCTCCCTTTGTTTCTGCCACAAGCTTCTCTCTATTCAATTTCCCTCACTATTCACTGATGTGACGAATAAACTCTTGGTCCATCTCCATTATTCACATCTCTCTTGTTTTTGCATAGCTCTACCTATTTCACTATTCACTAAAGTGACAAATTAATATGTAGGGTCACGTATACTATTCATGCCTCTTTTAACCCTCTGCTGCTTCTATACGTTGTCATTTTTCTTGGCCAGCTTGTCATTGTGTTATCATTTTGCTCCTTGTTTCCCACTTTGCTTATGTATTTTAGTCTCTCCCCACCTTCAGCATGCGTTGTCATTTGTTGTCCATCGTGTCCTGCGTTTTGGTGTTCGTCTATTACTGGCATGTTTTCTTGTCAGTTGCCATTTTCTTTACGCTTCCCACCTGCCACACTTTGCCATTTTTGTGCTGGGTTCCTCCTTATGTTACTGCATGGAATGACATTTTAATGTATATGGTGCTTAATTGTGGACAGCTGGAGTTTTAATCATCTCCATATAATTAACATAATTACATCAGTCCATTAAGTTAAAAAAAAATAGTTCAACTTAAGGCCAATTTTACAATAAAATTAAGAATAAATAATTTTGGGTTTTAACAAATAAAATATGAATAATCATGCCTAAATATGTAATAAAATAATTATATGGACTAAGTTTAAGAGGATAAAAGATGTTATCAAGAAGCCATGGATCCTTGTAAAGAATTCAACACTTTCAGTCTTCATTAATGATTTTTAAACACATCTAAATTTTTTGGTCCCTTGAAAATATTGTTCTACCCATCATCTACATTCTTCAGAGAACTTCGGTACATTCACTAGGAAGTTGTTGAATAGGAAAGGATCATGTTTTATGACTTTCTAAAATGAGTTGTTTACAACAATTGGAGTATGATCCGAGAAGAGAGGATCTTTGAATTTAGTAATACTATTAGTGAATTAGCTAAGCCAAATGTCATTGACTAAGGCACGATTCAATTTCTTCTTGATATGCCAATTAGATTTTTGTTTGTTGGACTAAGTGAAAGTGTGTCTAACAAACTTGAGATCAGTCACTCCTAGGTCCTCTAGACATTCTTTCATATCAATTGTGTAGTTCTTTAAATTATAGTGTCCTTATGCTTCTAAAATGTATAAGGTTGTGTTGAAATCTCCATAGATAAGCCATGGTTTAGAGATGCTGTTGTTAATAGTTTTGAGATTGTTCCATAAGCTCTTCTTTGAAATCTGAAATTGCTTGCATATATAAATGATATATTCAAGTTTAAGTGCTCATGTATGAAAAAGAGGTTAAGGCACATAGCTTAATTTGTGGAGTTCAATAAATCTACTTTGATCTCATCCTCCCTATAGCAGATAATAATTCTACCAAGAGCATGGTGATTATGCTTTGTAAGCTTACTCCAATGGGAACCAAAAATTTCCAACTTGGCAAGGTTTTCTAGTCTAATTTTTGTTTCAAGCAAGCCAATAATGAGAGATTTCTCCCTCAAAACAAAGTCCCTTAAAGTTAAGAGCTTAGTAGGATAATTTATTCCTTGAATATTCCATGTAATTATAGACATATTAAAAGGAATAGTTTGTGCAACATTTTCCTTATCCCTTTTTGGATATCCTTCTCTCTATAGTTTGGAATTTAGCACTGTCTTTAACATCATTGGTTCCTTTAATTCCAATAGGAGTTACAGGGACATCTAATGTATTAGGTATACTAATGTTGACCTTTTCTAGCTCTTTCATAGGATGATTTAGACATTTTGAAGTAACTTCAATGACTAGTGATTTTATATTGTCTTCCTTCTGGTTTGTGAGTGTTGTATCAAATATCTCCATATTCCCCCTATCTGCATTGTGCAATAAATTTTGACCATTGGGTTCATGATTGTGTTCATCATTGACTTCCTTCAGCATCTCATTATTTTAAACCTTGATGTTTTCAGAGCTGGTGGAATGCTCGAGGATTGACAATGTAACAGTACCATCATGTATGACTATAGTTTCTATCCTGGGAATATAGGATTGTGTTTCTCCATAGTTTTTAGAGCTTTTCCCCCATAAGCTCTTGATAACTTCCAGATTTAAATATTTTCTCGTTAGTTTCCAAGTCTTACCTTGAGTTTTATAGGGTGGCTTTCAGTGCTAAGAAATGGTTATGCTATCTACCCATTAGTTTTCATCTTCCCCTAGTCTCACGATAGAGATTTCATCTAGGAGATCCTTGGAAAGTTCCACAGTAATGCAGATCCTTACATAGTCTATTCATTTCCTCTTAGCAGGGTTTTCATCCGTGCATAGTTTTCTTCCAATATAGTTAGCAAAGGAGTTTAACCCCTGGGTTGTCTAGTATTCAAGGAGGATACTGTGGAAGTTTATACAAAGTGGGTTGCTTTGGATCATAATGGTTTCTAGTATCAAGCTCAGCTACCAAATTTTTAGAAATATTGGTTGGTTACCAAGATGCCATAGTCCTTCTTCTAGGATTTTTTGAGCTTTAGAAATTAAAGAGAAGATAAATAAAATCAAATTGTCTTCAGAGAGGACGTTCCTCAGTCCTCTGTATTTCAAGATTTTATTGGCCCATCTTGATACTATTGGAAAATTGGCCATTGGTCAAAGAAGAATCCAACGATTATAGATTTCGAATTATGTGCTCCTCGCTTCAGTACCTCAAGCTCAAGGCAAATTATCAGCAATAAAAGACATTCACCTAAAGCAAATATGAGTCAATACTGTAGAACATAGTTTATACCATATGTGCAAATATGACATAAAAGGATTAATGTAAGTCAAGAGATCTCAACTTACATCTTACATTGTGTAAGATCCTAGGATTAATAGGTTAAGAATTAAATTTAAGATTTGTTACTTTAGAATATCACAATAAGTTTATGCTTGATATAATTCTACGGGACAATTCTAGAAAAGCAAATTCTTGATTTAAGAATAATGGAAGGTCATTTTCTTATTGTTAACTTGCTTAAGAAATTGTAGTGTTCAATGGTGGCCACCGACTCTGAATAAGAGAACTAAATATATTTGTGGCATAACAAAATAAATGAGATCAAAAGACATTAAAATGTGAGATATAACTTAGGGTATGTCATACAAGATTTACTCATGGATCGATTAATTAATTGAAAACATTATATTTTCTAAACAAATATATAACCATAAGCTCTCATCATATGTTAGTCACACAAATTATTGGACAAGTATGAGAATATCCATAAATTATATATATACGTTAACTCATCATGTATGCAAATTATTGGACAAGTATGAGAATATCCATAAATTATATATATACGTTAACTCATCATGTATGAGCGAGAGATAATAACAAAAGGGTAATATGGAGTGTTTTATTCTTCTAATGTAGTGTTTGCAGGTTTTGATTGTAGGTTCAAGAAAATAGAGGGAATCCAAACCCTCTGCGGTATTTACGGCAAGGAAAACACCAAATTCAAGAAATGCTTCAGCCTTAAAGCATCAGTTGTGGAAGTAAGGGTGTTAAACACAGGGGAGGCAATCCTTCGACAATGGACCTCCTTCGCACCCTAAAAAATGTTTCCAATTAAGATTGTGCTAACCAAAGTCTTAACAGTAAGTGATAAGCAACTCCTTTGTCGGATTCTTCAAAACTGGAAGTTTATTTGGGTTTACAAAGGATGGTGGGGTGAGATTTGTACAAACACTTGATAGAGAGTGAAGATAACTGCAAAAGAAAGGGCGCAACTTCACCACCATAGGTATGCTATGCTGAGAAGTTACCACATAGTATAGTAAAATTGAAGAACAAAGCTTGGTTTCTCCCACTGATGAGGTAAGGGATAGAAATCATGACATTATAGTAGTAGAAGACTTGACTATGTTAATTCTGCTTGAGAATGGTCGTATGATATGTTTGCGTTTTTGGTAAGATGATCCTTGTCGTAAGATCGTCTTGGTGGGTAGTTTTATCTAGGATGATTTTTGGGATTTTATGTAAGGAACAATTATAGGGGGTCCTCATGTTCACGCAGGGTCTTCCTTGTTGGTGTAGAAAAGAGATTGGCATCATGGACAATCTCAAAGTGTTGTACATAACATTAAATTATTTTTTATAGATTACTAATTTACCAACAAAAAGATAATAACGAAAGGAAACACTTGACGAGTTTGGGGTGTAATCTTTCATTTATTAACTATTAATATTTAGTTAACAAATTAAAATTATCTATAAATATGATATAATGTTCATTTTAAGAGATTTGATGATAATTTTCATTAACACACTAAAAAATGCTAGAAGAAGAATTTCTGCGAGAAATAATATTTCTTTTAAGAATCCTTTAGCTCATTACAACAAAAATGACCTTTGGCTACGAAAAAATTCGTAGCTAAAAGTCTCAAAATCATCACTAATGGTCGTTAGCGATGATTTATAATCATCGCCAAAAATGTCATCAGATCCCCGTAGCTGAAAACTTTCGGCAATGTTTTATGCTAATTGTCTCTAAAAGATATTGCCTATGCTTTATTTTCGTAATGACAAACTATCAGTACCATTTTGAGAAATCGTCACTGATACAATTTGGCTCCACTTCTTTTTCGTAACGAAATGCTGATAACTACATTTTCAGAATTGTTGCCAAAAAGTTTTTGCCATATTTTCAAAAACTTAGCTAAACATTTTTAGCTACGTTTTATAAAACATAGTTAAATGTTTTTGGCTACATTTTATAAAACGTAGTCAAATGCTTTTAGCTATATTTTAACCAAATGTTAAACAATGTTGCAATAAATTATTTGTTATATTTTAAGCCATATTATTAAACAATATATTTTGTACATAATGTATCAATATATTTTTATTTTAAATTTATTATATAAATAAATTGTATAAAATTTTATTAACTCAAAATATGAAACAATATATATATATAAAAAAATATCGATAAATTATACCAACAAAAAATATTCTTCGTATACAAAATTTTAATTAAAATTCTTAATGACAAAATAATAAATAAAAAAACTAGTTTACAAATTATAATTGTTCAGAGCCATGATAGAGTTGTCTATGATTGAGTAGATAAATAGAACTACACGCTTCAATTAGGCATAAATTCATATATGAGTAGCCGTTGCATTCCTCTTTCATCATCCTCAACACAATGACCTAACCTAAGTAGGTTAGTATGTTGAACCAGCCCCAAAAAGATTTGCTTCAGTGACCCACTCTTTGTGCCCCTGCCAACCATTATCTAAGGTCAAACCATCTAAAACAGAGGGAGAAAAGTACATGATAGCAATAGGTAAAGCAACAATATTGTTCATGAGAAAATACTAATGGATTAGAAAATACTAAACAGTTTTAAGAAATAAACATTCAAATCTTATTATTTCACACCATCTTATGGATTAAATTTAGAGTTAGACTAAATTATATTTGTTTATTGACAGAATAACATTAGAAAGTGTTAATGACAGAGACCTCTAATTGCATCAGCATGAGAATGAGTAATAATAACAGCGTCAATTGTTCTTAGCCTGACAGAAATGATGCTAGTTATAAAAAGGCAATTTCCCAGTAGTAGATGCAGGTTAAGGTAAAAGAATTTGCAAACTAGTGTGCAGTTATATATTCCAAATATCACAATTCAAAGATAACTATCTCCACCAAGAGATTCTCCAGTTTATATATGAATGCATCATCAAACCAATATTCATTCAAATGCCCAAAAAGAAAATGAGTAATGAAGTTTTTTTAACAACAAATATTGGAACCACATTAGTGGAGTCTTTCACTTGCCAACATCTATAAGAGTGTTGTCTTCCTACAGGCCCAAGTTAATGAATGAGGATTTACACGAGGAAATCCTCAAAGATACAAATTTCTCATATTGTTGTACATACGATGTCTGAAAGTATAATGAAGCACAAACCTGAATGAAAGTTGCAGGAGCAGAGGAGATGTTGAGATAACCCTTAAATGACCCTACAATCTAAACAAAACAGAAAGTCGAATGTTGTTGCTCCAAAAACACAAAGACTGCTACAAATCGTTTCCAGTCATAAAAAGAAATAGATTAGAATTTCAAACTTTCATTCGAACAGAAACCAACCATACCTGCTATGAATTGATCCTACGCAAAATCTCCCTCCTGAAACCATATATGGTCAACCTTCTTCAAGCCTTCTACATTCTCTCGACAGCATGGCATGTACTCTACACCAATTAAAACTATCCTCAGTTCCAAACCTCAAAACCCCAAACTCCTTACTCTGCTTACCTTCAATTCATTCCGTCAAACACTTCATTCCACTTCTGAAATCTTTAACTCTCCTCTCAATCCCATCCCTCTCTAACTTCAAACCCTTCTCCTTATCTTTAATTTCCGTCAAAGCTTGCAGACTCTTCGATCTCATGAGCAAAACCTCATATTTCGTAATCTCACCACACAAATCCTTTTCTTCAATTTCTTCACACACTCCCCTTCCACAACCTTCTCAACATGCAACACGAACAAAGTTTTGAGCTTCTCGTTAACATCTTCGCTAACCCCAAAATCAACATCTGGAATGAACAAATGCTCATTAGCGAGCTGCTGCTCCCAAGGTGAACGACGACGTTTAGAGCATCAGCACAGTCTCGAAAATAAAGACAAGACTCAATTGGACCGGAGCCCTTTGTATCGGACCTATATGGTCTAGGGTTACATTGAGATACTATACTATAGTCTCTACTAAAACAGTACGGACAGTTCGTTGATGAGGAAAATTGTGGAAGTCATACAGAAGTTGGACTAAGAACTGAGAATGAAAGTCGCAATGAATTGCAATTACCTAATCTAATTATTGTTTCAGACAAGGAAAACACCCATTTTGAATATGAAGCGAAAGCAGATATAGAATAAAATACTAACTCAAATGCGGGAGAGCAGGCTAGCAGATATTAGAGAAATATTCTAAAGAAAATCACCTTTAACACTTATTTTATAAATCATTTTATGATTAATAAAGACATTTTTCATTATTATAATATTCATACATTTATAGATTTGATGTTGATCTTAAATTGATTTAATAAATTACTTGATGCAAAACATAACATAGAGAAAATCATGATGAGATCATGATAATTATATTCCTATCATGTGTGTTAGCATCTAAACTTTCCCTAACCATAGGATTAATAGATGGAATATCATTAATTCGGATAGACTAGCACATATCATGCGCCTTGATTAAATCTGGCAATAGTATCTCATAAGTTGTAGACATGAGTCGTTTAGAGTTGACATGTGGATGCTTACTAAGAGTAGTAAATATATCAGATTGACCTAAAATGAGAAAATCATATGTATATGCTATTCCAGTGTCAATAATAGTCTCATCATAGTAATGGTGCAAGTATTCTTTGACTTGAGGTGCTCAAGGATATCTCGGATATTGATCTTGTGCTTTGACTCCATTCATCGATGTCTTTCAGGAGTTACTCATAAGGTGGTGATTGGGTACATCTTGAGGTATTTGGAGGTAATTGAGTATTCAATAAAGGATTAATTACTCTTGATAGAAGGTGCTAATACCCGCCTCTTGTCATGGTCATTACTCGAGAGTATTTGGTCAAAGTAGATATGTGTCATGAAGAGAGTATTTAATGATACATAGAGTAATGAGATCCTCATGACAAAATCTAATACCACTTGAACTAGATATGACGTTGTCAGTCTAATAAGAGTTGACGCTTTGACCATATTCTAAACCAAGTAGGGTATAAATAGTGAAAGGATGAATCGCATGGCAGCATTGCATATGAAAGGGTTCATAGTGAAACCATTAACTTTTCTATCAATTGGAGGTCATGACGTGTTGCTAGATACTACTCTTGACTTACTTGAATTAAGTGTTAATTCAAATGGCTAACATCATCAAGAACCTAAAGGGTCATATATATAAGAGATCCGAAGGATGAGTAAAATAGTATTGAATGGTGATTCAAGATATGAGAGAGTGTTTCGGGATTGTATCACAATGTGATCGTGGTAGAAACGTTGCATGGAATGAATTAGAAACAAGTGTTGTTGGCTTCTAATTTGGTCATTAACTTCCATTAATGCATGTTATTCATGCTCAGTAGCTTCTCATAACTTCAATTAATGCATGCTATTCATGACAATTAACTTCCCATTAATGATGAGGATTATGGGAGGCCAAAGAGGGCAGAAACTAATCATCATTTTCATGCATATTGTGTAAGACGCAAGTGAAAAAAAGGTTTTTTCTTTTTTTCTCTAACTCTCACAAGAGTTCTTGTCTTTACTAGCACAAAAAAAGAATTCTAGCCATCTCCTAGTGAGGTTTCATCCTTCTATCTTCATGTGCACTTTCATTAGAGATGGTCTACATTGATTGTTACGGTTTACGACAACCCAACGCGGAGAAGATTAAAGAACGAAGGAGATCATTGGAAAGGTATATAAACATCTTACATTTCATGTTTTTGTTTTCTATATCTATATGCATGAGCAAATCTGGTTTTTGAGGGTCCGTTTTATTTTCCGTTGCATATATTTGATATATATTATGTATGAGATGCATGATCAGGATCTTACAGTAGTATTAGAGACATCTTGTGCCTTGTTACATGTAGAATACATGACATGTGAAAACTGTTTTCATGATTGTGACAGCTTAGGGTCTTGTAATGTTTTGTTCGAACTTAATTATAAAAAAAATGATTTTCACGATTTTCTTTCACCAATATGTTCATTAGACATACGTAAATGATTCAGTGTAATTTAAAATATTTTTATGTGATTAAAATATTTAATTTTGAATTTACAAGAACATACATGAAATCTGTCTTTCTACTGGGCATGTGAAGTCTATTGGCTAAATTGATGAGGTTACACGTGATTTTCATAGAATTTGATTCTTGAAAATTTATGTGAACATATTTGGGATGTTTTTATGCCTCTGTAATTTTTTTAGAATTATTAAAAATGTTATAATAATTTTATCAAATAATTTTCAAATCTGGACAATTTTCTAGAAATTGTAGCATCTGTACTGTTTGATGTTTTTGCACCTTTATATTTTGGTTCTAGAACCTTAAAAATATTTTTGTGTATAAAAATGTGTTAATTTGATATCCGAGGCATGCCTAAAAGATTTTTCTCGATATTTGGTTTCCAGAAAAATTTTAAAAGTCATATTTGTCATTTTTGGTGTCTTATCGGTATTTCAATGATCATGATAATATTTTGATCATCATGAAACAACCTAGAGATGATTGGAATGATGATTTTATGTTTTAAAATTTTTGGGAAATTATAGAAATTAATTTTGAATTAATTTTAGTAGAGTAATAAATTTTCTAGTAAGACTAGAAAAATTGACATGTGTGACAAAATTGAAGTTGATTAATTTTAGAAATCAAATAATTATTTTAAGTAAATTAATTATGAATTAATTTATAGAATTAGGCATTCATCTTAATTAGATTAATATTAATTCCAAATGAAATAACATACAATAGTAATTTTAGCCAAGTTAGAAAAAGGAAGATAGTAAATCTAAGTGTTGAATTAGGCTTAGATCCAAGTATTGGATTGGGCCTTTCATGTTAGGATCCATAAGATATCATAACCAAAATGATGTCTTTACATATTTGCATTAAAGAATGCATGGTTAGGAGAATATGTGGGCTTGCATGAAGGATGGTTATAGGCTTAGGCCTAATTTGATTGGGTAGTCCATATCATGCCATGTCGTTAATAACTATATACGAGTTATATGTGTAAGACCATCTAAGTTAGATGAGACCTTAGTCAAACCTCTCACTTAGAATATTAAAACTAATGTCTTCATTTAATATGGAGTGAACCAGAGTCCTTTTAAAGTTAAGGTTGTTAGGCAAGCCTAAGCCTGCTTTACACGGATATGTTCGAACTATGGAAATAGGATTTCCATATTAATAGGTCGGTTTTAACTTAAAGTGTTGGTTTGTTGGGCAAACTGAAGATCAACGTGGACAGAGGCAAAGTTGGGTAGTGTACATTAGATGTACATGTTCAAAAGTTAATAGTCCAATGAGTGTGCACACATCAACAGTTGATAGTATTAGATTCGATAGTTGCATTAGAGATGCAATTGGTATGATCGATACCTATCGGTTAAACTAAGGTGGCTTGTTAGGCAAAGCTAAGGTTATTCTTAGGGATATTAAATATTGACCCCTTAGGAGAATTTCTCTATAAGTTCTCTCAAATTTATATTGAGGGTTATGAATTAGTGAAAAATAGTGGGAGTCATAATGTGTGTTATTAAATTCCTTACAAACTTGCATTTAAGTACATTATAATTTTTCTCTCTTTGACAATATGTTGCTATTGCCCGAGTCAATACTATGAGTACTAGCGTGAATCTAAAATCATTGATGAAGACAAACTTCCTTGACTGGCTCAGGAACTTGAGAATTATTCCCAAGTTCAAGAAGCTTGGTTATGTCTTAGAAGAACCACTTCTCGATTCCCCCTACTGTTGATGCCTCTGATGATGATCAGATGGAATAAAGGAAGCATCTCGATGATAGCGAGATGGCTAGTTATGTTATGCTAGCTGCTATGTCACCGGAGCTGCAAAAGCAGCACGAGACTATGGATGCTCATACCATGTCTATCATAGTAGGGAGCTCTTTGATGAGCAAGCAAGGTTTGAAAAATTTGCGGCTTCACGATTGCTCTTCCGCTCTTAGATGGTTGAGGGGACATCTCTAATTCAGTATGCACTAAAGATGAATAGATACATCGAGCAATTTGCCTCCTTGGGTTTTCTTTTGGATCATGAATTAAGTATTGACTTAATTCTGACAGGTTTAACTGATAGTTACTCACAATTTGTGCTTAACTATCGAATGAACAATATATCGAGCACAATTCCTGAGTTGGTTAACATGCCCAAGGAATTTGAGTCATCTGTCCACAAGGACAAGGTTGTGATGCTAGTGGACTTTTTTGGTCCAAAGAAATAGAGCCAAAAGAAGAAGTTCGTAGGGCCTAAAGTAGTTGTTAAGAAAGCAAATAAGACTGCCTCGAAGGGAACTTGCTTCCACTATGGCAAGGATGGCCACTGGAAGAGACACTTTAAAGCCTATTTGGAGTCCTTGAAGCAAAAGAAGGCATCTGATGAATTTTAAACCTAATACATACTGATGTATATGGTCTGATGTCTATACATGCCAAATGAATTTTTAGATACTTCATTACCTTTATCGATGATCATCCTTAATATAGGTATGTGTATCTTATAAGATATAAGTCTGAAGCCTTTGAAAGGTTTAAAGAATTCATAAATGAAGTATGAGAAACAACTTGGGAGAAGTATTAAATCACTTCGATCAGACTGAGGTGATGAATATTTAAGTCAAGAGTTTTTGCATTATCTCAAGGATAACGAAATATTGTCCCAGTGGACACCACCTTACACGCCACATCACAATAGTGTGGCTGAGAGGAGAAACTAAACCTTGTTAGACATGGTAAGGTATGTGATGGGTTTAGCGGATTTACCAAAATCCTTTTAGGGGTATGCACTCGAAATTTCTGTTTATGTATTAAACAGAGTCCCATCCAAGTCAGATGATGTTGCTCCATATGAAATATGGACCAATAAGAAACCATATTTTTCTTATATGAAAGTTTGGGATTATCCTACTTATGTGAAGTGAGTTTAGTCAGATAAACTTGAAGCTAATTTTGACAAGTGTCTGTTTGTAGGATATCCTAAAGAATCTATAGGATTTCAATTCTACTATGTTTCGGAGCAAATGGTGTTTGTTTCAAAACATGCTATCTTTTTTGAGAAACTTTTTAAATAGAAGACACTGGGAGCAAAATTGAACTTGTGGAAGCTCAACATGCTCAAACAGACGCAGATCAACTACCTGGACCCGAAATTATTGTTCATGAAGATGAAACAATAGTTCAACCTTCTGACACGCAAGAAGTTTATAGGTCAGGTAGGATACATCATGTTCTTAAGAGATATGGATTTCTTATAAGTGAACTTAACGATGTATTACTCATAGAAGATGATGAGCCTACTACCTATGAAGAGGTTCTAAAGAGTTCAGAATCTAATAAATAACTTCAAGCTATGAAATCGGAAATGGATTCTATGTATGAAAACTAAGTATGGACTTTGGTTGACCCACCTGAAGGGATAAAACCCATAGGGTGCAAATGGATTTAAAGAAGAAAACTAACATGGAGGGTAATATAGTTACCCATAAAGCTAGCTTGTAGCTAAAGGTTATCATCAAAAGTAAGGTGTTGACTATGACAAAACATTTAACCTAGTAGTTATGCTTAAATCTATTAGAATACTCCTATCCATTATCACTTATTATGATTATGAGATATGAAAAACAGATGTGGAGACAACTTTACTTAATGGAAACCTAACTGAGGATGTATATATAACATAACCTGATGGTTTCATAACCATGAATGGAGAAAAGGTATGCAAGCTTCAGAAATCTATTCATGGATTGAAGCAAACATCCACGAGTTGGAATATCCGATTTGATGAGACAATCAAAGAGTTTAGTTTCTCACAAAATCTAGATGAGCCATGTGTATGTAAGAAGGTTAGTGGGAGTGCAATCATGTTCCTTGTACTATATGTAGATGACATATTGCTAATAAGAAATGATGTCTCTACTATGCACTCAATCAAAATTTGGTTAGCTAAGAACTTCCCTATGAAAGACCTTAGAGAAGCAACTTATATTTTGGGGATAATGATCTATAGATAGATCTAAGAGGATGCTTGGTCTTTTTCAGTCTACATACATAGATAAGATGTTAAAGAGGTTTAGCATAGAGCAGTATAAGAGAGGTTAGCTTCCCATGGTATATAGGATTATACTCTCTAAATCTATGTGTACATAGACACAAGATGAGAGGACTTGCATGAGTTTGATTTCTTATACTTCGGCTATAGGATCAATCATGTATATTATATTATATACTAGACCTAATATATCGTATGCTTTAAGTGTTACGAGCAGATACCAGTCAAAACCTGGTGAGGGTCATTGGGTGACTGTCAAGAATATCCTTAAATACTTGAGAAGAACCAAGGATGTATTGTTGGTATATAGAGAAGGTGATCTTGTGGTAAACGGGTATACTGATGCCAGTTTTTAATTCGATAGGGATAACTCCAGATCCTAGTCTAGATATGTATTCACACTTAATGGTGGTGCAATCAGTTAGAAAAGTTTCAAATAAAAGACAACTGCAAATTCGATGATAGAGGTGGATTACATTGCACCTTCAAAAGTGACAAAGGAAGTAGTTTGGATTAAGAAGTTCATTATGGAACTTAGTGTGGTTATGAGCATCGCTAACCCAGTGCTGTTGTATTATGACAATAACGGGGCTATAATGCAAACGAAGGAACTGAGTTATCATCAGAAGTCCAAATATGTGCTCAAGATCTACCATTTGATTAGAGAAATCATTGGTAGAAATGATGTCAAGATAGAGAGAGTTCCCACCGATCAGAACATAGTTGATCTGTTGACTAAGTCTATTTCCAAAAGAATTTTGTGTCGCACGTACACACCTAAGGTATTATATATTAAGGTGATTGGCTTTAGTGCAAATGGAAGTTTGTTACAGAAGTGCTCTAAAGGCAATCACCTTTAGCAATTATTGTACAAATGATTTAATGATTAATAAAGGCATTTTTATTATTTCGATGTTCATACCTTTATAGATTTGATGTTGATCTTAAATTGATTTAATGAAGTCCTCGATACAAAACATAGTATGGAGAAAATCATGATGAGATTGCGATAATAAGATTCCTATCATGTATAATTATGTTAGTATCTAAACTTCCCTAGTTATAGGATTAATGAGATCGGATATCATTAATCCAGATAAACTAGCACATGTTATACTTCTTGATTGATTCAAGTAGTACATCTTATAAGTTGTAGACATGAGTTGTCTAAAGTTAACATGTGGATGCTTACTAAGGGTAGTAAATACATTGAATTGATCTACTATTAGACAATCATATAGATATTCTATTCCAATTTTAATGATAGTCTCATCATAGCAATAATGCAAGTATACTTTGACTTGAGGTGCTCAAGGATATCTCAGATACTGATCTTGTGCTTTGACTCCATTTATCGGGGCCTTTCAGTGGTTACTCATAGGGTGATGATCAGGTACAACTTGATGTATTCAGAGGTAATCAAGTAGTCAATAAAGGATTCACCACTCCTGATAGAAGGAAATGATACCTTCAGCCTCTTATCGGGGTCATTACTCAGGAGTCTCTAGCTAGAGCAGATATGTGTCATGAAGAGAGTCGCCAATGATACACAGAGTAATGAGATTTTTAGGACAAGATCTAATATCACTTGGACTAAATGTGACATAGCTAATTTAGTAGGAGTTGACACTTTGACCATACTCTGAACTAAGTGGGGTATAGATAGTGAAAAGATGAATTGCATGGTAACATTGCATATGGATGGGTTCGTAGTCAAACCACTAACTTTTCAGTTAATTGGAGATCATGACGTATTGCTAGATACCGCTCTTGACTTACTTGAATTAAGTGTTAACTTAAATGACCAACATAACCAGGAGCCTAATATGTCACACATATAGGAGATCTGAAGGACGAGTAAAATGGTCTTGAATGGTGATTTAAGATATGAGAGAGTGTTTCGAGATTGTATCGTGATGTGATCATGGTAGAAAATGTTGCATGGAATGGATTGGAAACAAGTGTTGTTGGCTGCCAATTTGGTCATTAACTTCCTAAAACTTCCATTAATGCATGTCATTCATGGTCATTAACTTCCCATAACTTCCATTAATGCATGCTATTCATGACCATTAACTTCCCATTAATGATGAGGGTTATGGGAGGCCAAACAGAAAATAATCATCATTTTCGTGCATCTTGTGTAAGATACAAGTGAAAAAAAAGGTTCTTTCTTACATACACACTTTTTTCCCTCTAAGTCTGACAAGAGTTCTTTTTTTTACTAGCACAAAAAAAGAATTCTAGTCATCTCCAAGTGAGATTTCATCCTTTTATCTTCATGTGGACTTTCATTAGAGATGGTCTATATTAATCGTTATAGTTTACAATAACCCAATGCCGAGAAGATTAAAGAACAAAGGAGATCATCAGAAAGGTATGTAAACATCTTACATTTTATGTTTTTGTTTTCTATATCTATATGCATGAGTAGATCTGATTTTTGAGGTTCCATTTTATTTTCCGTTGCATATATTTGATATATATTATGTATGAGATGCATGATCAGAATTGTACAGCAAAGGCTGAGAGATGAATGTTCTTTTGCTTTTAAGGATTTTTCATTAAGCTTCCTTTTTTTCTTGCATTCCCTCCTAATTTTTTGTGATATTTTACGTGCGACAATTTTGAAAATCGTCACTAAAGTTGGTGACAATTTTATAAAATCTTTGCGAAAAGTAAAGCAATCTATATGAAATAAAACTATAAATCAATCTTCAGTGGCGATTTCTGAAAATTGTTGCCAAATGGTTAACTAAGAAATCGTCCCCAAATGTTTATCAAATTGTGACGATTTTAGGAAAGCGGTACTAAAAGTTTACTATAGTCACCAAATGTTTACTTTTAGCTTCAATTTCTAAAACGTAACCCAAAAAAAAAAAAGGTAGCCAAAAGGCTACTTTATTGTGAGGCTGATGGATTCAAAGTCACATTTAGATAAGTGATTTAAATTGATTAGTAATTTATATATTTGAAAGATTCTATTGTTTATCTTTATATTAAGATAATTTTTCTTACAATGGATTTTAGATATTATCACTACAAGCAGCATCTGCTTCCATTGTAATGACAAAGCTAGAGGCCTAGCATTCAGCTTTGACGATAAGAACAAAAATTAGGATAGATATATTGTCATGTCCAGAAGCCAAATTCAAATCGTAGGCTGAGCAACCAAGATTCTTATGCACTTGTTATTTGGACTTGTTCCATCGGAGACGTGACCGCCCAGAAATTTCGACTACTGTAGCAACTCCTTGTGTTGCCCGTTTCCATAACTCCAAATTTGAAACTAGTACACTACGTGTCGCCTTACACGATATATAATTATACCTACTCATATTGCCTTCATTTCATGTGTGTATGGATGCGCCCATGTCATCCCATACAGAAATTCACTAGAAATGAATATGTCCAAAGTGTCCCAATTTTAATAAAATTAATTAACACTCCGGAACTGCGTCAATAATTAAAAAAGAAAAAGCAAGAGGTCAAATTATGATGAATCTCTCGGGTGGAGGGAAGGGTATCTTGTCGAAAAAATCACCATTACACCGGAGAGAAAATAAAATTTACCTATGAGATACTGAACAATTTTTTCAGATACTAAAGTGTTTATTAACAAGGTGGACAAAAGGATTTTTTGCAAGTGCAGACCACTTTAATATGTGAAAAGTCCATTTAATAACCAAACATAAATTAGTAAAAGATCGTATTACAAGCAGGATCTCAAGGGATAAAAAATAAATGTTTTATCTCGATTCGGCTTGGATATGGGTCGCATTAAAATAAAAGTATGGTTTTCAATGAGAAAAAGGAACCATACTATTAATTCGATCGTAATCTTTGATACTTTTAAATGTCTCCTGTTTGTCCTTGTACACTGGAGGAAGCCCATCCTTTTCTCAATCATCTACTATGCTGGTTGCAGTGGGACATGAAGACAATTCTAATTTGTCTTTTTTGAATCATTTTGTTGTTAGTTAAAGTAGGGCCATTAAACAGGCACCAACTGTCTCTTAATACACGCTTCCGTGATTGCTTCTGTTTTCTAGACCTAAAGAAGACAATTCAATCTCTTGCATGATTGCTTCAATTCCATTAATAATATTAGCCTTTCCCCACATTTAGAAAATTCATAGATTAGATTTAACTCTTTGTTTCTATTGATAACTACAAAATTGTCATAGTGCCAGGGACCCTACCTTTGCTTCCATCAGAGATTATCGATGGAAAAACAGAATTACTTGGATTATCTTTTATGAATTAAAATTATATAGCTCAGTTGATTGCACCTTATTATTAGTCAAGATAGATATGAATTACCAATCAATTAGTCGGCGCATTAGGAACATCGAGGTTCTAAAAAGATGTATGTAATGATTAATAACTATTATCCTAGCTAAACATGATAGCATCCAAAGTCCCAGTTACCTCCATATCTTTTATTTAGTGGAAGTATATATTTTATGAGAACTATTTAATTTCGAATCTTTTATAAAAGGATTTGTAGATTAATCGACAAGGGAAAGAAAAGGATTTAGAGAACTAGGTATTCGTTGCAAGCATAAGACATTGTCGATAAATATGAGTAAGCAAACAAAGCAGTAGTTACAATTATGCATCGTACGCATAATTTCTCCTCGAGAAAATTGTCATTGAATGTGAGATCACATATGACTCTAGCTCTGCTAATGATTTGTTTTTGCCTATTTATCCTCAGGCATTGCAGTTGCTAACACGCTATCATATACTAAGGGTTACATATGGACTAATAATCTAGGTCTAACCAGCCTCTGGCTGGATATAAGATGACAAGTGCTAGATCTGTCATTTTGATTATATAGTGAATTTATAAATTGATTCGGCATGATTCGATGGTAGGGTTAGTATGGCATGCATCTTTTGAAAATAAATATGTAATACTCCTTTCGTTTGTAAGTTACCACAAAATTTTTGTATTTTTGATTGTTTATTTCCTACCTTTTAGATTTGAAGTTGAAGTCTGCTAAAACATTTTTTTTCCCCTTATGGACGCCTTTGGTAAGAGTTTCACAATTCAAAGTCTAAACCTAAAACCTCAATTCATATGCTCCGTAATTTTATTTTGCTAAACTTTTCGATAATTGAGAATGAAGATAAAACATTTGCCAAAAATGTGTTTGCCAATACAAACATGGATGAATAAATCTAATTAAGTTGACGCCTGGATGCAATTAACTTTGATTTAGGTTTTTTCAAATTAAAAAAGAAGAAGAAGAAATATTTTCTTCCCAAGCTAATGAACCTCATCGTTGAATGAAAATATGATTCAAATTCCTTTGATAAAATATTTTTAACATTTTAATGTTAACTAAAGGCTCCAGTCGACTTGTATACGGTACTAAGACGCATTCAGTTCTTGAACACTAATGGAGCTTATGTATATGTGATTACTATAAATGTATAAACCTTCTTGTTAGACCAAAACGATTAACATGTTAACTTTGAACAAAATATATACACATAGCAATCCGTACAAGGGAAGTAATTCAAGAAAAGTTAATTAACTTCCTAGAGCTTTATTCACTATCGTTGTCCCAGTTTCCTTCTTGATTGACATATCACTAGTTAGAAACTACTTAAAGCATGCCTATTTTGCTGACTACGTTGCAACAACATTTTACCAACAGCAAGAAACATTGATCAACTGCATGCTACTGTACCCAATTGTCGTCGCTTCATTATTCAGAGTTTAATGAAAGAAAGTGCTTTTCCAAGATTCTTGGCTTTGATCCCAATATACTCTGCAACCGACACACCACGATATTTTGGAACGTGTTCGTCATCGGAACTGAAAACCAACGGAGTGAGGTTGAAATCCGTCGGCGGGCAATAAAAGTACGCCACAGACAACCGGTGTCGGGGCTCTTTCATGATCACACGATGAAGAACACTGGGAAAGCGAGCATTTGAGATTATATGTAAGAAATCGCCAATGTTCACTACTAGTGCTCCTCTTGTAGGCCGGACTAGAACCCACCCAACGCCTTCTTTTAATGTCTGTAGACCGCAGGCGCTGCTCTGGTGGAGAATGGTCAAGAGAGAAGTGTCTGTGTGAGGTGCTAGACCCATGGCTCGATCTGGGTCTGGACAGAATGGATACGAGTTAAGCTGTAGAGCAGAGCTGGGGCTTTCAATATTGTACAAGACCCTTTTCACTTCTTCTGCTGATATGCCCATGTTTTTTATAATTAGACCTATTAGTTTGGTTGCTGTCTCCTTCATTTTCTTCTGATAATCTTCCATTACGCCGCTGTAACGTATTTAAATAGGGAAAACTATTCAGTCAGACATTGGCAGAGAAGTTAGGTTACTGTTTCTGTGATCACCTAACTTGGCCTAGATAATTAATGATCAAAAACTTGAAGCTAAGTTTCATGATCCGTTCATAGAAAAAATGAAAATAGATGTATGGTTTCCCATTCCAATCCATCAGCACTTGAAATTTAGAGAAACATGTTTCCAATTAGCTTTACCCTTCAATTTTTCTTAAATAAGAACAAAAGACTTAAAGATTCTGATTTTCTTCTATTATTATTTTATACCATCTGGAGATAGTTTCTTACATGTGAAACAAAAAAGAATATGTTCCACAAGTACCCTCACCAATTGCTTACTGGATAGAGTATTGTAGGCGGAAACAAGAACCTTGTCTGTTAGGCCATGCGAACCCACTTGAGGTGTCTTAAGTTTCAATTTTGCATCTGGAACCATGACCAATAAATCTATGCTTCTACGTAAGCGTACGTTTGATGAACTCAAAACCTATCAATTGTTGTATTGAATGCCAACCCTAACATGAATTACTTTGCTGACATGCCACTACGTGCATGGAAGTGCATGAACTTACCAAAATCTTCGATAATCATGAGGCCAAAGTTCTCTAACGTGATCAATAGGAGAACCCATGATGGTAAAACCTTCATGCCACATACAAGTGTTGAAGAATTGAGATAAGCGAGCCATGCCATAGCCGGTGGCTCCTCCACTAGATCTTAAAGCCTTCAGCTTTTGCCTAGCCGGAAGAGAGAAGAATCTTCTTGCCTGAAACTCAACTTCATCCAGTAGATTCAATGGAACCCCGTGGTCTGTGACCTGGAACACACCCCATGTCTCACATGCATGCGTTATTAACTTCTGGGCTTCAGGGTCTGTCAAGTTGATGGATGGTATCATCAATAACCCGTCGTCGGATGATTCAAAAATGTCGTCCAATTTAGGCCAAATGTGGGAGTCTGGCAGCATCTGAACAGATTCAAAGTCGAGGGGGATTATATGGCGGAGGTGTAGTGGATGGTCTCCATAGACTTGGGAGAGTGTACTCATCGTAGGAGAAGTGATGGTTAAAGACAAAAACTACAAGCAATATTTAGAGTTCTTGCTTTTCTCTGTTCCTTAAGTATATATAAAATGGAATAGATTAGAGATAGATCAAGGGATTAGGTCAAATGATGCGAAATGAGGTTGAGGTGGCTGTTGGAGAAATCCATGTCTGCTTGTGGATTTGGAGATGGTTGGATAAGACAAATGAAGGGGCACAAAGTACTGCAGAAAGATGAAGACATGTTTTTGTTTACTAGTGGACATACCTATTTTCGCAATTGGGAAATTAAATTTGGAAACCGACAAAGCTTTGAACGGACCATTTGCGGCATAGAACTTACTTGCGACTAAGGTTCACCATTTAACTATTTAAAGCCTAAGCTTGACCTAGGTTAGGTGGTAATTAGGGACCAAAACAAGTTGTTATAATCTAACTTACACTAAATGTAGTTGAAGTTCACCAAATGAACCATTTAAAGCTTGAGCTAGATGGTAACTACCTAATAAAAGTTCAAATCTTAATAAAATTAGCTTTAAAAAAAGCAATAACCTTATAGTTAATAATTTTAGTATACCATTCAAAGCCTATGTAACAGCACCAATACTCCAACTTGTAATATTTGGGTCTTGGAAGAAAATGTTAGACAAACACGCGAGGAAGGAGAAGAACCCTATTACTAGTTAGTAGCTCTCTCTTGTAGTTAACTCTAACTCTCTATGCCCAGTTTCATTGATTGAGGTGCAAGTCCCATAATCAGCAATTAGCACAATTCTGACAAACTAGTCAAAAATGGAAACCTTAGAAGCCGTTCTTTTTCTTAAAAGCAACTCCACGAATCAAATAGGATTACATAATAATTAAAAAGCACTATTGCATGATATTCATCTGACTGCTTCATTTTAGTAATGATTCCCATGGAGAACTATGGACTATATGATAAACTTAAATTGCTCTTCTCAAAGTGAACAATCTGTACATGGATGTTTCTGGAAAGAAAAACCTGCATAATTCCATTTACTAATTTAGGACTCAATATTGATCAGAACGTCCAGCTGCTAGTAAATTAAGGTGCCTACAAGAACAAGGAAACAAAACTGATTCCAGCAGTAAACATACAGATTTTGGTGGGTCGGAAAAATTATCTAAGGTGAATTTTGACTTCATGTATACAAATTTCGGTTAATGTAAACTTAAACTGATGCCAAATTTTGTGAAAGGGGAGATTTGGCTTGACCAGAAGGAATTTTGCGTATCTAACTCATTTGTTAAGTTGTCTGCAGCCATACGATTAATTAGATACTAGCATAACAGAATAAATAAGAAGAAAAAAGAGATTTTTCCTTTTTCATTGACTAGTTGAAACAAATGATGTATAGGAGTATATATAGAATATTGACAGCTACAATTAAAGAACCTACAATTATGTTCCTAATTTTTGGTTTCCTCGTTTACAAAGAATCTCAATCAAATCTCTAAAATCAAGACTCAAATATTTCAACACTCCCCCTAAGTTGATGCATGGATATCACACATACCCAACTTTCCTATGAACTTTGAGAAATTTTGGCCTGACACTGCCTTGATAAGAACATCCGCCAACTAATCCTCTGATATAATCTTTGGCAACTCTAGTATCTTTTCATACAATTTCTCTTTGATGAAAAACCTATCAACTTCCATGTGCTTGGTAAGATCATGCTGTACCAGATTGTGGGCAATATCACAAGCAGCCTTATTATCACAAAATAGTTGAATTGGTCGTATTGATTGATAACCCAAGTCTAATAAAAGAAGTCTAATCCACAAAGCTTCACATAATTCGAGTGCCATGCCTCTAAGCTCAGTCTCCGCACTTGATCGTGCAACAACATTTTGTTTCTTACTTCTCCAAGTATCAAGATTGCCTCCTACAAAGGTAAAATAACTAGAAGTGGTTCTTCTATCATCTATAGTTCAAGCCCAATCCGCATCAGTATATGCTTCCACGCTCAGATAATTTTCATTCTTTGTGAACAAAATTCCTTTTCCTAGAGCAGACTTCAAGTACCTCAAAATGCACATAACTGCCTTCAAGTGTTGCTTCCTAGGGTTATGCATAAATTGGCTTGCAGCACTCAAAGCATAAGCAAGATCAGGCCTTGTGATCTTGATACTTCAATTCCGAGGAAGAACTTCAAAGGACCAATATCCTTCATTTCAAATTCCTTAGATAAGTAGTCTTGAAGTGCTTTCTTTTCTTCAGGATCATTTCCAGTCACCACTATGTCATCAACATATACAATGAGTGTAGTGATTTGATCTTTTCGTTTCTTTATGAATAAAGTGTGATCTGCATTGCTTTGATTGTAACCAAATGCCTTTATAGACTTTGTGAATCTTCCAAACCACACTCTTGTAGATTGCTTCAGCCCATACAATGATTTCTTTAATTTGCAAACCTTCTTACGGTATGCTTTAGGTATCATGCATCTTGGAGGAAGATCCATATAAACTTTTTATGATAATTCTCCTTGTAGAAAAGCATTTTCCATGTCAAATTATTGCAATGGCCAATCAAAGTTAGCAGCCAGGGATAACAAAACTCGAACTGTGTTGATTTTAGCTACTGGTGTAAAAGTTTCAGTGTAGTCAATCTCATAGGTTTGGGTATATCCCTTAGCCACCATCCTTGCTTTAAATCACTCAATTGTACAATCAGCTTTAAACTTAACAACATATACTCATCGACGTCCAACTGTTTTCTTTCCTCGTAGATGGTCAACAAGTTCCCAAGTATTATTTTTAATCAAAGATTTCATTTCCTCATTCATGGCTGCTTTTCATCTTGGATCACCGAAGGATTCTTGCACACTGTTAGGAATAGATACAGTGGATAATTGATTTATAAATGATTGATTTGATCCTGACAATCGATGGTTAGACACATAATGGCTCATTGGATATTTAACCTTGCTAGAAATTTCAGGTTCATATGTGGGTTTAGGAATACCTCTATTATGTCGTGATGGTAGTTGCCTTTTGAATAGTTCAAAGACATCCTCGGCTGTCGATCGGTTTGGTACTTCTGTTGCTTGCATCATATCAATTGAATATGGTGCATCACCATCCAAATACTCTTGTTCAAATGAATCCACATTACCTTCCAAATGTTGATCTTCATCCACATCTTGGCTCACTTCTTCAGATGGGCAGGGTACTTCAGGTATATGAACATTATACTCTAGAGTCAGAACTTCCTCTTTGGTCTCCCCTTAAAGATCTGGTTTAAGAGGAAAATTTATAAAGTCTTCATGAAAAACTACATCCATTGTAACAAACATCCTTTGAGTGGGAGATTGATAGCATTGGTACCGTTTTTGATGAGCAACATATCCAACAAAGACACATCGTAAGGCACGAGGTTCTAGTTTGTTGCGATGCTGTTTATGAAGGTGTACATATACTACATACCCAAAAATATGAGGATTTAGATTTGGGACTATTACTGCCATCCCTATTTTAGTAAGAGCTTGAGAAGGAGTTTCAAATTCAATAGTGCTTGATGGCACCCGATTGATCAAATATGCTATAGTGGTGAGTTCTTCTCTCCAATAGGACAATGGCTTATGGGATTTTATCAATAAGGCTTGAACAACTTCTAATAAATGACGATTTTCCTCTCAGCGACCCCATTTTGTTGAGGGGTGTTAGGGCAAGTAGTTTGATGAAGGATTCCTTGTATTCTCAAGTATTATTGAAGCTCATGACTCAAATACTCTCCTCCATTATCATTATGTAACACCTTTAACTGTGCATTGTACTGAGTAAAAATCATTTTATGAAAGTTTTGAAATAGCGCAATTACTTCAGTTTTAGACATCATCAAGCACACTCAAGTCATCCTGGTATAATCATCAATAAAAGTCACAAACTACCGTGATCCACCTAACCTGGCTACCTTGGATGGACCCCAAACATCAAAATGTATAATCATAAAAGGGGTCACACTTTTAGTCATGCTAGACGGAAAGGATGTATGATGACTTTTTGTAAGTTCTTTTTTTATTGCTTTTAAGACTATATAGCCATAATTAGAGAGTGAGATGACTAAAAAAATTCATAGCAACTTGAGTATCTGCTTTTACTCTTGTAATTAGTCAATATAAATTATCTTTAGAAGAGTAGTGATTAGTGGTAGATGCAAGTCAATGAGATTTTGATCCTTTACAGATTGACACATCTATATCTGTCTCATTGTCTTTTTATCATGTGTTACTTTTATGACATGTACATCCTGAATTTGCTTTGAATTTCTAATCGAGATCATATTTTTATCACTTGCATTAACATGAAAATGATAAATGCATTCTTTGTTTTTACAATCTACATTAGTCAAATAGCCTACCTATTGATATGAATTTTCCCTTTATTAAGCCCCCTTAAGCTTTAATTGCCTTTTTTTTTTTATGCTAACTACATTACATGCTTTGAACCTAATCAAACTCCTTACCCAAGCCTTAAAGCTTGTGGAGCATTTGTGAATTGTTTATGTTTGTGGATGCACAAAAGTATAAGTATAAGGGTGTGCTTATATTTTGGGTGGTAATAATTATTGAAATTTCATTTTATTTATTATCAATGAATTCTAAATGTTAATGTGCCTTCTTCCAATTTTTATTGAAAAAAAGAAAAAAAGGTATTTGAATAAAAGTATTAAGGAGGAAATGCATTTGTTTTGCAAAGTTATTTATAATTAGTTTTTCCTCCTTAAGTTGTATGGAATGGGTGATTTAAGAATAAAGCATATGAGGTAGATATGGTTTTGAAGGATCACCACCTATGGTTATAATGTATTATTTTTTTATCAATTGTATGAGCGTTTCCTTCTAATTGGTTATGCTTCATGTGATTTAAAGTGTGAGGGCTTGAATATAAGATGTGGAACACATTTTTTGCATTCATCATAACTGTTGGTACCAAGTTTTAAGTGAATGTTAGTTTTTTCATTTGATATTCCATTGAGTGTTTTCTTGTTTTACTAACTTTGATGGCTTTTACACTATACTATCGAAATACATCTCACCTTAACTCTTAACCACATCACAACCTTAAAAAGTCCTTTAACTTATGATTATGCAAGTGAATCCTAATGGTGAACAAATAAAATGACATGTAAAGTTGTGGAATGTCATAATTATGAATGGTGTTTGAATGTACTTATAGATCATTGCTACTTACACGCACTTTTTCCAAGTCTAAAACTAGATTGCTTAGTTTCTAAAGGTAACAATTATTGATTGATCATGACTAGAGGCATTGAATGTTGAGTTCTTGTTATGATTTTGAAATTTATTTCTCTTTACTTATGGCTATCTATTCTCAGGAAATATGGAAAAAGTGTAAGTGTTTTGATTTGTGACTTTGATTTTATTATTTTTCCCGAGGATGGTCAAAAGCTAAGTGTGGGGAAAACTTCATATGTGCTTAATTTGTTGTACATTTATTCCATAACACTTAGGGTTAAAGTTATGAAACGTTTAAGAAACTAATTTTGGATTATATTTAATTTTTGGTACAATTTGGAAGTATAAGAACTAAAGTGAGTCAAAAGTACATTCTTTAAGCCATCCTCTTGATGCTCACGCCCAATTGTCAATGTGGAACAAGAAGTAGAAAGATTAGAGTGAAGATGGGATAAGAAAATTCAAGAAAATGAAGCATTCAAGATGACTTGGGAGATACACGGTCGTGTATATATTCGAAAGATGCAGATTTTTATGACATACACGATTGGATTCACAGCCTTGTATCCAACCGTGTGACACCATAGAACCCTAAATTTTAATATAAAATGATATTTGAGTGGCCAAATATAACATGGATTGGTTTTGAAAGAAAACGAGGGGAGAGCATGTATGCTTTGGAGACCCGTAAAGGGCTAAGCTTCCTCAATCCAGTTTGGAGGTGAAATCGAAGCCGAACATCACATTTGAGCACTTATTCATTGTGTAATATTGAATCATTATCTATTTAGAGATTGTTTATGTTATCCCAGCTTTTATTGATTTTGGTGTTTATATAAAGATGATCTAAATGAGTTTGTTAGGTTGTTTTTATGAAAACCCATTACTAGAATCTTAAATACAATATGTAATCGTTGTGCTTCCGGTTCATTTGTGGCTACTAATGATTTCAAATCAATAGAGATAATCTAACCTTGATTAAATGACTCGAGCTTATATGGTTTTTTCCTTGATTAATATGTTTTCCTAACTCATAATACGACTTTTCCATTAAATCTAGAGAGCTTGCTTTAGGACATTCAATAGCTTTGTTTAAATGAGCTTGTTTTAATTAAACACAACCTAAGGAAAAATTGGGGTTAATATAGCTTGTTGTTAACCTACGAATAATAGTTTTTAGGAGAGGTATGAAAATAACAATTCAATGAAGTATGTTTAATTGTCTATAGACTGAAATTGAACCTTTGACTGGATTCCAAACCTATTCATCACGTTTGTTGCTTTTTGTCTATTTTCTTTAATTTTCTTTTGTTTGTTTAATTTCGTTTTATTTTCTTATTCAAATCAAACAAACCCCCCATAACCTAAACACCAATTTCTTTCATTGCAAAAGCTACATAAACACTTTTTGTAGATACGATCCTTACTCACTGCTTCTATAAATCTTAGTATGTAGAGTTAAGTTTATTTTCTGATGCATTCAACACACATTAAGAGTATTGTGTGCCATTGTTGCTCTTGAGGGTCTTGAGTTTGCAATTTGTTTGATTTTCCACCATGAAAAATATAAAGGACTTCATATTTCTCCTTCACAAAGTATAACTAAGTCATTCTAGAGTAATTACTAATAACTAATGTGAACTACTAATTATTCAATGTTGTATTTTCATTGGACCACGCACATTAGTGTGAATAAGTTGCAATTTTTCTAAAGCTCTTCATAACTCTCCTAAGGAAAATGAGTTTCTTTTTCATCTTTCCAAGCTAACAACATTCACGTATTCCTCGATGATTTTTTATGGCAATCAAATCTTTCACTCTATTATTTTGTGAAAGCAGCTTCAAACTTTAAGGGATGCAATATTTAAATCTTTTATCTCACAACGAGCGTTGTAATGTGGAGTTGGATAGCATGATTCTTTTCCTAATCTACTACCATTTTATCAAGAATCTCTTTTTTTTTTAATGTTCACATTAGCTATAAGCTTTTACTAAGGATTAAAAATTGCACAAGTGTTTCCTTTAAGGTGCATTGAATATCCATTTTGTATCGTTAAAAGAACACTCAAAAAATTTCAATTTAGTAATAGTATATAGAGGAAATATTTATATACTATCTTGGTTTAGATAGCAATTTTGCATTTTTTTCAAACTATATTAGGATTCCATTACTTATCTTCAATGAAGTCCTAATGCTTGTATCAAGCTAAGTATTGATAAGATGAATTTTATACATATGGTTGTTATAACCACTATCATTAACCCAAACATCTTTTAATGTTGTATTATCCTAGTAGGCATAAAATATCTTATCCATACCTTCCTTGGTCTCTCATATATTGCTAATTTTATTGGTTTTCTAATTTACAATTTTATTCTATGTGACCAACTTTCTTGCATGTATTGCGTTGGAGTCTTTTTTGCTTAAAAATATTTTTTAAGTTATTTGTTTTCTTACAAATGCCATAAAAATGGAAATTTCCTGTCTTTTTTGTTCCTTAATGTCGCATATGTTTGAATTTTGACCTTATTTACCTTGAATATTTATTATTTTCAAGTTTAAACTCTAATTCTTATGTTTAAATTTAAATTCTTAATAATTGTCTCAATCCTCCTAGAGATTCGCTACTCCTAAGCGTAAAGGGAACCCACAACTACAATAAAGGTGAATTTTGACAAATCTTTTGTCTTGTTGATGATTATGGCCACAATATCAAATTTTCTAGTTAGATTGATTAGGACTTCTTTACTTACTCTTTGATGAGTCAAATCTTTTCTATACACCTTTAACTAGTTCATTGCCTCTATGACTCTGTAGGAGTAGCCCTTAATGCTTCTCCTTCCTTCATTTTAATATTTTTGAAATTCAATTGGAAAGTTTAGATTCTCAAAATCCTAACTTTGTGGATTTTTTGGATTCAATAATAACATTGTGAATATCAAATAAAGCTTTTGCATCCTTTCTGGAGCACTCTTTTATAGTATTAAGATGTAAAGTTGGCATTATTATAGGTGTGTCCCTTGTGAATTATAATATAATTAAAATGGTTAAATTGGTTCTAGCAACTAATAGTGATTATATTGTTGGGATTTGCAAATTTAAACTCTTTTACAACTTATAAGCATAAAGCTAAGTTTTCAACTTAATGCTTTAACAATCATAATTCTCTTTGGCAAACATGAGAATAAGATGTTGATTTTTGTTAAAGGTTTCTATATTGGGTTTAATTTGTATTTGGATAAATAAGAAAAAATATTACATAAAATTTTAATGAGAAATTTGTAGTAGTGGTTAGAGAAAAATTGTACAAAGGAGAACTTTGTACTTTATGGTATAAGGAATTTTTATGAGAGGAATAAAGTATTGAAATGGTGCCACTCGATAGTAGCTTGCACTCTAATACCAAATACTAGAATTTTAGTACATGAATTGATAAATTAAAGGAAGAAGAAATCAGGTAAGGAAATAAAAATTAATTAACGGAAAGAATGAAAAGGGAGAAATGGATGAACATTGCAAGAAAAAAATGCCAATCACTTATTGCAAGCCATATACCACATATATAAATGTATGACGAAGAGTAAATTTAAGATTACAAGTTTCATACTTTATGGGCTAAGTGTCTACGTTGGCTCATAGAACGTAAAAAATATCAAAGAATTTTGCTCAATATTTATAGCTAATTAATGTCATATGCATGATTGTTATCAATTTACATATGCATGCATATTCACGTGTCTATAATTTAATTTAATTTAATTTTTAGGGAGTTAATATCATTCCGTAAGTTGAAAAATATTTATGAGAGAGTATAATTTAAGACGATTAAATGATGAGTTACCCTAATTTTTTAATAGTATTTCACTAGGCCCATAAAAGTTTGCTCTCCTATGAGTTTGTGATTTCTTATTCATTATAGAAAAATAAATGTTGAACTCTAATCCTATATTTCTTAGTTCCATTCTAAAATTGAATTCATATTTTTCAGCTTCAAAATCTTAAATGATGCTAAGGACAAACTTAAAGAGTAATTGATCATTCATCGCTCCATTAGGCTCGTCATCTTCTATAACTATAACCCAACATCTTATTAACCCTAAGTCAACATTAGATCCATTCTTAAACTTAGACTAGAATTCTCCACATTTGACAAACCACAATATTAAAATATTAAAAGAAATATAATAAGGAAACTAAATGATAAGTTTATATTAAACAGTAGTTAATTGATCTAGATTGCTCAAACTTTCATGATTTTATTAAGTGAAAGAATAAAGTGCAAAAATGTAAAGATGGGAATATTTATAGAAAAGATTGATACACAATAAGATATTCCTTAATAATATGGAACATAATTGCTCCAACAACTCAATTCCTCTCTTTTACCAGTGGGCTTATAGATTAAGAATAACTTTCTCATATATACGTCAAAGGATATGTTGCGTGTGGATTATTAACCTAATGTGAAGAAACTTTATTCCATGATCTATGTATAGGTCGATTAAGCAAACATGGGGTGAAGAAACCTTATTCCTTGAGAATCAAAGTTTGTTAATTTCCTTAACAAATAGATTGACTCATCTTCTATAAAAATTTATGAATGAAAAAATTAGGAAATAATAAACTAAATTATAGATAGATGGGTAATAAATCTATGGGATTAATGGGCAACTTTTTTATCTCCACTTGGAAGAACAAAAAATGCATACATTGTTGAAAACCTAAACCTAAATTCACATCATAGAATAACAATTTCAAAATTAAAACAAACTTAACTATATCAAATTAAACACAAGTTTATTTTAAGAATTACACTGCGATGAGAGAGAGTCTCCTAGGCTTTTTAGGTCTTCAACTCTACTCTTTTATGGGTCCAGCGCTTTGTCTAGCTTCTGACTTTTCCTTGCGCATCTCAATTCATTTCTTCTCTCTATTTTCCATCACCTTCTAATACCATCAAATCTCCCTTCTTTTTCGTTTTATGCCTAGGTTCCATGTCCAGGGGCACCTTAAAGTTTCCCACCTTATTTATCTTTTTTGCCATTTAAACCATAAAACCACAAATCCCTTTGAGCATCACTCCCCATCCCATTCAACAAATAAGCCTACCTCAGCCCCAAACCTCTCAACTCAAGCTATGAGTGTATATAAGAAGTAGGCTAAAATTCAAAAGACTTGGAAACATGTTATGGGCAACAAATCAAATACTTCCTTATTTTACAACACTCCTGTCGAACTTAAAGGAAAGTTGATGGTCTATCCAAGCATCAACATTCTACTGGAAGCAGCAAGGATATGGGAAACAATGATTATTGGCTTCTTCATGGGTAAACATCCAACATTCCTTATCATACAAGCATGGGCTCAAAAAAATTGGAAAGTAAACGTATACTGGAGGTAATTGATAAGTGCTTAATTGATTCTGAAATTATTCCATGACATATAGCGATTATTGACATGAAATTGCTTAAGATATTCACTTTGACTCATATGTGATTTTAGGCATAATTCGAAAGAAAAGAAGTTAAAGTGAGTCAAAACCACTATATTTTGACCATTTTCTAAAGATTAATTTTTACTTGTCTTTATGGAGCAAGAAGAAGAAAATTACAAGACAAGAAGAAAAAATACAAAGAAGATTTGAAGTTGGCCATGACTATGCACGTCCCAAGCAAGAATGTGAGTTCAAATTTAATGGAAAGCATTTGGATTAATTAGTAGAGCAATATGAAGGAGCAGTTCACACTAGAAGAAAACATAGCATACACAGGAAAGTAGCAAGTGACCAAATTAACACAGGAATAAAGACCTAATAAAGACTAAAAACAACAACAGCATGATGGACGTCAGCACGTGCTTGTTTTACATGCAAGGGATGTGGAGTGGGAAGCGCAACACATAGTTGTGGAAAGCAATATGTAAACATGTTCCACACTAAGACGATGACACACAAATGGGAAGCAGCAACCAAAACACAAGTGCAATAGGAGGAAATACAGACATTATGCATGGTGCATTTTACTTAAAATGCACAGTAGTAGAAATGTGGGTTTAAAGGAGTGTACTTCAGACAGACCAACAATTAAATAAGAAATATAAAGCAGCCAAAATGCAACACAGCAAGGAGCCAAGACACAACAGTAGAGGCAAAACACAAATGTTGGACAATATCTAAAACACAATCATTTAGGCAGCAGATGTAAGGAGCATTTTAATTAAAACAACAGACGTGAACACTGTAGATGGATCAAGAATGAATTCATAAAATAGAGGAGAACATAACAATAGTGAGGGTTTTAGGGTTTTAGCTGGGTTATTCAACATAGGGCATTTTTTAGGAGAGACCCATGGAAGGCTAGACATCTCGATGTCAGTTCAGAGGTGACATCGTCACCAAAGACCTAGGGTAAGCATTCCTTTCCTATTTTTTGTTTCTTTCTCTCTTATAGAATTGATTGTGTTATCCTAGGCATATGGATTTGGGTTTTGTGTATGAATGATCGTATTCATGTTATTGTTTGGTTATTTGTGTATGAATCCATTGAGTAATGTGAAAAGACGATTTTAATGTATTCATTGAATTGTTTATTTGCAAAACCATTGCTAGAATTTCGATATATTCCATAATTGTTATGTTGAAATTCATATGTAGTGACTAATGATTCGTAATCGTTAAGGATAACATGACCTAGGTTAAATGATGCATCGTATGTGGTGGTTGCCTAAATTAATTGGTTTTCCTCATTCTTAATGCTACTGCGTAATTAAATCTAGAGATCGTATCATAGGTTATTCAGTAGTTAGGTTTAATTAACTGATTAAACTCCACCTAAGGGAAAAATTCAGGTTAATTATTAACCGATGATTAATAGTTGCTAGGAGCGGTTTGAGAATAACAAATTAATGAAATATGTTTAATTAGGGTGTAGGATGAGATTGAACCAAAGAATCATGTCCCTATTGAATTCCCTACTTTTATCATTTTCACATGTTTTCTTTAATTTGTTTTTATTATTCTAGCTTCATTTTATTTTCTTATTTATAAATCCAAAACCCACTAAACCTAAACACTGATTAATTTCATTTTAACAATTTTACACACACTCTTCGACTTAGACTTACCACTGTTATAGTAGTAGTCTAGATATTTTATTTTGACTAGTGTTACATTATAACACCCCACTCCCGCAAGACCCGAACCTAACATTGATGGGTGATATCTGAGCTCGTGCCCCACGGAGGTGGCATAATAGATCACTCAATCATTCAAAATCGGTATAATTTATTATTATTTTTGAAACCGCAAACATAATATGCCAAAATCCATAACCAAATCAGGCCCACTTTAGTCATAAACTTTTTCAGTCATAACAATATAATCAGCAAAACTTTTAATAGCCATTAGGGCCCTTTCACAAATACATTATTCGTTACAATATAGTTCAAATACACATTGAGCAGAACTTTTCGGAATACATTATTCGATACACAAATTGCGGAAAATACAATTCAGTGTAAAAATAAAGAAATACAATGTAGACGTGAACTAATCCCAACTTTTATCTTTCCCTTGCATGCAGTAGGTATACTCCCATTGCCTAACGGGGTATTCTTCTGATCCTGAAAAATATTTGCAAATTTTGGGTGACTTTTGCGAACTCAATGAGGTAACCATCATTGATTGTTCACTTAATTCATGCAAAATGTCATTTCACATAATAAATAGTTCAAAAAAATTGCATTTTACATCAGTATCACATTTTCCCTTAAGCATAGGCAAATTTGGTATTTCAATCCAGCAAACATACTTAACAAAATGCATATGAAATGCTCATGAAACACTTTTCCAATTATTACGTTGATGTGACCGAGTGCCTAAGTGTCCCGTATCTATTAGATACTGGGCTCATTGATAACTGTACCATATAGGGCTCATTAAACGTTGAGCCTGAGGCTCTGAATTACTTTTAAGCTCGAGGCTCTTTTTTTTCACTTTGAGCTTTAAGCTCTGATCGGTGGCTACTCTGGTCTCAACTCCCATTATCTGATCATGCATTCATATAATGAAATGCATCACATATATTCAATCAATTGAAAGTGCTCAATGTCACACAATCATAGTCACTATCACACATCATTCACATTGTCATTGGACCTTAGTCCAGCATTCAACACTTAAGTTAAGAAAACACTTATTCCATCCAATTCACATTCAATATGTCATTCATACATCACATTCAATGAGCACTTCAATATTTCATTCATACATCACATTTATCGGACCTCCTGTTCGAAAACCAACACAATCAATCACATTCATTTATCATTCATAACAGCATTAAAGCAAACAATAATTGAGAGAAACCATCTAGGTTACTCACAAGTTGCTCCCAAAGCTAAAGCCTGGAAGTGCCGTCAATGCCTGGAGGTTGACGTTCCAATTGCTCCTATAAATCAAATAACATACACATATATCACAATTTGTACAATCATAAGTGTTTAATAATGCACATGAATGAAATGAAAT
>JAOQMP010000008.1:20270884-20283294 GCA_027563575.1 Erythroxylum pedicellare
GGGACTTGATCCTCTGTCCCATTTTTTGTGTACCAACCCTGTTCCCTTTAATCTCAACCTTCTATTTATGTGGGTCTCACGAAAATGGAAGGTTGAAATTAAAGAGGACAGGGTTGGTGCACAAAAAATGGAACAGAGAATTTGATGGGATCTTACATACATGATTGAATGGCTAGTTTAGTTAACTCTTTAATAACTTATAAAACTTCAATTTTTGTCTTTCAATTAATTTCACCACTCTATACCTTTTTTATAAAATGAAGGATATCATAACACATATTTTCAATGTTTTAAGATGTTTAGAAGGATTTTTGTATTTTCCATTGATATTTATGTTAATTTTTTTTTGCCTTTCTACTATCAATTATCATCACATTTCATATTAAAACCTTATTAATTTAAGAATTTAGTCATATGGAAGCCTTTTATTATTGTGGCTATTAATCAATTAAGAGTCAAAAAATATGATTTGCCTCCTAACGTTTCATATAAAGTTTAAGTTATTCTTTGTTGTTATTTATAGTATCATATTACATTTTAACATTTTCAAAATAATAAGGATAGCACCGAAATTTTAAAAAAGTTAAGTTTTTGGCAATTTTTAGTGATATCACAACTAAGCAATGTAGATCAATTAGATGATGTAATCTTAAAAATGAGTTCTTATAACATTACCCAAATGTTTGATTTTCACTTTTATCTTTTTCAAACTGTTTTAAATAAACCTTATCTCTAATATCATTTTTGTCCCTTTGTCTCCAAATAAGAGCTGAAAGTGATAGTAGAGATAATTACAGAGACTTATTTAGAACTTTTATAAAATATTAAGGTATAGATCACAATTTTAAGCCCAATTGACATAAAAGTGGGGAACATTTAAAAAAAAAAATCTTTGCATTACAAAATTGTGATATCCCCAAAATTAGCATTTACATTTTTTTGACCACTTTCTGGTGCTGTGATTTTGACGCGCTGTTCTTACTTACGAATTTTACTCCCACGAATAAAGTCCTTTGTTTTCCATTTTCTTTCGAATGCATTGCTTCTTTTTCGACCACACGTCAATTCACCTTTCTGTCTATCGCAATTCCCTCGTTCTGTGTCGAGCAACTTTACTTATTTCCAGTCAATTTTCGACTCTGGATCCTCTCATTTTTCACCTTTTTCAACCGTTTCAATTCTTATTAAGCGAGCCGAACCCTTGTTTGTGATCTTCAAGTAATTGTGTGAACTTTTAGGGCTACTGATTTTTAACTTTTGTTTTTTGTTTTCCACGTCCCATATATTATGAGTTTTAATTTTCTAATAAGTTCGCTTTTTCTTTTGTTCTGCATCATATGCTGTTAAGGGTTGATAGATTGTTGTTCTGTATCTCTAAAAGAACGAGCATGAAGGGACATGATCCAAAGGTAATTTTGTGTGGCAATCGTTAATTGGGTGTTGAATGCAGGAGTTAAATGGTCTCTTTTGTTTAAATTCTGGTCCTCATCTCATTGTCTGGTTATATATCGGACAGAAAAATGAGTCCACTTGTTTATTTATTTGATACTGTCTGTTTTAAGATACTTTCATTGATGAGAGCTGACATGATCAAAATAGAAAGCAGGTTCAAATATCTATCCTTGTTTTTTTTTATTTATTGAGTTTCTAATATTGATTTGATTGTGAACTGCGGGGTATCGGAGCAATTGTGATTAATGTGGTTGGTTTTTTGCACTTGCCGCTGTCTTGTATAATTGTATTAGTCAAAAATCAAACCCTGATAATGTTAAAGGTAGGCTATACTTGATGTCTTTTCTCAAGATGGGTAAGCTGTCATGTCTGATATCTCATTCTTGAAACTTGAATGCAGATGCCAAGAATGGAAGACATTCTTAATCTTCCAGTGCAAGATCCTCCTTTTGCAGAGTTTTCAGCTTCTCAAATCAAGTGGGTAAAGGTAGTAGGCGGTCGCCAAGGTGGTGATGACATTGCTCTAATACCTTTTGCTAGAGTGGATGATTTTGTAAAGGGAGAATCTTCAAATGCTGAATGCCCTGCTAGCTTTCGAATTGAGTCGAGAAGGAAAAGATCTGAAGGTAGTATTATCAAACCGAGGGTTGATGGCTATCTAGAATATACACTGTAAGTTTGGTGCTTGAATATAACCTTCTTCCAGTTGTTGAATGTTTAGTTTAGACAACAAATGTGTCATTCTCTTTTTTGAATATTCGGCCTGCCAAGGGCTTTTATGTACCACTTCTATAATTGGTTGACAACTTGTCGTGTGAAAAATTCTTTTTTCTTTCCTGCTGATGGATTGTCAGGCTTAGGTTCTCTGTGCTTTATTTATTTAACATGTCAAAGTTATTTTGAAGGTCGGTACTTCTTAATGCGACTATTGGATTCATTTATTTAACAGTTAACATGCTATTTATAATTGGCGATCTTTCAGATATTGGTGTTCATATGGACCTGAAGATTATCGAGATAATGAATCTGGTATTGGTGATGGCTCTAACACCAAACCTGCAACTGGGAAGGGCAGCAGGCCAGGGAGGCGCCATATGATGAGAGGTTGCCTTTGCCATTTTACTGTAAAACGTTTGTATATACGCCCTCTCCTGGCACTTATCATATACAATCAAAGAAGACATGTAGATAAAACTGGGGGCCCTTGCCATGGAATACTGGATCTGGATGCTATTGGCACAAGAGCAATGTACGCTCCAAGGATTTCAGAAGAACTACGCCAGAAAGTGATGTCTATGCTCTATGTTGGAATATCTTTGGATGATATAATCCAGCATCACATGGAGGTGGTGCAGGGTCACGGTGGTCCTCATAGTCGTGATGATTTCCTTACTAGAAATGACGTTCGTAACATGGAGAGGGTTGTTCGTAATGTATGCCATAAATTGCATGTAAATGATAACCTGAGTGTAAGGATGTGGGTTCAGCGCCATCAGAAGCTTGTTTTCTTCTTCCAAGATAACATTGGTACAGAACCATTCATCCTGGGAATACAGACAGATTGGCAGCTGCAGCAAATGATCCATTATGGACATCATGGTTCATTAGCTTTTCATTCAATGTTTGGGAGAAAGAATTTGAAGGTAACATGCTGGGTCTCTGTCTATCACTCTCTTCCTTGTACAAGCACCTGTAGATAAGCAGGTACTGTGAAAAAGACAGTTGAACTTATATCAAAGATAGGGCTCTGGAGTGCTGTTAGTTTCAATCCCAACTGATAGAATGACTTGAATATTACGATTTCGATGTATAGATTTATTGGGGTCACAATATGAGAGCAAAATGAATATATATATATATTTTTGAGTCTTGCATGTGCTTGCCAAAATGCCAAGTAATTCAAGCTTTAGGGGAAAAGCAGATAAGAAAAATTACTACCATTTTTGTTGCTTGTTCTCCATTATTGTGGAGTTCACTGAAACAAAGGTGGGTTATCAAAAGCTAATGTCAATTATACTAAAGGATCCTGCTTCTAAGGCACGATCCCTCCTTTGTGTTGGAAACATTTTAATGTGGATTCTTAGTTATGACCTTCAGAATAATGGAACATCTGTCAATGGTCATCTATTTAGACCAGAACTTCTTCAAGTATCTGTTATGGCTGAGGGTGAATTTTCCCATCTTAAAAACTAGAAAGAAGCTTCATCTCCACATGCTTATTCTAGTTTATATGTTTTTGACTTATGCGTGCTGCTTCCTTCCCCCTTTTCCTATGACAGCATCCTCTGTGCACTTTACTCGCTTTTGATTCATCTCAAAACGCAATTCCTGTTGCTTGGGTCATTGCATCCTCATTTCTGAGTCAAGATATGCAGAAATGGGTTAGGTCACTAACTGAGAAAGTCAGAACCAAGGATCACAAGTGGAAACCAAACACCTTTTTAGTGGATGATCCTTCCTTGGATGTTTCTGTTGTAAGGTAAAATCTTAAACAGATTACTCAAGTAAATCTGCATGAGTTTGACTTAGAAAGTGGTATCAATTCAATGATTCTCTGTATTTTCAGAGAAGCTTTCCAGTGTTGGGTTCTATTTTGTGTTTGGCGTGGTCGCCGTGCTTTGATAAGAAGCATCTTTAAGAAATGCTGTAACATTGATGTGCAGAAAGAGATGTTTAAGCACTTGGGGTGCATTTTATTTTCTGGAAGAAGTGGACCAATAGTAGCAGATGCTGTTGAGGAGTTCATGCATGTTTATGTTGACCAAAGTTTATTTATGGAATATTTCAAAAGAAAATGGGTGCCTTGTATAGGTGTGTGTCTCTTTTATGCTTGACCATATTTTGTATAGAGCACATCTTTTCATTTGCTGCAAAGAATCTTTTTGTGTTGTCTTAACTCTTATAATCATTCCATTATCAAAATATGTCCTCTTATCCATTTATATGGTACCAGTATTATGAGCTTTCCTTTCATACAATCGATCAAATTGGAGTAGATGAGTTCATGGTTTGTTAAACTTTAGTCTAAGCATGATGAATCAGCATTCTTCAATAGCATATTTTATTACTGGAATCACTGAACAGCTCTGATAGTTGTTATAGATGTTGCTTATAAAGTAAGGTTATGGCCTTTCAAACTACATAGTTTTGCCATTTCTCAGACTTATTTTTCAAGCTTTATTGTTCCAGATTTATGGGTTAATTCCTTAAGGTCTCTCCCTATGGCTAGTATGGAGCTCCTGGCTGCAATTGAATCGTATCACCTAAGGCTTAAATCCAAGTTCTTCAATGAGCAAGATGTGAACTCCACTCGAAGAATTGACTGGTTGGTCCACATACTGACAACTGAATTCCTCTCCTTATATTGGTTAGACCAATACAGTCTAGAGACTGGATTCTTTGCAAATGCAAGAGATGAGTCTTTTTTAAAAAATGCTTGGAATCAGGGTTTGCTCATACCTGATAATGATGTGATATTGGATGAGCAAAATCTCCAAGTTGCAAAAGTCATTTCTCAAACCAACAGAAGTTTGGTGTATACAATCCATAGTCCTGGTTCTGAGTTCTCCCTCTGCGACTGCCCCTGCTCAAGGCTAGGTAATTTTTGCAAGCATGTCATCAAGGTGGCAATTCTATGTAAACAGCGACAAGTTGCAAGGCCATTACTAACATCTCAAATTTATCGGCGGACCTTGCTTACCCTTCTACAGAATCCTCCTGATGACCCTCTAGTTCTTGAACATGCTATTTTGCATGCAACACATTTGCAACAGGACATCAGAAGTTTGGAAGAATTGTCAAAAAATGGGCTACTTCAGCCTTTAAATTCGGACCTGTACCCTTCAATAGGATAGAGTCTCCTTTTCTGAAGTCCTTGTTGAGTGGACCGATGGATAAAATATTGGTCAACTGCATTCATGCTGATGCAATTGTTGTCCAGCAAAGGTTTCTCCAAACTGAGAGCTGATCTGATCAGCAATGAGTTCAGTAATTTGGACTAGTATGTTTTGGATGGTTTTCAGATCTTTCATTATGTAAATCTGATGTGGAGGTAATTCTTTTTCCATAAATGCTGTAATTTCACTTATTGAGTTCTATTGTTAGGTACAAAGGACACAGAGTAAGCGAAAAGAAAAGTCTTAAAGCAAGTTTTTCAACTACCAAATTCAGCTGTCAACTCCTCTTTCTTATCTTGATGACTTTATTTCATAAGGGTCTGTTTGCGTAGTATTGGGATTTTTCCTTTCCACTGTAGCTGGATTTTTTTTTTTAAATGCTAAAGACATCTGACTATTTTGCTTGGGGACGTGAACCGTGGGATCCATGCTTGCATATCCTAGTATTATTTGTCTGCCTTGAAAGTTTGTAAATGGTAGTAGCTCTTCAGATATTCGAAAACTTACAGAAAAGCTGCTTCAACTACATCTAACCTTTCATGTTCTGCAGCACAGGCATAACTTGTCGATTGAGCAACCTTGAAAAAATAAAACTAGTCATTGTGTAGTATTAGTATGACGATCAAAATGGATCAGCAATCTCGCTTATTCATGTAACTATGTTGCGGATTAAAACGAAGATATAGTATCGCAGGAGATTTACAAATGGAAAGATTGTAAGCCTGATGTTGTCGTTTTATTTTTTATTTTTTTTGAAAAACAGGAATATTGAATTAAGCTTTAAAAGGCTGCCAACACGACTGAAACAAGGTTTCACAAAAAGCCATCAGGGCCTAGGAAGAGACCACCAATCACTGAAAATCAATCTGCTGGATATGATTTTAGAAGACATAAATGGAAACTGCAAAGCAAACTAAAATGTTCCACTACTTGGTAATAGCAGTGGACATTTGGAATATGTGAAACCTGATCCTTTGGAACACTTGCCTACAAAAAAGTTCTCTGCCTTGATTTGTTTTGCAGAAAATGCGCTTGTTCGTCCCATCCTAAGTAGATTTAACTAGATAGAACAGGAGTACATACTAACACCATATGTTTACTTCATTTTTGTGTCATATCTGAACTCCACTGAACAATTTGATGCAAATATGCTGGAGGATCCTTAAGACTGCATCTTGGAAAATATCATTCTCCAGTGAGCATTCGTGAACTGGCATTTGAAAAAACAAATCTGATCCACTCTCCTGTGCCTTCTTACGCAAAACACGTCACTTTGGGAGCCATATATTTGTTGAGTCTATCAATGATAGCCAGTTTATCTTTGATAGCCCTTTATAATGTCATGGATGCTCGATGTAAGATGTCGTTGCTCCATCTAAATGATCCAAAGTTGAAAGCGTAGAGAAAAAATATCAACAATATAAAGATTTACAAAACGAAAGTCATTTAAGTACTCATTATAAATTTGATCGTTTAGATGGAGGAAGATAAATATTTAAAAATTAAATCTGAAGGATTAAAAATAGATATTGATATGGCTGAAATTCAAAAAATGATAGAATACTATTGAAAAATTATTATTTTGAATATAACAAAATTACAAGAGCAAATTACTCATTTACATAATTTGCTAAAAATGATAAATAAAAAAGAAATAGATAATGGTACTAGTAAAAATCGAATAGAAAAACATATATTTGATTTAATCCTGAAAATGAAAATACCTCTAATCATAAATAAATGGAAAATTTTGTACCAAGATTTGATTATGATATAGAAGAATTAAACAAACAGATAGAAAAAGTAAATTTAGAAACTTTAATTCTTATTAAACTAGATACTTATAAACAAGAAGTTCATTTAAATCCTAATATAAGTGATATCCTTAGTACTTTCCAAAATCCTCCTAGATTTCCTTCACAAAGTTTTAATAGATATATTAGTTGTTTTGTTGAAACACATATGGTTATGCAAGATAAACATGGTTTTACACCCATGGATAAACTAAGAACAGAATCTATAAATCCTTTTGGAATATATTTGGATATTGATTGTATTGCATTCAAAATATAGAAGAAGCAATTGATAAATAGGAAACTGCTCTTCATGTAGCTGCCTCAATTAATAAAATGGATTATGAAACTACAAAACAATTTCTAGAAAAAGCTCTATTAAATAGCTCTCTTAGATTTTGGAAAATTTTAGATGAAACTTTTTAAAATCCCATCTTTAGTAACGATATGTATGTTAATAATTTGATAACCCAAGCTATTGAAGCCTTCATATTAGAATTTGTTAAAGAAGGAAATATTTTAAAAGATACTACATTAATAGGAAAATATGTTATTGCTTTGCAAATACTTCAGTTATGTGATACATGTGTAGTCAATAGATATATTTGTATCTTCATTGATTTTTGTTATCATATTTATAATCAACTAGATAATACTAATCTTTATTTAAAATGTTTTACTCTAAGATACCTTACCCATGGGGTACTCTAAGATACTTGACCTATGGGGAAGCAAACTAGAAGCAACTTATAAGCCAGGAATAGTAGATATCTTAGGAAAAAATTTTCTTTTTTAAAAGATAAACTTAGTGAACGGTGTCATGAAAGCTATATTACTAAAATAGAGTAAAAAGATAAAAAAAAGAAATCTTTTTTATGTTGTTATGATTTAAAGATGCTTACTATGATTGGTTGCGATAATCCTTATTATTATACAAAGATAACGAAAAATTATAAGAAAAGGAAATATTAAAAAAAACGTAAAGCTAGATATTATAAGAAAAAGAAGGATATAAACCTCAAAAATTTATGTTCAGAGTAAATAAAAGAAAATATTAAAAAGATAACTGAATGTGAGTGTTACTACTGTAAAGAAAAAGAATATTTTGCTAATGAATGCCATAAGAGATTTAATAAAAAGAAAATCGAAATAGATGATGGCATAGATATAATGATAAAAAATGAAGATTTTGTTCAAATTAATAATTTTTAAGATTGTTCTTCTAAAGAAAGTATTTTTACAAAAACTGAAACAAAATATGAAGATACCTCAAACTCTGACATAGATGAGTGAAATCGAAAAATCTTCTAATACTCAAAATGATAATTAAATAATAGAAAGTATATTAGAAACCTTTGAGCAACAAGGCCAATATAGCCAAGAGGCTTTAATTGATAAAAAAATGCTTTAAAAGATACAAAACACAATGTTTTTCTATAGATTCTTATAGCAGGTTTAATATGACTTTGTTATAAATTTGGATTAAAATTTCAAAACCATCATATGTTTTATGGGATTAACCTACAAGAAAAATCTTTAGATATTCGACTTATTTCTAATAAAATATTGAAACCCTTACTATCTAAACGAGGTATCTCTCGAAAACTTGATCAATTATTAAAAGACATTCGAGACATAATAGAATGGGTTCATATTGGATCAATTCAAATGATAATTAGAGAAACATTTAGCTAAGGAATTGATAGTCCCATCAATCTTGCAATCATAGACAATAAAATACATGACTGAAAGGAAACTTGTCTTGGAATTCTTAGAGGAAATCTTAAATATCAAGAACTTTTGTTCAATATATATCCTAAGAAAGATTTTGATAAAAATTTATCTTTAATACAAGATTTTAAAAGAAAAGATTTAATAAAAGATGGGAATATACCTTATTTGATAACCTATATAATATCTTATGCCTTGTTTAATACACATTATACAGTAATGCTTTGCCGATAAAGATCTTATTGATTTTCCTAAATTATTTTCTGAAGTTGAAATGATATATCCTCCCTATATGGTCAATATAGAAGATTTGGAAAATGATTTTTTTATTAGATCTTCATCCTAAAACCTTTGCTAATGTCAGATAATAGATTTATACCTCGACTATCTTATTCTGATATTGGTGTATCTAGCAATACTAGATATAATAATGTTATTATAAGAATAGATAAAAACATAAGTTCTAATTACCAGATAAAAGGAGAATATTTTGATGGTAAAGCCTATATTCCTTACAGCATCTTAATAGATACAAGTGCAAGTGCAAATTATATTAATAACAAATTGATAAATAATTTGATAAAATTTCATCCAACAGAACCTTATCAGTATATAAATTTTAATGGAGATATATACCAAATAGATACTGTTGTAGAAACAACTATTAAATTTATGATACTAAAATACCCATTATATTATTAGTTGGAAATGAAGGATTTAATTTAGAGATAATGATAGCAACTAGTTTCCTAGAACAAGTTCAACCATATAGGATAACTCAATATGGGATACAACTAACTTATAGTAATAATATCATCTATATCTCTCGATAATGACCATTCTAACTAGCATATATATTCCTTTTGGACTTATAGAGAATATAGAGCTAAATATTTTGCGGTTTACATAAATAGTGGTGCAGGATCTTGCTTATGTAAAGTAACTTGTTTTCCTACCTAATATCATGAAACTCTAAAACCTATTATAGGTTTTGATATTTCTAATCACCAAATACATTTATCCATAGGAATCCAACAACCCCAGAGTCTTTTAGGATCCTTCTTGATTAAATGTCACCTTTTTATTTCCATGATAATGGTACTGATGTTCTTCTTAGAAATAAATTTCTTCAATTATTTCATAAAATTTTATTTGATACTCTTAAACAACAAATACATTTTAAAACTCCTTGCACCTATTGGATTGGTGTTAATCATCTTAAAACTGCTTATAGTAGATTTATCCCTATTGATTTTAAACCTCACACAGCCCAACGTGGTGTAGGTTATAAAGAAAATTTGATTTTTCCCTAAGGAAAACCTTTATTAAAAATGGAAACCTTGATAGAACATAAATATCAACAGATAAAAATAATCAAAAATGGACTAGAAATTGTCAAACAAAAAATAAGACATAATTATTTGGATAATCCTCTACAGTTTTGGATAAAAATAAAGAGAAAAAATTAGAATTGACCGATAAACAAAAAGTCATTAAGGTTACTACCATGAGACATAATCCAAAAGACCAAAAAGAATTTAAGAAACAACTTTTGGAAATAGAAACTCTAAAGATTATTAAACCTAGTACATCTCCCCATTCTTCTCTTACTTTTATGGTTATAAACCATGCAGAGATAATTAGAAATAAAGCTAGAATGATAGTAAATTATAGACAATTAAATGATAATACTGTGTTTGATGGATAAGTTTTACCTCATAAAGGAACTATGATAAATTAGGAAAACAAAATTTCTCTAAAATTTATGGTAAAAGTGGATTGTGGGAAAAAAAAAAAGATAACATTCCTTATATTGCATTTTCTACCCCTCAAGGTCATCATGAATGGTTAGTAATGCCTTCTGGTTTAAAAAATGCCCCTAAGATATTCCAGAGAGAAATGGATAATATTTTTAAATATCATGATTTTATACATTGTTATGTAGATGATATTTTGATAGCTAGTGATAATATTGCATAACATATTATTCATGTTCATACTTTTGCATATTTATGTACAAAACATGGTCTTGCACTTTTTTAAAAAAAAGCTAAGATATGTCAAAATAACATAAAATTTCTTGGTATGGAGATAGATGGTAAAGGTGTCAAACTGCAACCACATATACTTGAGAAAATTTCTCAATTCCCTATTAAATTGATGGATAAAAGACAAGTTAAAAGTTTTTTAAGTGTATTGAACTATTCATATGATTTTATTCAAAACCTTGCTGAGATAAGAAAACCTTTTTAAGTATTGTTAAAGAAAGATCAAAGGTTTGAATTATCACCTTATTTGATAGAACAAGAAAAAAACATTAAAACTATGTGTACTACTCTACCTAAACTTTCTTTCCCCTTAGATAACGATGATTTAGTTCTTAAAAATGATGCTTCAGACCAAGTATAGGGTGGAGTATTGAAAAAGATAGATTATGATAATAATCATATGAAAAATATTGAATCTCTATACAGGTACACTTTTGGAACGTTTACAGATACTCAACAACGCTATCATATTAATGAAAAGAAATTATTGACGGTGGTCAAAACTAGCCAAAAATTTTATTATTTTTTACTACAAAAAAGATTTTTGTTGCGAAATGATAATACCTAGTTAAAGCTTTTATTCAAAATAATTCACCTTCTAAACCTGAGTATAAAAGATATATTAGATGACAAGCTTTATTAGTCGAATATTCTTTTGATATTGAAATTATTAAATCTAACAACAATGTTCTTGCAAAATTTTTAACTAGAGATGGGCAGCACTAAATAAGAGATATTTCTTTTATTAGACCAAATTTCTGAAGATATTGATGCGTACCAAGCATAGTTAAAAGATTTGCTTGATATTGCTCAATTTCCATCTTTAACAAAAGAGATAGCTGAACTACTTCTCTCTTTCTGCCATGTTTGGTAGGAAAAGATAAATTGTTTTAGCTTTGCTAAGTAAAGGCTCTATCAATTACTTAATAAAGTTCAGATGATTGAAGAATCCAAATCTACTGAATCTTCTCCTATATATAAACCGATATCACAACAAATATCTCAATCGATATCTCCTAGTCAGATAAAAACAACTCCTGATGATCTTTCTCTAAGATCAGATGCATCTTAAGAAAAATCAAACACCCCAAAATATCATGGTAAGTTCACCCAGTTCTCATCCTACCGTTTAGGCTCATTTTGAGACAATGCGAGACCTTTGATCGCTACAAATCAACGATTTCTACTATAATGATTTTTTAGGTATTTGTTTCCGATTAAACTTTTTACAGGGAGCTCTGCCCCAAATAGAACGAGATTGGTATGGCTTTAGTTCAATAAACGCTATTTATTTAACAAACCTTCATTTTCTTGAGGTATCTTTATTACCTAAATAAATGCAAGAAGGTTTCGAGATCTTTATCTGAACAATCGTACAATAACTCCTCAAGATACTTTAATGCTGAAGATTTTATCAGCCAAACCTGATTTCTATGAAGAAGAATGATATGATGCTTATCATTTTAATATGATTGGAAAAATAGAACATT
>JAOQMP010000008.1:20283394-20297111 GCA_027563575.1 Erythroxylum pedicellare
CATACTTGATTCTAGATTCATTTAATAGTGCCATTATCGATAGTCAATTACTATCATGATATGAAACTCATCATTCCTTTGAAGTAAACTCCTTTACTTACACAGAGATAAATCGCAATACTACAGTCTAAACCATAATCAAGCGGCCAACTTGATTATTCAACTGTGAATCAACTAATTTAGATTCAAATAATATACATGTTTCCCATACATGTCCATGTATATGTATATTACTTATAGAAGAATCTTGGTACCTTATGATTAGTTATATTATGCTCATACAAATAAAACCAAACCTTTTTGTTTTATAAATAATAAATATTTTCATTACAAAAATATAACTGGAAGAAGATTAAGTTATATATAAATACACTTGTTTTCTAAGGCACTATATTTACATAACTCCAACACTTATGTGTACCCAAATTTGGTTAAATTATGAAGATATTGAAGGTAAACTCTTTTCTTTTTGAATATCAATTTCGTTTATTTTTTATATTATCTTACCTTATATTGTTTTTATAATTTGTATGTTAATATAGTCATAGGTAATAATAAGGAGGTAACTAGTCATACACATACTCATACTCATCAATTGAGTCAATATTATCTTAATAAAATATTCGAAGATGAATGTATAATTAATTATTACCATGTCTGTAATATTCGTTTAATTTTAATATTACATTACTAAATGTAATGTTTCTACATTCAGCAGAAATGGTGCAAACTGTTGACGATTCTAACTATAATGATTAGCTGGTCTCTCAATCTCTCTAGTCTCCACTCTCTCCAGTCTTCAGTCTCCACAATCCACTCTTAGTCTATCGTAATCCTAAAGTCCAAATTCCTAGTCCTGAACATTATTTCATGATTTTATCTTGATTTTTTGTAAATTGTATCATTTAAAAAATCTGGATAATCATTTTTGTTAATTATGTCATCAATTTATGAATTTTATTATAAACTTCAATTAATTGAATTGATCACTTTAATTATAATCCTCTTCTTTTATTTCCTATATTCTTATCATCCTTCATTAATAAATTTGTTTTCATCTTATTCATTTGGTCAATATATGTATAGTTTATATATTCATTCATTATAAAATCTCTTTTTTTAACTAATTAATTGAAAATTGTAACTTTAATTAATTGAATTGATCAATTTAATTTTAATCTTTTTCTTTCATTTCCTATAATAATATCCTCCTCCATTAATAAATTTCGTTTCATATTATTTATTTACTCAATATATGTATATTTTATATATTCATTCATTATAAAATCTCAATTTTTATTAATCAATTGAAATTTGTAACTTCAATTAATTAGATTAACCACTTGAATTATAATATTTTTCTTTTATTTCCTATAATCTTACCCTTCTTCATTAATGAGTTTGATTTCATCTTATTCATTTAATCAACATGTGTGTGTTTTATATATTCATTTATTATAAAATCTCAATTTTTATTAATCAATTGAAATTCATAACTTCAATTAATTGAATTTACACTTTAATTATAATCTTTTTCTTTCATTTCCTATAATCCTATCATCCTTCATTAATGAATTTAATTTCAACTTATTCATTTGATAAATATATGTATGTTTTATAATATTTATTTATTATAAAATCTTAATTCTTATTAATTAACTGAAGTTTGTAACTTCAGTTAATTAAATTGATCACTTTAATTATAAATTTTTCTATCATTTACTATAATCCTATCATCTTTGATTAATAAATTTAGTTTCATCTTATTCATCTAATTAATATATGTAAGTTTTATATATTTATTTAACATAAATCTCAATTTGTGTTAATCAATGGAATTTTGTAACTTTAATTAATTGAATTTATTACCTTAATTATAATATTTTTCTTTTCATTTCCTATAATCATATCCTTCTTCATTAACAATTTTATTTTCATTTATATGTAAGTTTTATATATTCATTCATTATAAAATCTCAATTTTTATTAATCAACTAGCTCGATCGAGCCAATCCGAGCTAGCTCGATCAAGCCACGCTTAGGGCCTTGGTCCGGGCCTAAGCCTTTTGCTGGCCCCAAACCCGGCCTAATGTCATTCCTAGCTGATACCTCCTTTTTTAATGTATACACATAGGTTACGTTTGTTAAAATTTTCCCCACTTAATCAGATTTATGCTAGCTTGGAAGTCGAGGTAATCAGAATAGCTCCTTCACACAGATTATTAGCAATGTTGGCACAACTCAAGATTATAATTTATTTTTCACTTGATGTTTACGAAAGCTAAATGAATGTGGATGATTTGATAATGAAAGGAATAGAGGTAAAGATAGAAATTCTGACGTAGACATATTCGTTACAGAACAGAAACAGAGATGATTTAGACCGTTACAGTTCATGGTTAATATCAATCTCATCTCTGTAAGAACAATCCCCGCAGCTTAAGTACCTTCACATTCTCCACCGCTGTCGCTCTGTCGCTTCCTATGTATCTATCGCTTTCGCCATTCTACTTCTTATTAAGAATAGTGAAAAAACCAGCATGTAGTCATGGAGAGTTAACTCTCTCAAGTCTCAACCTATATAGTGTTCTTGCCCCTTCTATTTTACCTCGATTTCTGCTCTTTTTTGTCTCCAGCTACAGTTGGTCTAGTACTTTCTCCAATTTCTTGTAAGGGGCAAGTGGTTAGGCTCTGACAGACTGAAGAATCAGTAGAAAGGAGGCGGTGTCCCAGATGCATATCTTCTGTCAGAAATGGTTGGCAGTAGGTCCTTATCTACGAGGGCTGGTGAAGTTGGAAAACGTTGAAAGCGCAGTGGTGGAATTGGAAGTGCAGGAGAAGACGCCAAGTAGGGACCTGAAGCTGGTGGTGGTGGTGGTGGCTGATGGTCATTGCATGGCGGGGGAGATGGTGGTGGTGGTGGAGGAGGAGGAGGAGTAGGAGGTTCACCACCACATGGAGAAGCCGGTGGCGGTGGTGGAGGCGAATTCAAAGGAGGTGGAGGTGGAGGTGGAGGTGGAGGTGGAGGTGAAGGTGGAGGTGGAGGTGGAGGTGGTGGATGGAAGGGAGGCGGTGTCTGAGAATTTGGTGGTGGTGGTGCTTGTGGCAGAGGTGACGGAGGTCCTACTGAGGGGGGTGGTGGTGACAACGGTGGCAAAGATGGAGGAGAAAGCGACGGACTTGGCGGAGAAGGTGGTCGTGGACTTTGACATTTAAAAGATTTGCAATTAACAGGCTTATGTAAGAATATTTTGCATTGCAATGTTGATCTTTGTTTTGGCCTATTCCTCAAACAATTCCTCGTATCATCGACATCTTCCAAATCTAAGCACGCTGGTGGTTCACTGGTGATGAAATTATAAGCAAAGGTAAAGTTTTTCAACTTTGGAAGTGAGCATAGTTTCCTTGGGATAGTCCCTGAGAGCTTGTTATTTGCCAAATGTAGTTGTTCCAAACTCTCCATTTCCCCGATGGACTCAGGCAACGAACCTACCATCTTGTTATTACTCGCATCAAAAACTGTAACATTCTTGAGCATCCCTATCTCTTCAGGCAAACATGAGCGTAACCCATTGTTCATAAGTATTACCTCGTTCAGAGTTCTAGACATGTTTCTGAAAGTTGCTGGCATGCATCCATGGAAACCGTTGTTGGCAAGAACGATAACAGAAGCTGGTGAATTTCCAAAGTTGTCAGGAAGTTTGAAAGTAAACCTGTTGTGATTTATGAATATAGCATCAAGATCTTTGTCGAACAGCTCTTTGGGCACATCACCTTCGAATTCGTTGAATCGAAGATCGAGAAACTTGACTTGTGGAAGATCAAGAACAACAAAAGGGAACTTGCCCGCAAAACGATTGTTGCTAAGATCAAGCTCATAGAGAAGTTTAAGGTTACTGAACGATTTCGGGACCCTCCCACAAAACCTGTTGGAGTTGACATGAAACAAGGCGATATCTGTCAGAAGTCCAAGCTCTTCAACAAGCCGCCCAGCTATGTCTCCATGATTCAGGTCAATCCCAGCAACAGTTTGGATTGAAGAGTTGTCCAACGCCGGGGAGCAAAAAATACCAGTGTAGTTGCAGACGTTGGGTCCAACCCAGTTAGAGGTAAGATTCTGAGGATCCGACAAGAATGTTTGCTTCCATGCTTGGAGAGCAATGTAAGAGCTTTCAAGTCTTGGATTCTCAAAACTTAGAGTAGATGGTGCAGACCTTATAATGGCTACATAGTCACCCCCTGAAAAATACTCGTGTCTGTATTGCAGAAGCTGTCTATGGATCTGATTGATTTGTGGTTCTTGCAAGTCCGTGCGGGCTCCGTTGCCAGAGAGAAACAGAAAATGGGTACCTATGAAAATGAGTGTAGCTAAAAAGGTGAGAGCATTATGGATGTTGCTTCTCTTCATGTCGAGTACTAAACATCTGGAGATGAACTTTGTTTAGAAATAAAATTCTCACTCCCTTGTAGTTTTGTTGCTTTGTCTTGGATAAAGGTTTGAGAGGAATGGCGTGGTAAGAGGAGAATTTGAATTAGCGAAGCTTTGTTATAGGTTCTGAAGATATGGGAAGAGGTAACAGAATGGAGTTGGTAGCATGAAATAAATACACAGCTAAATCACAGGAGAGAGACACTTTATCAACCTGCTGCTCAGAGTATAATGGCTATATTATCTCATCTAGTCTCACTAATAATAGTTAGTTGGTAATATTTTGAGTTACTAAGAAAATCTAGATTGATCTTTCAAAGTATTCAACTGTTGATTTGACCAACCTTGTTTAAAGCATCCTTTTACATTTGTCTTCACTTTAGACCCATACAAAAAGCAATTCTGAATTACACGTTCAACGGATCAAGTTTATAATGAATAATTCTGATTACAAAATTATAATCATGCTATAAAAAGCTGTTTCTTTATTTGTACGTACAATTTAACTACCTCTGTACTTAAATTGACATCAGTTGAAAAAGGTTGAGGCCCCACTTAAATCAGTGGGCATTTACAAAGCTGCCCGAATCCATATTCCAACTCGGCTCCAGTGGAGAGCTTTCAATCGGACTCGATTGCGTGATTAATATATGTGTATGTATCGGAAAAACAATGCTATCCCCGACCGGCTCTCTTTGTCACCACTCTCCTATCCGTGAATTTGAAGAGGAGCGGCTACAAGTGAAGGCGAAGCGCTCATATGTCAGAAGGTGTACTGAAGACCATTTTCGTTCTATTTCTCGCTCTTTCCTTGCTTTGTTTGTTCGATTCGAGATTACTTCCATTTGGGCTTATTTGTTGCTACCTCATCTTAGATGTTCGTATTTTGTGTGAATTTCAATGCTTGATCGTTAGGGATTTTCAATTTTGCTTTGTTGATGGTTATATTTGTGTTTCTATCGTCAGAGTTTTCAGTTCTGATATTAAGTGGTCTCTCGGTTGAGATATTTCACTTCAATCTTGTGAGGTCACTAGTGATCTCTTTTCTTGAGTGATATTGCCTAATTTACGAAGTAAAAACCCTTCTATGTTAATGCACGTGACAAATTCGTTAATGGTAATGCAATCTACTGGCGTCTTTCTCTTTTTTCTGGATAGTGAATACTCACTTTTATAAGTTTAGTGATCAAGATGGTTCATGGTTTACTGGATGGTTACCTAGAAATGGCGTTTAAAGTTTGAGATAATTGTCATGATTTGACCATTTGATTCTATTCCAGGTAGGAATTAAATTTCATGAATACGCGTAACACTGAGTTCAACATTGGTACTCTTTTATGATTTAGAAAAAGCTTCTTATAGACATTTATCACCTTGCTTGTAAATATTGGAGAAAGAGTTCGCAAAGAAAGCAGTATAAAGAATATGTCAATAGCGTAAGAAGCTCAAAACTTAGCTAGCTGTTGTCAACTTTAAAAATTAACATCGTTTACCGTGTCATTTTTGCTTCCCAGACACAGATCCAGATGTTATAGCATTATCACCAAGGACTTTAGTGGCAACAAACAGATACATACGTGAAGTTTGTCATAAGGGATTTCAGAGAGATCGAAATGTTCATCTCCACAGGAAAAGTATAGAACTTGCCATGAAAATTGGAACAATGACATAACACTTAGACTAAGAACAGTGTGTATGTGTGCCCCGAACCTGCTTGTGTGCATCATGAGCCAAGCACGGCTCTTGGTGACTTAGCTAGCATTAAGAAGCATTACTGAACAAAACCTGGTGAAAAGAAATGGATGTGCTCCTCATGGGGTAGCCTAGTGGTAGAAAAGGGGAGAGAATTGTGTATGGTCATGGGTTCGAGCCTTGGATAGAATAGCCTTCATTTAAGCTGATGTAATCCTTCTCGTACTATCTAAGATCAAAATTCAAATTTACCTATTTATGAGATTGAATGGGTGACTCATAGGTCTCAGGTAGTTGGGTCAAGCCCGAACCTTAAGTTACATTAAAAAAAAATGGACGTACGTCAAATGATCTATTTCTTTGGATTATTTCTCTCTTTTCGTCAGGTTCCTTGGCCCAAAAGCCCAAACTTAACATGGTGAAGGGGCTTCTTACATTTTAGATAAATCTTGGGCTAATTTCTCCAAATTTGATGCGGCGCCAGACTTGGCTCAACCATATCAACCATTCCTACTCTGTCCAACTCTAGCAAAATCAAACTTACAAGTACATATCAAAAAGCTGTACTCTTTAGCTACAAATAATAGATACTATAAGTAGTAACAAAAAAATATTTATGTCAAGTAGGAGTGGCATAAATAGTTTCAATTCCTCTTTAAGGCTCTCCTTTTTAAAAGGTCTTGAATTTAAGTCACGCTAAAGGAGGAGAAATGAGAAATATTCCTGTTGATGATCCTCTAACCTCCTAGATAAAGCTTCTTAATCGGATCAATTACGGACGCCTAGCTTCTAAAAGTAGTGTGGGAATTGAAGCTACTAGAGAACCTAGGGGCTGATAGGAACTTGATGCTGAACAGGGAGAGGCTAATGATCAATCATCAGCTGAACAATCAAGTATGTGAAGATTCCTTGTGCGCAGAAGTGTAGGCTACGTAGGAATCTGAGGGATCTTGGGGTTCCAGGTTTACATCCTCTAGAGCTCTTTGGTGGGGTCTTAAGGGCTTAGGATTAGTCCGGCTAAGCCAGGATACCTAATGTAATAAAAAAAACATTTATTTATAAGTTAATGATTAACTTGTAATTAACTTGTTAGAAAATGGCCATTTATACTAAATTATTTTTATGGAAATTTAACATAGATCTTAATATTTATTTGTGTTTAAGATATCCAAAACACTGTAAAAATTATTTTATTAGAATCTCAAGTTGATAGAATTTTAAATTCTGGAAGGAATAACAAAGGGTCAAAATTAAAGGCTTGACATGCCCAACTGCAACTCATCATTTAGCTTGGTTGGGGACTACTGAACTATGGTTTAGAAATAAGGATCAGTAAGCTCTGACGAATCCATTAGCTGGAAAGTGTATCCATTTAAAAGTAAGAGAAAGATCTGTTTTCTCTCATAGTTTCTCAAGACCTGCAGGACAAAGAGTTAAGAGTTTTTCCCTTCACCTGATAGGCTATGGCTCGTCAAGTGAAGTTTCTTTATGTTAATTGGGTAAATCATACAATCGGGTCAAATATGGCTCCTTCGTTTTCCAGGATGAGCTCTTCAGTTTCTATTAGTGGAGGGGTCTTTATCGTGAGCGGATCATATTTTTTTTTGCAAATGCTTCAATAGGCCATCAGAAGAACTCTATTTTCTAATTAGCCCCTGATTCTTGACTTTCTTGGCAGACCTTATGTTTTTTTCCTGTACTATGTTGTGTGAAGGAGTGTCATCTAGTTTTCTTAGCTCCCTAGCTCATGCTTCTTGTCATCTAACCTGTCGACTGACAACAAGGGAGACAACCGACTACAAGGGGGACACAGCTGAAGCCTCGAGACAAGGAGGACGGAGCTGTTAGACTGTCAAGCTAAATGGAATTTAGATCCCTAAGTAAGTCCCAAAAGTAAAAGAGTGGGTTTGATTGGATCATGTTGTTGATTGGTGACAACGTGAGATCTATTAGAATTATTAAAAATGTCGGTTTATTTTTAAAATAAAATTTAAACATAAATTTAAATTTTCATTAATTTGAATTCAAAATATAATAATTTTTACCAGATTAAAACTCTTTTCGAAAACTATTAAATATTAAGATACAAATTAAATTTTTATAAAATTATTTATATTAAAACTATTTCTTTTGAACTAACTCATTTAATAAAATTTATTATGAATATATTTCCTTTTTAATAAAGTGTTGATTTCTATAAATTTTCATATTAATCTATTTTACTTCAATAAATATTAAAAATACAAATGTGACAGAAGTACATGCAATTTATAGAAATTAACACTTATTAATAAAATTTAGCTTGTCACCAAGTCAGGGAGAGAGGTAGGTGTAACAAATATAGGTGTATGTTCTCAACCATCAAAAAAAAAAAAAAGAGCAATTTAGTTAGTATTTTTTAATATAAATGTATACATAAATGAAAGAAAAATATGTCATAAGACTATGAAATTTAGTGTCATTGATTTTTTATCCTTTTATAAAATTGGCTACTACTAGATTATCATCTATATCCTACATTAATCAAAACCAAAGGAAAGGAAAGGAAGATTCAAATGAAAAGAATAATGAAGTTGATAAAGCAGCTAATCTTCAAGCAAGCTTCACTCCTAAAAACTCAGCTGGGGATCCTAGCACTAGTGGTTGGAAAATAAGGGGAAAAAATGAAAGAAAACCAACCGTTAAGATGAGCATATTAGTGTGAAATGTTAGGAGCTTAAATTGCCCAAATAAACAATTGGCCCTCAGAGACATTCACAGTATGAAAAAGCCAAGTTTTGTTGACCTTATAATGACTAAAATAAAAGTGGAGTAGTTCCAAAAAGGATTGACTTTTTGCAGAAGTAATGAACTAACATTAGTAAACATATTACTTATCCGAATGGCAGAGTGATAGCTTCAATTGATCCCTCCACCTATAGCCTAGTAAATTAGTATTATACAGATCAATTTATTCACTATGAATTGATTCCTAAGGCATCTAGCAATAACTATGATCTATGTAGGTAATTAGGAGTATCAAATAAACTCATTATGGGCATTATTGATTAGGTTGGGATTGTCAATAAATTATCCATGTCTGTTAGCTGGTGATTACAATTGCACCTTGCCACTACTAAATCATAAAGGAGTAGTAAGTATATTCAATCTAGATATTATGAGCTCATTTATTCAACTTCTAATTTATTTGTGGAGGATTTTGAATTTGAAGGCACTTTTTTCACCTACAACAACAGCCAAAATGGGAAATAGGCTAATCCAAAGGAATCTAGACAGATGGTTAGTAAATGGGACTTGGTTGAGTAAATTCCTTGATAGTTACACTCACGTTGGGAACCTGTGTTCTTTGATCACTCTTACATGATGGTTGATTTAAACGTAAGGTTAGGAATTAGTAATGCATCCTTTAAACTTTTTTAAGTCTCTACTCCACCATCCAATATTTGAGTATGCAATTTCTTGTGGAATAAATGCTTAAGTAATAAGCTTTTAAGCATATCAGTGTGTTCAGAAACTTAAAAGGATTAAACCTAAATATGTATAACTCTTGAAAAACAATAGTGGCCATTTACTGTTGGATAAGAAGGAAAACCTTGATGTGTTGAATAAGGCCCAAGGCGCTTCGTCCTACAAATTTATCACTGAAGGTAGTAGAGAAAGAAGAGCTAAGAGGCTAATACTGCACCTTAGAGACACATAGCTCCTAACTAAGATAGAAGGTAAGAATTCTTTAGTTATATGAAGGAGATAGAAAATACAAATATTTCCACAGTGTGATCTAATATAAGAGAAATAGAAACAAAATTCTATCACCAAAGGATTATAAAGGGAATAATATTTATGATCAATATAGGCTCAAGGAAATGGCTAGGGAATACCTCAGTAATATCCTAGGGAAGGCAAGTAGTGTCTTAGACTTTCCTAAGGAGATTAGAAAATCATTGGTAGGCTCCCTCCCATCTCATCACATCCCATATTTGATCAAAGAGGTTACAGCGAAGAAATTAATGTAGTAATATTCTGACTCCATCTAGACAAAGCACCTAGGTTATATGACTTTAATGCTAGATTTTTTCAAAGCACTTAGAATCAAATATGTTCAACATTGATCAATATAGCCATGGAATTCTTTAAGAGTGTGAGATCGTTGACTGTGCTGAATAAGATCTATTTGTTCCTAATTCCCAAGATTCCTAATCCATCAAGTATGACTGATTACAAACCAATTTCCTATTTAAATGTGATATATAAGGTTATCTTAAAGTTTTTGCTAATAGATTGAAAGTTATTCTCCTTGACATTATTAACTCCATTGAAAGTGCATACGTGTATGAGATGAGTATGAGAGATAATAAAATGCTTGCTTATGAACTATTCATAGGATATAGTACCAACATGCATAACGAAAGTTATGACTTGCAGATTGATTTTGTTAAGGCATTTGATAATGTCAATTGGAATTTTATTTTATGCTCCCTCCATTTCCTTAGTCTTCCTGACAAGTTTATAGACTGAATAAGAGCATGCATCACTTAAGTCTCCTACTCATTCATTTTCAATAGGGAAAATTCTAATCGTTTTAAAGCAAGTCAGGGTCTCAAATAAGAAGACCCTTTATCTCCATATTTATTTGCAGTCAACAAGGAAATCCTTTCAAAGATCACTAATGTAAACATCTTCAAAACTCTCAACTTTATATTTCATTATAAATGTGGAAATTTGGGTATATCCTAACTTGTATTTGGTAATGATTTCATTATGCTCACTAGTGCAAACACTAATTCAATCAATGTACTTATTAAATCACTAAAATATTTCAATGGAATCTCAAGTCTGTTTTATAACCCTCTAAAAATCTCATGCTATATGTCAATCTCTTCTTAATCTAATGCTAGTTTACTGGTATATTTCATATGACTGAGAATTACGCTTCCTTCTTTTAAGTACCTAAGAGTATAAAGCTCCCCAAAGAGATTAAAATTAGTATAGGTGTAAAATTTAGTGTGTTTTCTAGGTGTTAAAGTATGTTTTTAGTTTTTTTAGATGATAATTGTGTGTTTAGGACTTATATTTATGTTCTTATTAGTTTTTTTATATGTTTTGTTTGATCGCATATTGTTTATGGCAAGAATTTGATCTTAATTATATGTCTCAAGGTTTTTTTATGTGATTGGTGATGAGTGAAGACAATAAAAATTAAAGAAAAGATGGAGAAAAAGCTAGAAATAGTTTTTGACACAATCATACATGGTTATACACAATCGTGCATGAAGCAAAAGTAGGTTGGAAAGACTTTAGCATGATTGTGCTAGAGATTTTTTCATACTTTTGACACTTTAAAGCTATTTTTGGAAGAAAAGTACATGGAAAAATCCTAGAAGACTCAAGAGTGGATAAGGAAGAGAACAGTGTACACGGTAATTTCAAGCTAAACTATAACCATCCTCCTCTAACTTCGGTATGTCATTGGAAGATATGGTTAAGTATCTTGCTATTAACACCTTGTAATTCTAGTAAGATGCAAAATAGTTTCGTTAGGTGACAAGATCTCGATTTCATGAGACAAGGTGTAGCATTTATAATTTGAAGAACTAGGTAAGTCAAATAAGTCAAATGGCAGTTGTTATCAACCTTTTAGAAGATTAAAATGGAGGAAATTTTCTATTACAACTAGAGATAATGCAATCACCTTAAGTAGTGGTAGAAAGCTTAAGAATCCTAAAAGGACCACACATAGGATGACCAATGAAGAGGAAGTTGAGAAGGAGCTAGGAGAAGAAAGAAATCCCTCATCTAGTTTTTTTTTTTAAATGAATCTTCAAATGCTAATTAACCCCCACCTTTTCCTAGCAAGTTAGCAAAGTCAAACAAAAAGGATAAGGACAAGGATATCTAGGAGACGTTTTGGAAGGTTGAGGTGAGTATACTATTATAGGATGCAATTAAGCAGTGTCAAAGTATGCAAAATTCCTTAAGGAATTGTGTACTACAAAGTAGAAGTTAAAAGGTAGCAAAATGATCAGATAGGTGAAAATGTTTATGTGGTCTTCTAACTACCATTTAAGTGTAAAGACCTAAGCATGTTTACCATTCCTTGTAAAATTGGTAACACTATAATTAAACAAGTCGTCTTAGATTTAGTAGCATCAATTAATGTTATGCCTCATTCCATTTATGATTCTTTAAATTTAGCCCACTTAAAATAAACTAGTGTATCATATAATTGGATGATCACACTATTGTTTACTCAATTAAGGTGATTGAGGATGTGCATGTGTAGATGAATAAGCTAATGTTTCTTATAAATTATTATGTGGTAGATATAGATGATGATAAATCTTACTAGGGAGACTGTTTTTTAACAAAACCAAAACTAAGATAGATGTTCGTCAAGGTACTCTCATAATAGAATTTGATGAGGAAATGATTCGAAGTCTATATGCCATTAATTCATTGGTTGATTTTTTTATTTTTTGTTTACATCAGTTTCTTTAATTGTGTTGAATTGTTTTTAATTTTTTTTATTTTACTTTATTTCTAAATTTATATCATATTCACCTTAATTTTCTATTAAATAATAGGAAAAAAGTCATTACTAGTACTCGTAGTACTTATGAGATTGATACTTGAAACTTTAAGCCTTATAACATAAAATGATAGGTGCACTTGCCTTGAATAGTCTATATATTTTAAGAATTAAGTTATATATACATTGCACAAGAGTCCACTAGTGTTGGCACCATAATAGGAAGTTTTTATTCTCTTTTATTTTAAGTCAAAAAGTCAAGTTAATCCAAAGGTCTACATTGTATCTTTCAACAATTACTAAATGAGGTAACCATCATCGATGGTTCTCTTAATTCATGTAACACAACAATTCACATAACATATTACCCACAACTTAGCATAATGAACACATATCACATTTACATTTAAGAGCAAATCAATTTGGCATTTCGAACAATCCACATACTTGATAAAAATGCATATGAAATGCTCATCAGACTCTTTTCCAATTGTTAAATTGTTGTGATCGAATGCCTAACTGTCCCATATCTATTTTGGATATTGGGCTCATTGCTAACTGTCCCTTATCTAATGAGGATACAGGGCTCATTTTAAATAGTGAACCTTAAGCTTCTAATCACTGTCTGAGCTCAAGGCTCTTTTCACACTTTGAGCTTTAAGTTCTGATCAGTGGCTACTCTGGTCACAACTGCCATTATCTGATTGTTCATTTATGTATGGAATGCATCTATCACAATCAATCATATTATGAAGCATATAGTTTGCCACATTCACATTCAAGCAGCACTTCAATATACACTCCACATTTCACAATCATCGGACCTCCTGTCCGAAAATCAACACAAATTAATTCACATTCATTTATCATTAAAAACATAATTTAAGCAAACAATAATTGAGAGAAACCATCTAGGTGACTCACAAGTTGCTCTCGAAGCTAATGCCTGGAAGTTTCAGCAACGCCTGGTGGTTGACATTCCAGTTGCTCCTCTATATCAAACAACATACACATATATCACAATTTGTACAATTATAATTGTTCAATAATGCACATGTATGAAATGAATT
>JAOQMP010000008.1:20297211-20315554 GCA_027563575.1 Erythroxylum pedicellare
TTTTGTATTTATTATTGTTATTATTAATATTATTATTATTATTGTTATTATAAATTTTGTATTTATTATTATTATTAAATTATTATTATTATTATTATTATTATTATTATGATGTATTTATTATAATTATTATCAATGAATTACGTATTTCTAATCATATTAAAGAGTAGGGGTATTTTCGTCATTGACACAATTTTTATGTTCTGTCCACTTCAACCAAACACATTTCTATTCTCGAGACAGAGATAATTTTTTCTGTTCTGTCCATCACAACCAAACATTTCACTGTCTCCAATTTTTGTTCTGTTCCGTCTCCAAATTTTTATTTTGTTCCGTCTCCCCATACAAGAGACAGCAACCATACGCAGCGTTATAGAACTAAGGAACTTCAGAGCTTTAATACCGCCTGTAACCAAAAAACCCAATTACTCATATCACAATCAGGGAATCTAGCTAACGGAATAGATTCCAATGACTGATATCGAATCAAACCAAGAAATAGAGAGTATTTGGAAGAGAAATTGTATATATGAGATATTGTATATATCAAGATATCCCTATTACAACAATTGATTTCCTCATGTACCGGAAACTTCAGCATCTTCACACTTATCTTCTCTTACCACCTATTTCTCGCTAATAGAATTGCTAACAGAATCGCTAACAAACTAATAAAATGCAGAAATCATATTTTGAAGTTTTATACCAACTTGAGCTTGCTAGGCTTAGGCTTCTTTATTTACCTTACGTTTGGGTTTGGATGATTATGTTGTAACAACATATTGGTTTGCACTCTTTATATTTAGATCATGTCTTGGCAGAATATATCTAAGTTTTATAGTGCAATTAGTCTACTGGTTCTCCACAATTCATGTTTTAACTTTTGAATTGATAGGGTATCTCTCCAGCATCCTAGTCATAAGCTTGAGTGTTGTACAAAAGTCCCACTCCAGTTATCAAAATAAAGAGACGTTATCTCCCCACTTCCCAATAAGCATTTAAAATGACCTGCTGTTCTTCAGTTTGGTCATAAACCAAGAAAAAGAATACCTGTGCTAGATCTTTCAAATACTTTTACCCTTCAAAAAATATAAATGAACCCATCTTTTCCATAAACAATCCTTGCCATCCGTCAGTCTCGACAATCTCTTAACCATGTAAACACAATTGCTAAGGTTTATAAGAATAGTTCCCAACCACCCCTTGGTTCTTGGTTTGCAAACTTCACTCGAAGCCACCTTAGCATTGCACTTGCTGATATGCCTAACCTGATAAATGGAACTGAAACTGTATTTTGATTTTACTCGTATAATTCTTCTTTGTACTCCAATTCAGATTGCAGTCAAATTTGCATGGAGAAATTGTATGCATAATGAAAGACAGATTGAAAACTCATGTGTTAAACTTGAATAGAAGTCGTTAGTAATTGATATTAAAAATAAGGGTTCAAATCACTTGTTACGATTGCTCTATTTCTATCATATTTATAAATATCTGTTCTCTAAAATTAAAGCCTGGTTAATAAACCCAAGTACTTTAAGCAGTTATGTTTGCGTGAAATGCTTCGAGAGTGGAAGAGAAATTGTGTGCCTAGTTTGTCCAAGGTTAATTAAAGTTTCATTATATGTTGCCCCGTCATTTATTCATCTTACAAGAAATGTACACGTTATCACTAAAAGTACAAAGAGATCACTAAGTCTGCAATATAATATAATTTCGAAAAGCAAGCCTTTGAATTTGAGTTTGCCATTTGTTAAGTTGTAAGGAAAGGATTGGTACGAGCGGGACTATCATAAGATGTTACAAAAATAGAATGCCCATCGCAATGGCCGACCATTACACGTGTCATCCTCTTACAACTGCATGCCAGCCATAACCTCACTTATCTACTAGATATTTTTAAATTTTGCCTAATCTAATTCCTTAGTCACTACAGAAAGAAACCTGTCAACATCAAAGGCAGTGGGTCGCAATAAGTTATCGAAGTATCTGGAGTGGCAATAGGCAGGACCAACTTCTCATCTGCCCTATAAATACCGAACCGGCCGGACGTATGATGAGCGCGGGTTTTAATCAAAGACATAAACTGATTCAAGCCCAGAGGATTTGTTCTTACGATTCGTGTTCCCCCTCGTCTCTGCATCTGCAGATTGAAGAAAGTTCGTTATCGCATTAAAATTCTTCCTTACTGTGACTAACTTTTATAGGAATCCCGCTCTCTCTCTCTCTCTCTCTCTCTCTCTCTCTCTGTTTGGTTGATCCTGCCTGTTTTTGTACTTCAAATCTTTGATTCTCTGTAGCTTACACGCATTGTTAGGTAATGTCACCCATTAAATGGCGTTTTTATTTTTCTTTTGTCAATTGTGTTCTTGGATAGTTGCTGGGAAAACTGAAATTTTGATTTTAAAAAATTTTTTTAGTCTAGTTTTGGTTTTCTTAGGAACTATGATGGAAGTTTTTCACCATTTTTTTATCCTTAGTTTAGACGTCTGGAAAAGGGACAGAATTAGGAATTTGTGATCATAACCTCCTTTGTTATGTGGACGTGATTTGTGATTAATCTTAGTGGTCATATATGATTGATTTCATCTTGTTGTGGTTCTGGTGTTCATTTGTCTGATTTTACTTGCTATGAAGTTAATGAGATTCTTAATAGACTCTCTCTTAGCTTGAAATGCCTTCTTTGGGGATGAATGATTCGTGTATGTGTTCCCATAATTGTTTCAACAGCTACGGAGTGTAGTAATTTTGACGAATTTTAGACATTATTTTTCTTGGCGGTGACCGTAGAGTTTGTTGTTTGTTTAATTGGAGTTCTCTGAGCACGTGAAAAAAGGTTCCTTTGGTCGATTTGATTAGTTGTGAGAAGTCTGGTAGCTTAAAGTCGTATGTCACAGTTGAACCCGGGCAGCTAAATGGCTGATCACGTTCCAAACGGTCGGTTCAGGGATGAGGGGAACTCTCTTCCTTTTAACCAATAGTCTATTGGGCGTGATTACTTAGGCACAAAGATGCTTCTCTCATATGTGTGGAGAATGGACGATGGAAAAAATGGACTGTCCAGAGATTTTGTTAGCTTTTGCAGGGAGGGTATCCGTGTAGCTTCTGGCTTAGGGGTTTGCGTGTAAGATCACATCCATTTTATCTGTTGCGTGGTTGCACCTATACCATTGTTGTGCAGGACGTTCTATGTGGTTCAGTGCCTTGCAATGTTAAGGCACTACGCTTCACAGATGTCTTCCGTCACCAGGACTCCGAAATCATGTGATCGTTTCTGTCTCCTGCAATGATAATTCTGTCATGCAACCATGAGGATTTAATACCCACTTGAAGAGAACAAGTTCATTTCTCCCCACTGTTTGAACCTGATCTCGCCATGTATTTCCCTTATCGGCCTTATGAACGCCAACATTCAAGCTTATTTACTTTTCAAAACTGGAGATTTAATTATTGGTTGGATGTAGAAGAATAGGTTTTCACAGTTTTCAGTTATTGGTTTTCCAAACTTTATCGTTGCTCGAATCTGATGAAGTCAAAATCCTTCTCTGTTACATACAGAGGGTAGCCCTTTTGAGGAGGTTGGAAATGGGTGTAAGAGTGGTTCCCTTTGGTGGCAGGGATTGTATCGTTATGAAATTTCTTAATAGTATTAAACCAATGTATATTTGGAGATTGAATTAAGTTTCATCCAACCCATCAATCCTGATTTAGAATGTCTCAATTTCGAAGTACAGATTACGGAGAGGTGAACTGGTTCAGAGTTTTGTAATGAGGTAGGCTTGTCCTTGATGGACAACTGAAATACTCATTGCTGCTATCAGTTAAAATTCTTTCATACGTTTGCTACTTTCAGATTTCATTTGATCATGTGATGTGTTGATTCTACCATAGGTTCGGACATCTATTGTTCATGTATCGAATTCTTGGACTTTGGTTCCAGAAACTTCAAAGAGTCAAGCGACCATGTAATGCTATTCTTTCTATCAACAGCTGAAGTATCTGGAGTTCTCAGTTCTGGATACAACTACCTTTGGGATAGTTACTGTTTTGATGGTCTGCTCTTGATGTATTGCTGATTGGGATATGGAGGTGTTCAGAGTTCTTCGATTTTATTGTTGCTGATTTCAATTGATCTCGAGGCAGTAGAGAAAGCAACTAAGTTCTTTGATTTTATTGTTGCTGATTTCAGTTGGTCTCGAGGCAGTAGAGAAAGCAACTATCTGATGGGGTGTTTGCTTAGCTTGGTCTGGCTACTACTATGCCTCTTGAAGGTTCTAAATCTTTTCTAAATGTTATCATTTATGCAGGTAATTCCAGATAGTTACAAGGATTCTCTCCATACCACTCAAATGGGAGAAGTAGAATTAAACAGGGTAGAGGTTTGTGAAGCTGGTTACAAAACGTCTCAAGATATGGCCTACATAGGGGAAAAAACAAATGGTATGGGCTGGCATTCATCTCCAAATGAAGAACATATCTTTAGAAAAGTATCAACCCATACACAAACAATTAAGATGCCAGATGAAGGATGTATGGTTTACGGGTAAAGTTCTTACCTGATGCTTATACTTTATTAGAGATTTTGGAAATAAATGTTAATTAGTATTACATCTCCTTGAAGATGTGCACATTACCGTCGAAGATGTCGCATTAGAGCTCCTTGTTGCAATGAGATCTTTGATTGTCGTCACTGCCACAATGAGGAAAAGGTTTGTTCTTTTCATATGGTTTTAAACGTAATTTTTCTCCAAGTTGCACAAATTTTACCCCTGGTTATGATTACCTTGTAACACGCCTAATTAATGGAAGTGGCGTAGAACCACATATAATCCTTTTTGTATGTCATGATTCTCCTAAGACATCGTTCTTGTGATGCTCAGAACAATATTAATGTTGACCAAAAACATAGACATGACATGCCACGACACCAAGTCAGTCAAGTAAGTTGTGCTTGTTCCTTCTTCTGTATGTAGATCTGTCTTCATGAACGATATTCATTAGTGCTGAAATGGAATATTTCTTTGGTTTCTTCAGGTTATGTGTTCAATCTGTGGCACAGAGCAAGAGGTGTGTTGATTTTTGTATTGCTACTGTTTTGAGTTTTTGTTTTTGGTTATGAAACTTTGGGATTTAATGTCGTCAAGTGACTTGGAGTCCTGACCAATATATAAGCTTATGTACCTGAACTTTGATTCCCAGTATATTTCTTGTTCAAAAGATTACTGTTGAGGTTATGTGTTGTACAAGTCTAATGTCTATTGGTTTGCTGGCCAGGCTTGGCAAGTCTGCATTAACTGTGGTGTTTGTATGGGGATGTACTTCTGCAAAATTTGCAAGCTGTATGATGACGACGTATGTGGTTGATTAGTTTCATCTCTTACTTTGTTTAGTTTTAACTAGGACGTCTTTTTGAGGATCTGCCCCACATGCAATGTGATACTATTTTCTGTTAGATAGAGTGTATTTTCTTATATTTCTGGTTATTTGGGTCAATATAATAATTTAGTTTTTGTGGGTCAACTTTTTTGCAGACCTCAAAGCGACAGTTTCATTGTGATGGCTGTGGCATTTGCAGGTATGCTTAATGAAGCCCTGTTTTGTTCGTCTTGAAAATGATAGGTGGTAAACAAGGTTCCTAGAATGTACCTTTATTTGTGTCTATAGTAGGGTAACACTGTCCTATCATATTGTTAAGGAAAGTCCCTATCTTTTCACAAAAATTGACACGAATTTGCTGTATACCTATAAATGATAGAAAATATGTTTATTCCCATCTTTCATTAACACATTACCCGGAATGTGTGAATGTTCTTTTGCAGAATTGGAGGACGTGAGAATTTCTTCCACTGTGACAAGTGTGGTGAGTCATTTATGTTTTGTGTTCATTCCAAGTGTCTTTTGTTCCATTCTCTCGCGCTCTCTCTCCCCTTTTTGGGTGAAAATTTTATGGGGTTTTTGACCAATCTAATCATGTGATTATAAATTCTGACTAACATGGGATCTGTCCCTGCTATTTTAATGTTCTTTGAAGGCTGCTGTTACTCGATTCTTCTCAGAAACAGCCACCCCTGTGTTGAGGGAGCCATGCATCATGATTGTCCGGTTTGTTTTGAGGTTGCAACTTAAATGCTCCTCTGTTGACGAGTATTCAGTTTTATTAAAGTAATTTAGTTTGTGACTAACCGTCGTTGTGATGATGCTCTGGTAGTTTTTATTCGAGTCCAGACATGATGTAACAGTCATGCCATGTGGGCACACAATTCACAAGAACTGCTTAAAAGAGATGAGGGAACATTATCAGTAAGCACTCGTGTAACTATTACTATTTCTATCTACAAATATAATTTTGAGGGGATAAAGTTTCTATTTTGATTACTTAAATAGGTATGCTTGCCCTCTCTGTTCAAAGTCAGTCTGTGATATGTCTAAGGTGTGGGAAAAATTTGACACGGAGATTGCAGCTCTACCAATGCCAGAGTCTTATCAGAGTAAGATGGTATAAGATTATCTCCCTCTTTTTAAGGCATGGTCTTTGCTACAAGGATATGACATTCTTTAGCTGTTAAATCTGATGCAGTGTGATTTTGTTACATAACCGTCCCAGGTTTGGATTCTTTGTAATGATTGCGGAAAGACGAGTGAAGTGCAATTCCATGTTGTGGCTCAGAAGTGTTTGAATTGCAAGTCATACAACACTCGTCAAACTAGGGGCTGAGATGTGAGATAAAATCTTCTGCAATGGGTTCACTACAAACGTGTAGATCATTGCAAGTCATACAAAACTCGTCAAACGAGTGGCTGAGATGTGCACTAAAATCTTCTTGCACTAGAAACGTGAAGTCCTTAGTGGAGCAATCTTTTAGGCAAATAAATTGGATGGATGTCGTCATGTGCCAAGTGGCCCGCGTTTGGGAGCTTCATGCTGCAAGAAGTCGGGGAAATGTTTGGTTTTTTTTTTTTTTCTTCCTTAGTATTGCGTCAAGGCCAAAAGTTGTTTCGAATAATATATGCCTTTTGACTTTAAAGCTCTCTCCTAAACTCGTTGGTGTTTTAGAGGAACAAGTTTATAGAACAGGCTTTGATATGATGCAAACAAAGTAAGGGCTAAGTGTGCATTATGCTGATGGCGGCCCTGTCACATTTTGGCCCAGAGAGGAGGGATTCCTGTCAATTTTCGGCTAAACGGCTACGGGTTTGGTATGTGTTAAAAAGAAACGGGCAGGAAGCAGATCCGATAGCTAATAAATTCTAAATTCGGCTACGTGCATTGAGATGAGCTGTTGTCGGGGGCTAATATTAAATTTTGGGCTACTTCTTAAGATTTGATTAATATAGTTTAATATAGGAACAATAGAGGATTAATAGAGGATCAAACATTTTAATATGTTCAATTAAGGTCTCAAGATTATTTATTTTGTTGAATGTTAGGTTATTTTAGACGGAAATTTAACACTTATATACGCAATATTAGTCAGAATGAGATGTTTTATGTGATATTTTTTTAATGTTTTTCTTTTTCTGAAAATTTTCTATTTTTTTTCTTCTTCAAATCAGTCTGGTCTTTTACGCACTTGCAAAGTCTATCAAAAAGTTGTTCCTTAATCTTTGTCGTACTAGGAATTACTTTCACCTACAATTATTGACTCGAGTTTGGAATTTACACTAAACTAACTCCTGAGAATTTGGTCAAATCATATTATTATTCTGTTCTTTCTGAATCTCTTTTACATTTTACTCTTCCAAAATGTAGAATACATATACTTTAACTAAAAAGTGGTTCAGTTGTTGACCATCTTATACATGAAATTAGGCATGCTAAAAATTCAATCCTACAACCATCCAAGGGGTGACCTAAACTAAAGAATCATTTAGTGCATACTAAATGTTTGAGAAGATTGTTAATACTTGTTAGGATTAATTTCGTTAGTATTTGGAGCTTCTAGTATAGGAGTCAATCTTATGACATTCCTGATAGTAATATTCTTGCAATCATATGGGTGAAAGTATCCAGAATGGAGAATAACGTAATGTTGTGTTGGAAATAAGGATGTCACTAGACCACATTATCTGTAAAAGAGGACCCTTGGTATGGCTAAAAAACTTTTGACGATACTTTTTCCACCATGTTTGACCCTATCCATTTATGGTACCATTATGACCTGTTGAGGGGAAATGAGAATAGACTCATATCTATTAAGTACTTAGGATATTTAATAGGTAAAGGTTGGTAAAAGTTTATTATCACAATGACATTAACACTGACATCTTCTACCCCAAAATTATAATTAAACAAATAGGAAAAATTGGCATTGAACTGTTGGACAAGTACATTGGTGGCAATGGCTAGTTAACTGCATGGCTAAAAAGGAAGTTGAAGCTAGTTCCAAACCCATATACGCAATGCTCCAATATGTGATCAATAAACTTCTAAATATTCTTCTTACTATATAATTATTTTCCCAAATGATTAATAAATCAAGGATTCACTAGAAGATTACTTCTGATAACTTGTCTAATAGGGGTCTTTAAAGTCACTCACGTATATTTTCTTGGGTATTTTTTTCAATGTTAATAAACTGTAATGGATATAAAATAATACAATTCTCTAATAGTCACCGAATATGTTAAACCTAGTGTTAGAAACTGATAGTGGCATACCAATACTAAGTGCATGAAAATGCCCTAATAGGTCTCAACTATTGGTGTCATAGGCAAGAGCCATTTGTAGTTTCCTTTCATTAGCAAGTTAACATTTCACATTCTTCTGTTTGATTTGAACCACTTCTCTTATCTACTTAGGAGCTATCTTCATGATTTCTCACTTAATTTCTACATCTCTAGTCTTTATGCATTGTTTCCATCAAATATGAAGGGTAAATAAGAGGTCTAGAATATGATTTTCATATTCATGTAATAGTTAGGCCATAGACTAGGTCTAAAGCATATGTTTGGACTAGGACCAATTTAAGACCAATATCATTCTCAAGTTTATTGATATCCAAATAATCACCATCCAAGAAACCAACAAAATTAGTACATCGTACCGTTCATTTTCTTGCCTGAAGAGTTCCCAAACGTGTTGAGTTACCTATTATTACAACATCATTGAGATTTTGGCCATGGATTAAACTACCATAGCTTGGCTTTGGATGTTCTCTTCCATATTCATCAGTGAAAGGTGAAAATTTCTAGTAAACATTTCATTACAACCAGGAAAGCAACAAAGTAAATCCTCTAATCAACCTCATTATCTTGAAGAACTACTAATTGAGCTCATTCTCAAGTACTCCTAGCTGATGTCTTCTAAAAGGTAGTACAAATTATAGAAGGAGAAATAGCCTTTGGGAAGAACACATACTAATTTGAAGAAGAAGAAAGAGAGGAGAGAAGGATTTTAGTAAAAAATGACAATAGTGAGAAAGGTAAAAGGCAATTTGTTAAATAACAAAAAAGAAATTTGAAAATTCTCAAATTCTCAAATTCAATATCAATCACAATGAAAATGTCACATAGGACATCTCATTCAAACTTAACGGCGCGTGTATGATCCTGTTAGATTTTCGTCCAAAACAATCTAACATTAAATATAATCGATAAAATTTGGATCTTTATTGAGCATATTAAAATGTTTGGCACCAAATTGATCAAAATCGAAAACGTTTGGCCCAAATTTGGGCATTTAGCCTTTAGTTTGACATGATTTGACTAAAAATGGAATGATAATTCTTCAAACTTTATTTAATATAATCTTAAATTTTTAAGGTGTATTAAACATGTATGTCATTTGAATTATAAAAGCTATTAGACTTGTTTTTAATCAAGTTGTGTTGGAATTCATATAATAATTAAAAATGAATAGAGATAATTTATCCTTTTTTATACCAATTTAGAGACTAAATAAAAAAAATCTATCAAATACAAATATGATTATGCTTAAAATTTAAAGAATTTTTAAGAAAATTTTATCTTTTAATTTATCATTATTTGTTATAATATGAATGACTTTTTAAAAGAGTAATGCTTGTCAAATATACTAAAAATAAAATTTAATTTTGCACAAGAATTGTATTTACAAACAATATATGTCTAATTTCTGTAATAAATAAATGGGATGGGTTGGTTGAATTTGATTAACAACTATTGAATGTAAATCAAATCAAACAATATAAAAGTGATAAAATTAATCAAACTTCATGGCTTAATCTTAACCTGCAAAAAAATGTATACAATTAATTGTTATGTTTTATCTCTTCTTGAAATTGTCGGACTTCACAATTTACAAATAAATGCATATAATTATCACTGTAATTTGTATGGTAAATTAATTGTATGATAACATTGGTCTCTTTTATAGGGTCCAAGTTTAAAGAAGCATAAATAAACCAAAGTATAACATTGATTGATGCTCCTAAATCTAGCATAACTCCCTTAATTACAATGTTACCAATCTTAGAGGGAATGATAAATATACTTGGATCTCTGTGTTTCGGAGGTATTTTCTTTTTTAAAATTGTAGAAACATTGTCACCCATTATAACCTTCTTATCACCTTTTAGCTTTCTCTTATATATTCATAACTCCTTAAGGAATTTTGCATACCTAGGCACCTATTTGATTGCTTCCAGAAAACATATATTTACTTCTTTCTTTCAAAAAATCTCCAATATTTCCTTTTCCTTTCCCTCCTTATTCGATTTCACCAACCTACTAGGAAAAAGGTGGAGGGTCAGGCTTAACCATATTAGGATATTCAGAAATTACCTTTGAGCTAGACGAGGGATTTCCTTCTTCTCATAACTCCTTCTCAATCTCATCTTTATTAGCTATCCTTGGTGGGTCCTCAAGCTCCCTATCACTCCTCAAAGTCATCACGTTAACATTATTTGATTTCATCGGGTTGAGATGACAATTTTCTAAGCAGTTACTAGCTACTCCAATTTGACCTATTCGGTTATTCAAATTCTAAATGCTAGACTTTGTATCTTGAAATTTAGGTCTTGCCTCTTTTTGATATTGTTTTACATCTTGCTAAATAGCAGACTTAATTATATCTTCCAGAGATTCACCTAAGTTGGCAGAAGAGGCTTGTGGCCTAGGTTGGAATTGATGCACTCACTGTGGCCTAGCAAAGTAGTTCTATTGCCTATTTCCTCCATCACTCAGGTTTTAGTGATCTCTCCAACCTGGGTTATAGGTATGGGAAATATGGATTGTATTGATGAAACAATTTCCCCTACAACATTTACATATTCCATGTTTCCATCTTGCAAGGTTAGACAACCATCTTTTGGATGGTTCCAATTTGCACATATATCGCAAGCTTTCACTTATGCCTGCTCAACAACAATTTGTCTAACAAAATATGTTAGCTCATTTAAATGATATTCTATGGATGAATTGTTTACCTTATTTACCCTATGAATATCATTGTGCATGCCAAATTGTTTACTCTTTGCTATCGTGCACTTGATTAAAATTCCTCTCCATACAGTGCTCCACCACTTTCTACATATACTAAACTCCTATTTATATAATCCTTTGTAGAAGTATTGGATATGGAGTTGTTCCATGATATTATGGTGAGGCAAGCTATCACACAACTGTTTGAAGTGCTCCTAATACTCTTAAAGGGATTCTCCATGATGTTGCTTTATCTCTCAAATCTCTCTCCTTATACTAGTTACCTTTGATGTTAGAAAGTACTCAAAAAATAGCTTCTTCATTTCGATCTACGTGCTCACACTTCCTAAGGAAAATCAAAATTCCATTCTTTTATTGCATCCTTCAGTGAAAATAGAAAAGCTCTTAATATAATCTACTCGTGTGTCACCCCTAGAGATTTCATACTAAGACAGACCACATCAAGCTCCTTAAGATACTTATGAGCATCCTCACTTGCAAGACCATTACTTAAGCTCAAAAGCTATATGTTCACCAAAATTTAGAAAGACAATGCATAAGGGTCTTTGAGTTAAGCCTGGTGCAACCATCTCTCTTAGAGTTCTTAAATTGGCTATGGCTTATTCAAATTCAATTCCTTTATGTATTCCTGGAGTTGTTCTGATTTCCCTCCATAACCTTTGCAACGTCCTTTCAATCTCGGGATCAAATTGTTTAGGTTTTAATAAGGAGATCTCATCAGTATCATACACAAACACTAATAAACATAAAAAGATCAAAAAATAACTGTAAAAACTAATTATAAACAAATAAATATATGCAAAACACCAATTAATATAAAAAATAAATCACTTCATTCCATGACAACGACGTAAAAATTCTTGATGCATGTTGAACACATAAAAAAATACAAATAAAGTAAAACTAAACTATTGAAGTTAAATCAAATCACATAGTAAAAAGTGATAAAATTAACTATTGAGTTTCCAATCTAGTTCGTGATTCAATCTCAACCTTCACACGAATGTACACAATCAATCATTGTGTTGTTCTCGGACCTCTTCTTGAACTATTAACTGTAAATTAACAACAAGCTCTGTTAACCCTCATTTTCTCTTAGGTTGTATCTAACTAAAACGAGCTCTTTAATTAGGTCCAACTTTTAGACAACCTAGAATATGCTCTCTATATTTAGTGTGACAACCACATTATGTAATATGAAAATGTTGAGCAAGTTTTATATACAATAAAACTCTCAATATCGCAAGTATATGATATCTTGTAGTACTAAGGTTATCGTTCCCACAAGGACTATAGACACCTAAACTGTTTGAATAAGAACTTTGTCTAAAGTACTAAGAATTTAATTAAAATAAACAAATAAAATGAAACAAGTAAACATTAAAATAGTTGAGCTACTAATGAAATTGAGATTTATCAAAGTTGAAGACTTAGGAACTATTATATCCTTATTTTGTTTTCCTTTCTTTTGTTAATTCAATTCATGTTTGATCCAAGATATCCCAAGGTTTTGATTACTCTCTCTCAAGATCTAATCAAGTAATCCTAATTGAATTTGATATTCATAGAGTTGTAATCTCTCAATTTACAAAACCTTATAATCTCTTGATTCACAAAATTACTTATAACATCTTCAATTAGATTTGAAGAAATCCTATAGATAATTAATTTCACAACCAAGATCTTCAATTGTTCGTTAATCTGATAATTGTAGGTCTATTAAGTTACCAAATCTCATTGTGCACCTTAAAACTAGTAACTTGATTCACTCTTTTGATTTATTACCAAGTATATGGATGATAATTATCACAAACATTCATCAGTGTATTGACTTTGATAAGAAATAAGGTTTATAACATAATTCACAAATAATCCCTAATAGGGATCTAGAAACCTATAATTATGTTAAACATCTTAGAAATTCAAATAAACATCCAAAGCAATGAAAGAAATCAAGGGAAAAAGAAAGAAATACTAGTTTATGTCTTGAATTGGACTTTGAAGCTTTTTTTTATGTCTCCTTTTAATCTTCTTTGATGTAGTGATTGTTGCTTCTTTTTTGTGCTTTTAATGTTCTTAAATAGTGCATTAAGGTTCTAGGGTTTTGTCTAGGTTTTTTTTCACTTTGTTCAGTTACAAAAATCCTCAAAACAAGAAAAAACTCAGCCTCTATCATGATCGTGACTTTGAATCGCGGCCGTGTTTGTTTTGTTTCCCTCACCTTTAAACTTCCTCCATCTTCTTCATTCTTCAATTTCCTGATTTTCAACACTCTCAAACACATCAAACACCTCTTGAAACATAAAATTAAGATCCAATTCTTGTTCTAAACCAAACAAACACTTGGAATACATACAAATATCAACAATAACACAATTCTAAACCTATACATATAAAAATCATCTAAGAAACACATAAAAACACACTTAAACATCTAGCAAAACATCCCTAATCGACATCCCCATACTTAAACCTTTGCTTGTCCTCAAAGAAAACTAAAAACTAGAAACACAAAGAACACATGAATACATAAACACACAATCATGAAACAATATAATAATGGTACAATGGCATCAAATCATATAGAATGAACTTAACCTTAATCATCAATTACTCAAAATGTGCCAAGATACTAACTTAATCCTTTCATGTTTAAGTTCGTTGGTTTGAGTATACATATCAATCAAAATAATAACAATACACTTATGAAACTTTTAAGTGTATATTTATTATTATTGATTAATAAAAAGGCAAACTATCACTAAATCCTTTCATGTTTAAGTTTGTTAATTTAAATATACATATCAATCAAGATAATAACAATACACCTATGAAACTTTTAAACATTTATTAATTATTAATAATTAATAAAAAGGTAAACTATCACTGAATAACATTTCATGAAAATTCTTTTGCTATTTTTAAAATATCGGTAGGTTTATTTTATTATAACACCATTGTTTTAGATTTTCTTTAACATTACCTAGTCTTTTGATGCGAAGGAAAATATCTTGTTAGGAATATCCCTTGGTTACTCAACTAGATCAAGTTTTTTATTTAGCTTGGTTGGAGTGTCATTCAAGCTTTTTGATGTACAAAGATAAACATTTTGTCGTGACTGCCCCCGATTACTCATCTATATCACTACTTGCAATTGGCTACTAGTTCTATTCTAACCCAATTTTCTTATAAAAAAAAGCCGTGGAATAGTTTTTTATTTAACATAATTTTCTTTAATTTAGCCTACCTCATTTCTTTTTAGTCAATTGTTTTCATGAAAGGGTGCTAATGATGCTAACCAATTCAATTGACTATAATTATAAATGTATACAAACAACATTCATAAAGTGAAGGAATAGGTGTTATATCCTAATTAACATACATATTAATCCCTGAGACACTTAAAACATAAAATTCGTAAGTTACTATGCATTTACAATTTAAATAACCATGTTCAAAGTTAAACTAATTCCATTGAATTTTTGCCATTGACAAATGCACACATCACAATGACATCCTAACCAAAAACTATAAAATTTTAAAATTCACGCACACAATTGATGAACAACACATTGTCTTCAGTGTAAAAAACAAAACAATTCAAAAAAATAAATAACAAGAAAGAAAAAATTATAGCAAGAATACTAATTAAAATTGAGGTGGCAATGGAATTTGGAGACACTCTATGTCCTAAAATTCTAAAAATTTATTTCCTACAAAATAAACATAAAAACAAAAATAAAAAAGAACTAGTAAAATAAACTTCACATAAAAAATAAAATAATAAAAGTAAAAAATATCTCAATTCTTGGGTTGCCTCCTAAGTAACCCTTCTTCCACATTATTAGCTTGATGTACTGTGCCTTCTACCTTTAACTTGGGTCTATAAAAAGTGGTTTGCCACCACCCTTTTCTCCATATGACAATTTAGTAGCCTGTAAATAAGCTAATTGTTGCAATATATTAAGAAGGACATAATTAATAAAATTAAGAAAACCATGTAAGTTCAATAATGCCCTTTTTGGTAACAATCTTTCAATAAAATAGGAAATAATGAAACTTCTTGAATCATCTATTGAATCCAATAGTTTGTCCTATAAGAAGGTAATTTGCTTTTCTTCATCCGTAATCACCCTCATTCCCTCTTCTGCTTCCGCATCTAGAATAGAGACTTCCTTATATTCTTGAAGCTCTATGTCTTTTGTCATATGTTCCTATTCATCTTCACCATCCTTTGAAGATTCAACTATATCAATTCTCATGAACGAGCTGCCCTCCTTCAGATTCTTTAATACCTTATTCATATTGAATTCTACTCGTTCATCATCAATCCAAAGGATAAGGTTGACTTTATGGATATCTACCAAAGCTCTTCCAATGCTCAAAAAGGCTTTACCAAAAATTAGTGGATAGTTTGGATCCTCTTCAAAGTCCAGCATAATGAAATCCACAAGAATTATAAACTTGTTTACTTTTACAGACATATCCTCCACTATGCCAAACGGTTTCTTTATTGAGTGATTTACCAACTAAATAATCATAGAAGTTGGCTTCACATCGCCCAGTCCCAATTTCTTGAAAATTGCTAAAGGCATAAGATTAATACTTGCACTTAGGTCACGTAAGTATTTAGAAAAATTTAAATTACCAACTACACAGGTTATAGTAAAACTCTCTAAATCTATCAACTATGAGGGCATATGGTTTGTAATTACAGAGTTGCAACTTTCCTTCATAGAGACCATTTGATTATCATCCCAAGTTCACTTGTTTGAGAAGATTTTTTGAAGAAATTTCACATATTAAGGTATGCTTTCCAAAGCTTTCACAAAGGTTAAGATAATTTGCAATTTTTTCAGTTTTTCCATGAACTTTGCAAATTGTATATCCAATTTATTCTTCTGAAGTCTTTATGGGAATGATATTTTTGGTGGATATGACGGAGGAGGATCTTCATCCTTTTTCTTCTTCTCTTGGTCTTCTACAAGGTGGGGTTCAACTTGTTTTTATTCTGGTCCTTCTATCTCTTTCTCACTCTTAAGTATGATAATGTTAAATTTCTTCCTTGGATTTGCTTCCATATTGCTTGGAAGGATTCCCACACTTCTCGGAGATAATGCATTGGCTAATTGGTCCACTTAAATATCTAGATTGTGAATATAAGAGGCATGATCATTCACTAATCAAATTTCCCTTCTAGACTTATGAGCTTAGAATTCAAAGTCCTATTAACTTGTCAATCTTTGAATCCTATGAACTGGACTCATCTTTCTAAAATCCCGGTAGAACTTGATTTCTAAATTAAGTTCCTGTAGTATTAGACCAAAAGAAATTTAGGTAGTTTTGCCACCCAGTATTGTACAAGTTTGAATAAGGGTTGTTATCTCCCTAACCATATTATGCTCACATGAAGTTGGATTGCTAAATGCTTTTTTTCCACTAGAAAACAATCAGTTGTGGTATGACTCTCTTTTCCAGATAGCTCGCAACCGTGCTAAATTGCTTTAAGTGGAGAGAAAGAGGTTATTGTTAGGTTGTTCAATTGTTGGGTTAGGTTGGCGATCTCAACCTATAATGCTGTCACTAAATCTACAACAGTCTTTCCTTTTAGATCCCAAAAGTTTGACTGATATCTACTTTGTTCTGATATCTAAAGATAGCTATTGTTCGTCATCTATTCTAATAGGTCAAATGTCAAGTGCACTAGTGGTCGTGTAATTCCTTGATAATTGACATTGAACACTGGCATAATGAAGTTTATAAGGGTCTTTTGCTGTTCTCTTTGATTTAATTCCTCTATCATCTTTCTTTCTATCACTTATTGGTGTTTAACTCTTTGGATTTCTCATTCTTGCTTTATACTGTCTAGAATTGTTGTATCTTTGACTTCCTTTTGCAAACTTTATTTATTTATTATATTTTATATTTTTCTTCGAGCACCTGTACTCACACAAGCAAAGTATTTAATCCTTAAATTAAAGGAATTCAAATAGTCCTAATGGTAAAATCTCCAGTAATGATGCTAAAAACTTGTTGAGTTATATGTATTAAAACTCTCAATACCCATAAGTATACAAATCGTATCTTGTAGCACTAAGGTTACTGTTCCCGTGAGAACTACAAACACCTAAACAATTTGAAGAAGAACTTTGTATAAGGTACTAAGAATTGAATTAAAATAAATAATTGAAACTAAAATAAATAAAACGAAACAAGTAAATAATCAATAGTTAACAATGATGATATTTGAATTGATTGTAATATATAATGGTAAAATCTTTACGAGAAAGTGTTTCCATATTTACATAACTTGTTTTACTAGACTACCTTATATATGTGTGTTTTACCTATGTCATTCACCCCTTTTCTAATAAATAAATTTTATTTATTTTTTGTTATGCAAGTTGTCACTTATTGTTTTTTTAACCTTATATAGGTTTTATATGCTCTAATTTATTCTTAGTTCATAGCTTGTTTGTTTTTAACCTAGTGAGCTTTTTAGTTTATTCTTTTTTGAAACTTTAACTTTTGTTTAAAATGTGATTTACCGATCATTAACTTAGCGACCTTTCTCTTTATATTTGTATATATTTCTATCAAGGTTATCACTGGTTGAATTTTCAACCTAATGAGTTTTTCTCCTCTTTTGATTGTGAATTTAATTTATTTGATTTTTCCTTTTTTTCTAGATTGTCTCTTTTCAACTTTTAATTCCAAAAGGAAAATTTTCTCTCCTCTTTTTTTTGTTTTTCTTTATCCTTTTTCTTTTAAAACAAATATATCATTATTTTTTTAAATGAATATGAATTTAATTTAATTAATATTAATTAAAGTACAATCAATTGTAGATTTTCTTACCTTTTTTATTACAAATATCAACAATATTTCTATTCTCCCTTCAACTCAAATAATAAACTATAAA
>JAOQMP010000008.1:20321429-20339019 GCA_027563575.1 Erythroxylum pedicellare
TCTGTCTCTCCTTCTTTGTATAGTCTACTACTTCTTTCTCTCCAAATTTACACTTGATAAGTGAAACTAACATTTTAAAAAGTTTTTAACGATGAATAAATGAAACTATTTAATTTAATTCATAGTTTTCCATTTTAGAAAAACAAATAAAAATGAATAGATAGGATGATTTAGATTTACTTGAACAATTATGGAAAAATAAGTTTTTAATATTTGAATTAATCTAGTTGTTTTTTTAATTTATTTACTATTTTAACTTGCATAACTATTTTTATGTTACATCTGCATGTGAGTCTACAGGAAACAGCCTCTCTATTATGTAAAGGTAAGACTGCGTATTATCGGACCTTCCCAAACCTTATTTTACTGCGAGATTTTAGACTGGATATGATGATAATGATAAATTAATCTAGTTGTTGACTAAATTTACTCCATAGCAGTGCACATGCTCTATCTTGTGAGAAGACAAGAAGAAGATAATCCTATTTGATCCTTAAATTTGACATAAATCCTTTTAAGCTCTGGTTGACTCAAGGGTAATCACAAATTACCCCAAACTTCACATTGCCTTCAAACTAAGAAAATAATCAAGAATACTATCTTTTGCCATTCAAAGTAACATACTCATCCTCATACCAGTCTTTAAACACGTGAAATCCTCTATTCCTGTACAGTATTTTAATCTATTTTATTAAATCTCATCTATACATTTATATGAACCTCACATAAATGTATAAATGAGATTTAATAAAATATGATAAAAACACCATAATTAAAACAGAGGATCTGTTCGTGTCTTTAAAGCAATATTTTTAAAAAGCAAATTGATGTCCTTTTCACATCGTTCCTATCAACTAATAATATCTTATAAGGTTTAGTTTTACCTAATGCATCGAACACTTTGTTTTATTATTCTTAACCACAAGTTGATGTTGTTGTTCCTTCATATTATATCAAGCTCAAAGAAAATGTAAGGACGATAATTCATTTGCCATTTTTCCAGTCCAAGAAAAGGGAGCATGTTTCCATGCGCCTCTACAACAAATATTAATAATTATCGCAAAATAATCCAATATAATATATGTATATTAATCATTATAGTGCAAGAAATGGCTACAAAGTAGGAATGAGAGGCATCTAGTATTTGAAATATGTATTTAATTAGAACTTGCAAAATTCATATATTCAATTATTATCATATTTAGATCCTACAAATTGCATATATCAAACTTATAGTTATTAATTAAACAAGTATATTATTAGTTTATACCTTGCAACCAATCAGTTTGGTTATATTTAGTGACATCAATTTTTAAAGACATTCTTTATCTTATACATATTTAGATGTATATGATAAAATCAATGAGGTAAATAAAAATTATAAATAAAATTATAATGAAAGCATAATTATAATATTTACATTGCATTTATATATTATTTCTAAATTATGATATTTATATTATGCTCATACCTATTATCTAGCTTAAGAACTTGGGATCTGGACAAGAAATTCTAAGGTTGCTTAAAGCAGGTTGGAGGACCAAAAAAAAACATAAAAATAGGCTCACCTATCACATTTAAAGGTTGAATGCATGTGGAGTTACGGTAATTAAGATGAGTCAGTTTCAATAATAATTTAAAGAAGACAATAAGAAAATGATCGACCTTCGTAATAAGGTATAAATTATGATTAAACCTTGATTATATTTTATATGTTAATTATATTATAGGATTTAAGTGATTATGAATTTGAAAATATCAAACTAAAAAGTTTTGTATTCATGACACTATATGCAGGATCAAATATCACTATGATTTCCCAATAGATGTACCAAAGAGACTTTAATTCTATAACTTGATTAAGAATGTCCAACTGTTATTGATTATAATTTTAGGATTAAATTGTAAAAAATAAAAATTTTAATCTAAATATTAAAATATGAAAAATGAAAATTTCATATGAAGATCCTTTAATCATAAACCTTGAAAAATTAAACTTTGGATGTGATTGTTTTCAATCTAAAAGTTGAAATCCTACATTTAACTTTTACAATTTCAGTGAAACCTTAATCCTACAAAGAAATTTGGATCCAATTTAATTTTTTTATAAACTAATAAAATATTTTTAAAAAGCATATGTTTAATCATATTAGATGTGATATGAAGACTATCTCGCTATGTCGAGACTCTCTCCTTCTTGTTTCTAGATAACAAGTCTCATCCTCACTTCATATACTAAATACCAGTTTTGTTTCTTGGTGTTTGCGTTTTTGTTTTATCCTCCGCATAACATATATTTTACTTATTCATATGGCTATGGAAACTGAAGAAGATAGACTGGTGCACGAGATATACCACCGATTAATCATAGAAAAGGATGAGGGTACACTTGAATACACTGATGGTGTAGACGACGGTGATCAAGGTGTACCAGGGCTCGAATGGAAACACTGTGTAATAGGCCGATTGGTAACGGAGAAGACGATAAACTGTATGATTTTTAAACAGATTATGGCAATCGTGTGGCGTCCTGTCAAAGGTATTATGATAAAAGAACTCGGTAATAATGTCTTCATTTTTCAGTTCTTTCATCACCTCGACGTGGAAAGAGTGCTTCGGGATGGACCATAGAATTATCAACAAATCCCACTTTTGTTACACAAACTACAGCCTAATGAGAACCCTCGTCAAGTTGAGTTGGTAAGACTGGAATTATGGGTTCAAATTTATAATGTTCCTAATGGTTTTATGTCTGAAAGAATCGTTGGTGATGTTGGAAACTACATCGAAGAGTATATTGAATCAGACCCATGTAACTTATTACATATATGGCGGGATTTCATGCAAATTTGAGTGGTAATTTATATTTGCAAAGCCATTAAAACGGAAACTCTTCGTGAAGAGACCACAAGGGGAGAAAGTTTGTTTAGATTTTAAGTATGAACGACTGAATACATTCTGCTATTTTTGCGGTATAGTGGGTCATAGTGATCGTTTGTCTCACTCCTATATGAACATCCACGAATTCCTAGAGAGAAGTTTGCCTATGGATTGTGGTTAAAAGTTGAATCTAGGAAAACAACCCAAGTCAGAGCTAAATGGTTGTGGTCGGAAAATGATATTAAGGCAGAATTGAATGATAGTTTCTCAAATATTCCGACGATGAATGAATACAATCCGATGATCCCTACTGAAATAGGAAACACCACTAATGAAGCTGAGGTTCAAGGAATTCAATTTCCAAATGATAATCTGGTAAATAGTGTATCACGGAGCAACGGTAAGCAGTATCAACAAATAGATAATTTGATAGTTACAAATCTCGCAAAGGCCACATCTTCGATACATACAGTAATGGATACAATCATGGTAGTTGACGCTAAAAGAAGACGTCTCCAAGAAGAAGTGGAATCTAAAAATGAAACATGGAAGAGGAGGTCATTCTGAGTAATCTCGAGACTGGGTCAAAAAACTTGAATATGGTGGGTTTTAGTTTCCAGGCCCACCGCAATCCATGAGTACACTAAGTTGGAACTGTCGGGGGCTTGGGAACCCGCACACAGTTTGAGCCTTAAAGGACATTGTGTCCAAAAAAAACCCCAATTTTATTTTCCTTATGGAAACTAAAATTAGCAGAGAAAAGATTTTACGTATTAAAACAACTTTAGGTTTTGCGGGTATTTTTATTATTAATCCAATTGGAACAAGAGGAGGTTTGGTTATATTATAGAAAGACAAGCAAATGGCCCAATTAATAAGCTACTCACGAAACTACATTGACGTAGAGGTTTGTATTGAAGGCATAAAACGTTGGCATTTAACTGGTTTTTACGACTTTCCAAAATGCAATAATCGGAGACAAGACTGGGACTTGCTTCGAAACCTCCAAGCTCGATCGAGCCTTCCATAGTGCGTCACTGGCGATTTCAATGATATTATGTTTCTATTTGAGAAATAAGGTAATCACCCACATCCTAGAGCATTAATGGAGGAATTTAAATAGGCTCTTCTGGATTGTCAACTACATGATTTGGGGGTTGAGGGTTCGATCTTCACTTGGGAGAAACGAGGAGATGAATCTGCTATTGTAAGGGAGAGATTGGACCAGGAGGTGGGAACAACTTCCTAGTCTACAATATTTTCAATGGCCAAAGTCTTCGTTCTTTAAATAGAGTCTTCCGATCATCTCCCCATTTTTCTATCTTTAGGCGTTCAATTGAAGAAGTATGTCCAACAAAGATTTCATTTCGAGAATGTATGGACCGTAGAGAAAGATTGTCGACAGATGGTAAACAGGGGATGGGTGACAGGTAATTTTTGTTTTCTTCAAGAACAATTAACCTCTTGTTCTCAACTATTACAAACATAGGCGCAATCTCACCATCAAGAATTCCATAATAAAATTAGACGGGTTAAACAACAGATGGCCCTCTTGCGGAGACAATCGACGATTAACTTGGAATTGCTGAGAGATTTGGAACACAAATACAGCGAGTTATTATTACAACATGAAGTGTACTGGAAACAACAGGCAAAACAACACTGGTTAGCTAAAGGCGATTCAAACTCAAAATTCTTTCACCTGATGGTTTCTCATAATCACCGAAAAAATTGCGTCTTTAAGCTCAAAAACAGTAATGGTGAGTGGATTGATTGGGATTTAGGACTACCGAACATGCTTTTGGATTACTACTAACAATTATTCACATCTTCACACAGAGATACAAGCCCAATTTTGCACTACGTGGATTGTAAGGTAACTCCCCTACAAAATGAATTATTATTGGCCCCATATATAATAGAAGAAGTGCGGCAAGCTCTATTCTCAATGCACCCCAATAAATCGCGAGGATCAGATGGTTACAACCCAAGATTTTTTCAGACCTATTGGGATATAGTTGGAATGGATGTTGCTCAAGAATACCTTAAAAGCTTAAATGAAGATGCTCCCATGCCTGGTACGAACAGAACAAATATTATACTTATCCCTAAAAAGAAGACACTAGAAACAATAGCTGATCTACGACCCATATCCTTGAGCAATGTCATAGATCGAATTATCTCAAAGTACTCGCCAACAGATTAAAACAAGTTCTACCTCAGATCATATCAGATACGTAGAGTGCTTTTATTCCTAATCGTTTAATCATAGATAATATTATAGTGGCATATGAGCTATTTCATTCTCTTAAAAGGAAAACTCAGGGCAAATTGGGCTCTTTTGCTCTCAAAATATATATGAGTAAAGTTTATGATCGGATAGAATGGGAATATTTGTAGCTGATTATGTTGAAATTGGGATTTGATGAAGCATGGGTTACTAAGATCATGATGGTAGTTACATTAGTCTCCTATTATTTTGTTCGGGGTAATGAAAAACATGGTCCTCTAATCCCTAGTAGGGGATTAAGACAAGGAGATTCGTTGTCTCCATATTTATTTATCATTTGTGCGAAAGGATTATCTGCTAGTTTGTGTAAATTTCAGGCATAAGGTCGCATTCATAGGACTCTAGTTGCACGAGGGGCCATCTTAGTGTCTCATCTATTTTTAAGGATGATGCTATATTCTTAACTAGAGCTACAGTGGAGGAGGCGGTACATTTAAAGAATATCCTACAACTGTATGAGGTAGCTTCGGGACAACAAATTAACCTCTCTAATCAAGTGTTTCTTTTACTCCTAATATTGCACCTCCTATGAGACATTTGATTTGCCAAATTCTAGGCATTGCGGAGATTGCTAGTCATACTAATTACTTGGGTATGCCGTCTGTTATTGGTAGAGATAAACGACATGTGTTCCATTATGTGGTAGAGAAGCTAACAAAGAGATTGCAGGGTTGGAAAGCTAAAGTGCTGTCAAAAGCGGGAAAAGATATACTATTGAGAACTATGGCACAAGCTATGTCGAATTACCTCATGTCGCTTTTTTTGTTACCTCTGGATACTTGCAAGGATTTGGAGAATTTGATGAATGGATTCTTCCGGCATAATGGAGGAAGAGAGACTAATGGTATAAGATGGCTACGGTGGAAGCGGATGGCGATCCCAAAAATACATGGGGGATTAGGATATTAGGACTTGGGGCAATTGAACCCTGCTCTTTTGGCAAATCAAGGATAGAGGTTGCTTAAATACCTGAATTCTATTGCTACAAAAATTCTAAAAGCCAGATATTTCCCCAATACTGATTTCTTTACAGTAGCTTTAGGCAACAATCCAAGCCAAATATGGAGAAGCATATGTCAGGTAAAAACAATTCTGCTTCAGGGATGTGGGAGACAGGTTGGAGACGGGCAAGACATTCATATATGGCGAGATCCTTGGTTAATGGATGATAGGGATCCGCACATTCAGACATAATACGTGGAGCAATTAAATCTTAATAATGTAGCTGACCTCATTATGAATCATCGCTGGAATGAAGAACTGATAAGACGCTCCTTTAATACATGAGATGTAGAACTTATTTTATAGATCCCTCTAGGCTTCTTAAGGATCAAGGACACTTGGATATGGACTTTCAGCAATATGGGAGAATACAGAGTTAAAGAAGGCTATAGAATTGGTATGGAGAGCGTCAATACAGAATTCAAGGTCATGGGATTTCTATGGGAGAAATTTTGACTAGTTCATGTTCCAGGTAAAGTAAAAATACTTATCTGGCATCTTTTGAGGAATACTCTTCCATGTGGAGCAAATTTAAAAGGGAGACATATCGACTTAAATGGCACCTGTCCTATATGTGGTAGAGCAATAGAGACTGAACAACATATATTATTTCATTGTGAGTTTGCTCAATCTATTTGGTTATTATCTTCTGTGAACTGGAATATGTCTTCGATGAATTGGACCCCTAATACATCATTGCATAATTGGCTTGCTTCGATTATGACTTTCTTCACAAATGCACAGAAGGAGGAGGTATTTATGATTATATGGAGTTTATGGACTCACCGCAATGAATATATATGGTAATAGAAACTTCATAACAAATCCTTCATCATTAGTCGGGCTAGAACAACTCTACTAGAATGGCAAGCAACACAGAAAAAGACTAACATTCCATCCAAACAACAGCAACAATCTTTGTCTAAATGGCAAGCTCCACAACCGAACCAGTTTAAATGTAATGTAGATGTGACGCTATTGACAACTGGTTTTTATAGATTAGGAATGGTAATTCGGGATTCTCAGGGACAGAATTGTGCTGACAAATTAATTATTTTACCATGATGGTGAGATCTTGAAATCGGTGAAGCTTTATGTTTCTGAGAAACTCTAAGTTGGATCAAAAGATTTTTATTTTTCCCAATATGTGTGGAAACTGGCTGTCAAATAATTACTCAATTCTTGACATCTACATATATTTTTCCTTCTAACTTTTCAATGATTCGTCAGGATTGCAAAGCTCTACTTAATGAGCATCATTTTATTTCTACTACTTTTATTAGGAAGCCAACAAATCAGGTTGCTCATACGATAGCTAGGATGGCTAATTCTATGTCTGGTTTTAAATGAGGGGTATGCCCTCCACCTTTTCTGTATGATGTTTTAGCTTTAGATATTAATAATATGTGTTGAGCACACCTGATAACATTTTAAAAAATATATATTAGATGTGATATGAATTTAAATCCGATTTGATTTTCTAAAAATTTCTTATACAAAACCTAGCGTATGCAATAAGTCATCAATCGTACTAACACCTATCACCTAACAAAACCATCTTTATGACAGCTGGTAGTGGAGGGATTCTTGCTTGTCTAATGGCTAGCCAGAGTTGTTGGTTGTGTGATTGGGTGTTTGGCTTGAAGATGACAGGCAACATATATCTAGAGAATTGGTTTAGAGATTGTTCCAAGTTTTTTTGCTAATGACGTTATGGTGGTGAGACTAGCGGTGGGAGAAGACTGGAGCATGTTTGGGTGGATTCGGTATTATTGTTATCAAGTTCCATGCCTTCCGTCAATGACTAATTTCCATGACTGTTGAGGATGAAGTTGTGTGAGATAGTGACAATTGGCAGCGTTGGCAGAGGCCTATTATTGAGGAAGCAGACATGTTAGCAATAGACATATGTGAAGGTGCAAGCTAGTGATCATGGCACTGAGCATGTCGGTAGCAGGGAGCTGTACTTGCCGTTAGGTAGGGAGGCAACTCATCTCACGGCTTGAGAAAGTTCTGAGAGTCGGTGGTTTTACGCAAGAAGAGGTGGCATGAGACTTCGATAGAAACAGAAGCTACTAGTGACTAACAGCACTAGAGACTCGAAGCAAGGATAGCGGCGGCAAGTGAATAGTGGGTGGCAACTAGGGTTTACGGGATTTTATGAATTTTTTAAAGAAGAAGGGTGGTGTTTTGATGTAAGGATTAATTAATCGAGGTTAGGAATACCTTATTCTTAAATTAGAATAAGTATTATTTAGGTATGGTAATAAGATTAGGGTTAATTCTTTAAAAATACCTAAATTTTGTTAATTTTTTAATTATAGCTCGAACTTAAAAAAGTAGCAATGAAATGCTCAAACTTTTCATTTTTTTTAAAATTCTAATTCAACCTTAGTTTCACCATTATCTTTACTGACGTGGCACTGCTACATGTCAAGGAATTCTCATTAATCATACACGTCAGCATAATTAGCTAAAATGACTATGATTATTAAAACGACGCCATATCATAATAAAAATGAGACGACTTGGTCTCAACGAGAGAAAATATCATCTGTTGTTGTCTTCTTCTTCTTCTTCTTCTTCGGTTCCATGTTCGTGCTTTGAGTTAGAGCCCGATAACTCCAGATTTTCACGATTGTGAGTGCCTCCCATTTACCCCTTCTCTTATTCTAGTCTCTACTTCATGGGACTCCAAAGAAAGTAAGATTTGAGAAATTTCTTGCTTTAATAATTTATTTATTATTTTAAAAGTACCCTTAGCTTTTAACTTTTTTTCTTCTTCCCTCTTTACATTTCTCTCCCTCTAGCTTATGTTTAAAGGCCCAATGATTCTATATTTTGGTACAAGTTATATTACGATAATGAAGCCCTTTGTTTCTATACATTACCAAATGTAACATAACCACTATAAAACCGTTTGATGATCAAAGGTTTGGTAAAATATTAATATCCTGCAAATAAACGAATTTGTTCTTATTTAATTTTTAAATCATCCCCTAAAAATCTAACTGACAATAAAGAAAACAACAAATTAATCCAAGTTAAATTCAACTATTCCCCAGTTAACTTCAATTTTTACTGAGAAAGACACAAAGCTCTGCACTTGAATCTTCTCATTTTCCACAAGAAATAGGATTTATTTCTAAGCAGGTAACAAGGTAGAGACAACAAATTGTAAACTAATGAGATAAATAACTCAGGCCAAGATAGTCGAACAACAAATAAGAAAGAAAGGAAATTATTGAGCCTAGCTTCGACTTTGTCCAATGAAGAAAGGGTTTTGGATCTTTGTTTATAGGTTGACCCTCTCTTTGGAGTTTCGTTGCTTGCCTCCAAGTAGTTGTCTTCATCTTCTTCTTTAGTTCCATTGTTCGTGCTTTAAGTCGAAGTTCGATAGCTCCAGATCTTCATGACTATGAGCGTCTCCCATTTTCCCCTTCTCTTATTTTGGTCTCTGCTTTATGGAACTCTGGAGAAAGTAAGATTTGAGAAGCAAGAAAAGATCTGATTGAAGAATAACAAAGTTCAAAATTTGCAAATTAGCTCTCTTTAGGTTATTTTATTTTCATTTTGGTTCTTTTCTTCTTTAAGGTTTGGAGTGAAATGAAAAAACCCTAAAGAAGAACTTCACAGTGCAAACCATGAAAGTATGCAATCAGAATGGTAGATATGCTTACAAGGCATTTCTCTTACCTCTGTTGATAATTCAAAAGCCTCTTTACACACCGCGCAATGAGATTCAGTCGATGTGTGCCGCTCGCTTATGAGAATCAACTAGGCTGAGAGTTATTTCGTGCATTACGAGGAGGAAGGATTTATGGATGGTATTTTCTCATGTTGAAACAACGTAGTCTTAGTTTTTTTTTTGGTATAAAGGGAGAAAAATAACATAGATTACATAATGAGTCTGGGGAAGTAGATCCCCGATATATCCTCATCAAAGAGACGTTGACACCCTATAGGTGTAGTAGCAAAAAAGGTGAGACCGACAGTAGAATGATCTGCGTGAGTAGCAAGCCAGTCAGCACATCTGTTACTCTCTCGGTAAACGTGACGATGAGTAACAGACCAATTTCGCGTGAGAAGCTCGTGGACACCCATGACAATGGGGTTGAGCGCCTGGGAATGACGATCCGAGGAAGAAATAAGATGGTGCACCACGAAAAAATCCAGCTCCAGTTCTACCCGACGGAAGCCCAGATCCTAGGCTAACATAAGCCCGGTATAAACTCCCCAGAATTCAGCTGACATCGTATCGTACCAACCGAAGTTCTGGAAGAATCCACCGAGCCAGTCTTTAAAGTCATAGTATTCATGGTATGAAACTTAAGCACCAAGGAGAGGAAAACGAGAGGAAATTGAAGATGACATAAGAAGGGAAAAGAGGGTGCCAGCAAAAAGAAGACGAAGTCAGGCCAAATCATTAATCGAGAAAAGCAGATTTTATTGAAAGTGCCTTTAGAAAGCTTAAAGAAAGCAACAAGCCTATCACTGTGCAAAATCTGTGTAGAGCTTTTTGAAGTTGGGTTTTCCTTTTGGTATACTTTGCCACTTCTCTCTTTATATCCGTCCTCTCTATTTTGTCATTTTCTTTTCTTTTTTTTTTCACTTCCTTCTTCTTATAAAGAAATAAACATATCATATATAAGCTTAAAGTCATTGACTTTTCTGAGGTCATGTAGTAGAATGATTCCATCCAACCAAGCCAACTCAACAATGTCTTTAATCCAACAGTTAAAGGGGGAAATGCTAAAACTGGGATTAGATGAGATGATATTGAAAGATGAAAAACACATGTAGCCTTGATAAGCACGTAAAAGATGATGTCTTGGCAAATGTGATCATATCAAGTATGGACAAGCCAATCGCCCACCTGTGCATGACAGCTAATCTAAACAGTGAAGTAACAGCCCCACCCACACAATCTTCTATCATAGAGCATTGCCATTGTGGCCTATACGTATAGTCTCGCTCTATGCGAGAAAAGCCTGATTGTTAGGCACCTTAATGGCTGTAACCTGTATGGCTTATTGCTAAAGATGGACCATTTCTGCTTTGGATGCTCGTTACTCCCTCGGGCTTCGTGCTCACACCTCAAACTCGCTATAATGCTTTTTCCTTGTTTGAAAAGCATTTTGATTTTTTGAGTGGGAAGAGCCACTCAGAAAGCATTCCATGTTTCCAAAACCATTTCTTTGGCTCCAGCGATGGTTTCTTACTTCTCAGTCAAATAATGAAAAGTAAAAGACAGGAGAAGGTGCTAATTCTTCCATTTTGTGTAGTCATTTAGTAGACAAACCGATAGTTTAAAGAAGAGGAAACATGGGTCTCTGTCTCTAGCAGTTTCCATGACAGTACAATTGCTTTCTTGTCATTTTCTTTTGCTTTTCCCATGAGACTCTTGTCTCTTTCTCATTTCCGTAATTCAAAACATCCCTTCTAGTCTCTTTGGAATATTTTTGAGCAGTTTCTTTATTTTCTCTTGCTGCTTTGTTTGTTTCTGGACGAGCTGGGAGGTCTGTATTTTGTCCGGAGCACGCTTTTGTCCGGTTGTGCACTTTCCTTTTCTGCTCTTTGACGCCTGTAGACCAGGGACGAAGTTAATGCTTTGTTCAAAATTAGCATTTTACAACAGAAAGTTTTGATTTTGAAGATACTCACTCATTTTTGCGACATATGTTGGCAGGTCGATGCGAGGTGGGTCGGGAATTTGCTATTCTTCGCGACCAGTAATCTCTTCGTCTTCATGCCCGTCGTTGTTAATCTCTATTGGTGGAGCCCAGTTTTAGATTCGTTGTCTCTGAGTTAACAATCTCCTCAGCCAAACTGAGGACTTTTGGCGAAGAAAGCTTACACTACTTCAGATGTTGCGTTCTTTTTAGGTCGAGGTATAAGATATTTATGGTTATAAAGCAGGATCGTTCTCTGATTTGCGGGCTGCAAATTGTTGAATGTGACAGTTTAGCATTCTAAGGTGAGGTAGTCTGTCCAAGAAAAAGAAGAAGAGACATTTGTTTTGCATTTGGAGTTTGTGTAGATGCGCTTTCCTTTAAATGCTTAGAGCCATCTGGTGTACTAGCTCCGCAGTATTGGGATCGCACTTGGATTTTGTCACTAGATTATGTTTTCAAGTTAAAACTTTTAAGAGAAACTATTAGTGGCTACTACTGGAGAAATGGGTTGTGTTGCATCAAGGATTGAGAAAGAAGAGAGGGTGCAGATGTGCAAGGATCGGAAGAGGCTAATGAAGCAGTTGGTAGAATTTAGAGGAGAATTTGCTGATTCCCAATTGGCTTATTTAAAAGCAATGAAGAATACTGGTGTAACACTTAGGCAATTCACTGAATCGGAGTCATTAGATCTCGGAAGTACCTCTTATGATGTGCCAGGGCCTCCCTCGCCACCTTTTCCTTTGCCTCCATCGCCACCACCACCTCCTCCTTTCAGCCCTGATTTGAAAAGGTCTAATGATAGGTATAAAGAAGTGCAAGAAGAAAGCACAAAGGTTGAGGAGGTTGGCTATAGTTTTATAAGTTCATCATGGAATACTTGGGATCCTTTTGAGCCTTATTCACATTTATCTCTTGAGAGGAGTGAAATTGTGGATCCTGTTGTGGAAGAGGAACATTGGGCTGAGACTAAATCTCATTTTGAGGAAGATGATCAGGAAGATGGAGTTGGGAATAGTGTTGCATTTTCGAATACTCGAGAGCGGCAGAAACAACAACCTGTAGAATTAATTGATGACAATTCTTCCACAATAAGCTGCTGTACTAAAGAAACTGCAGATAAGGCCGTGGTAAAACGGAGAAGGGGGAAGACGATGGATGGTATTGTTAAGGAGATAGATGATTACTTCCTCAAGGCATCTGCTGGTCGAAATGAAATAGTTGTTCTTATGGACGTGCCCAAAGGAGATACCTTTTTGCTACATAACTTCAAAGAAAATAAAAGTAATCACTGTTTTCTTTCAAAAATTAGCCTACTTGCTTACTGTCGTTTATAAACATAAACATCCACCAACCACATTGAGATAGCATGAAAAAGAAGAAACCAGCCCTCCGGTAAACACATTTTCTGTTGATATTCGATAGCTGAGCAACTGACGATCAAATTTTTCGAAGAGCATGGTTTGTCCAATAAGCTCTCCAAATATAGAGACGAGACATTTAGTATGTGTTGTAGCTTAAATGTTGCCCACACAGCAAGTCTATTTCTAGTGACACTCTAAATATGCATTTATCTTTGGTATGCGGAATGAATATAACATAAAAGATTATTGCATTTATTGTAGCCATCTTATTTAGCTGTGCAGTCTTTTAATATAACCTAACTCTTTCAGGAAAGAGAAGTAATTCTGCAAAGGTCTTCAGTGCATTGTCATGGAGTTGGTCTTCTAAGTCGTTACATTATGGAAAAGATGCTTCTGAGGTTTGTAATTCGAGCGAACCATGCAGACCTGGAGCTCATTGCATCACACTTGACAAACTATATGCTGCAGAACAGAAGCTTTACAAGGAAGTGAAGGTAAGATAGTTTTTGATTTCTATGAGGTGAAATCTATGCATCAATAGACTGATTACCGGTTTTCTCATGGGGAAGAACATTCCTATCATATTGAATGAAAACTCAAATACAAATGCACATATTCACACCTTGTGTTGAGGAATGGACATGTTCTATTTCTCTCACTCTCCCACTCTCTCTCTATCCTGAAGCATCAGGCTTTTGGTGCCTGTACGTCTAAAAGCATTTTAGAGCATTTCATGTAGATGTTGTAAGGTGTCAAGTGGGAGGCTTACATAGTTCTAGTTGTCAATGATCTTCGAACGCAGCAAATGTCAAATGAAATTTGAACTACTTCATCTACTCTAAATCTAAATCTATTTTGTACCGTTGCTTATTGAAGTTTGTTAACTTTTGAAACTTCTTTCCACACATGCTTCAAAATGTCAGTATCTGGCTGCACATAAGTATTTATCTATTACATGTGTTTGTCTCTCATGGTATATCCCCATTTTTCTTTTTCCTATCGATTTGATCATCAATGAATTGTAATATTCAGGAAGAGGAGATAACCAAATTAGAGCTGGAAAAGAAAACCACGATATTGCTAAAACACGAAGAAGAAAACCATGACTGGACCAAGATTGAGAAAACTCGATTGAGTGTTGAGGGTTTGGAGACCGACATCAGGAAGCTGCAGCATTCAATAAGTACAACATGCTCGACCATACTGGAACTTATTGATGTTGAGTTATACCCACAACTTCTCACATTAATTTCTGGGTAATAAATGTGAAACTTGTTTCTAGTGTAACTTCGTTTCATCCATTTATCTTTTTTCTGTATTAGTTAGTTAAAAATAACTAGGTTATGAATATAATTTTCCAATATCCAATGATAACAGATTACCTTTCTTTATAACTTGTTGGTTTTCTCCAGGACATTGATTTGGTTTTCTCAAGACCATTGAATTTAGAATACAACCCTGGCAATGAGTTTGACATCCCTCCAAATAAATCTGACTGATTTTACTTGAATGCCAATTACCCTTGAACTTCCGCTGATTAATTGTTTCTGCAGGCTGAAGAATATGTGGAGAACTATGTACGAGTGTCATCAAATTCAAAACCACATTGCTCAGGAGTTGAATCATCTCTCTGATGATCAGATTTGTAACTTCACTACTGACTCCCATCGCCAAGCTACAGCTCAGCTTGAGGCTGAGGTCAACTCGTGGTATCTCAGCTTTTGCCAACTTACAAAATCTCAACGAGAGTATGTTGCGACTCTAAGCGCGTGGATTGAGCTAACCGCCTGCCTTGTGGATGAGCAACATCAGAGTATTTTCTCATCCTCGGTTCGGGGGCTCTGTAAAGAATGGAAGCTTGCTTTGGATAGATTACCTGATAAGGTAGCCTTTTCTCTTGTGCGGTTTATTGTGTGGATCTCTCATTTGAGCTTTACTGTCTACCTAGCAATTAGTAGTGCATATACATTAACTAGTGCATACTTCGGATATAATTTCCTAATAATATAGCTGCATAAGTGTCCAGCTAAACTTCATTTCTTCCATTGTTTCCATACGGAGAATTTATAATTTTGATATGATCTTGTACAGATAGCTTCTGAGACCATCAAAGGACTTCTGTCTGCTATCCAATCTATACTGTTGCAGCAAGCAGAGGAGCACACTCTGCATAAAAGATTTGATAAACTTGAGAGAAGATTGCAAAGGGAGTTGTTGTCATTAGATGAAATGGAGAAAAAACTTGACTGGAGCTTTGATGCTGGAGACACACAGCCTGAGTTGAGTCCTAAGAATCCTCTGTTGCTTAAGCGTGCAAAAACCGAAGCCTTAAAGCTGCGCACAGATGCTGAGAAGGCCAAGTATTTGAACTCTGTGCATGTTACCAAGGCCATGACTCTGAGCAAACTAAAAACAAGCCTTCCTAATGTATTCCAGGCATTAATAGGATTCTCAAACGGTTCTGCTCAGGCCCTGGAAGCTGTTTACAGGCATGGTGAAGCAACTGTTGAATGCGGTGCGTCAGAAAACTCTATGAACTGAATCTGTTGAAGAGGGAAGTAGTCAGTCAGAATTTACTGAAGAGTGATCATGATAACTCACAAGCCTGCAGCGGAAATTTCTTCACGGCATACAAGAATGTGAATCGGATTGTAAAATTAATTGTCAGTGCTAAACCAGTCTGTGTAAATTTCATGCTTGAAGCTTTATCTGTGAACCACAGTGACTTGCAGTTGAGCCTTATTAATGAGCAGAAAAGTAGCCTAATGTATCACGATTCGGTTAATGTGTGAATTTTGGTTGAATGTTCTATTTTTCGGTGTGTTTAAAGTAAATTAGGCAAACTGCAAGTATACCTTGAAAAAGAAGAGGTCAAACTTGCAGGCTCTTTGTTCCATGGAAGTTTGAAGAGGGCAATGGTGTTACTTTGTAATTTTAGGAAGAGGTTATTAGCTTTAAGCATGCATCAAATATATTGTATTTTACTTTTATTTTTAGTGTGAAATTAGCAATATTTTAAAATTTGGTTGATTAAAAAATTGAAATATAATTAAAAGGTTGTTCTTATTCATTAAAAAAATATGAAATTTAAATAAAAAAATTATTAAATAAAAATTAATTTATTTATTTTAATTAATAAAAATGTATTAATTAATAAAAGTTAAATTTCACTATAATAACTCTTGTTAATAAATTGGCCAAATTTTGACAACAAGATTTATTATAGTAAATTAAATCAAAAAAATAAAAAGTTAGTTTTAAATTTTTACGATTGGATTGGTCAAATTTGATTAAATTTTTTAATTATTGAAAATTAATATTGTGGATAAAGAAAGATTTGTTTATTATATGTCTCTTATTTGTTGATTTTTGGGTTGCCAACTTGAAAGAATTTAGACACTGTCAAAAGATGTTAAAAGCTTGAAAGGCAAATCAACAGACGCTGTCAAAAGATTGAAACACAAGAACACAGAATGATTCAAAACCAGAGGGTACAGAAGCAGAAGAGCAATTTTTCAGAAACTGCATTTGGCTATTCCAATATGGTACGGAAAATTGAAAGAATTAAAATTACAGAATGTTTTTCAAAAAATGGTTGGTTACTCTCTTACTCTTGCAGTAGAAGAAGAATATATAGTGTTTCTTAATAATCTCTTGAAGGAAGAACTGCGAGCTACAACAATAAGGTATCGGTATAGGTTCAAACCGAATGAACATGAGTTGGTGTTAGAACGACGAAAGAGATTGAATTCTAGCAGCGTAGCCAAATACCAAGAATGTATTACTATGTACGAAGAGACAGCTCCTCCAAAAAAAAAAAAAAAGGAGGAGGAATGCAATCAACAGGAATCAGCCATATGAACTCGGATGCTTTGTATTTCATTCCATCAGCTTAACTCCGGTCCTGAGCATGTGCCGTGCCTAATGTTGTTGGAATTATGGCCATGTTCCAACAGTTATATAATAGAATGAATATTTTAATTTTGTAATTATTAATTTTGATTAATAACATAGCAAATGATTTTATTATCATATTACGTTTATTGTTTTTATTCTAATATGATAAATCCTTGATAAAATTTATACACTTTCCATCATAATGGAGATTATGATAATGAGAGTCAAGTCTTTAGGATTAAATCTAAAAATGTTCTTGATCATAAGATCATCAAATAAGGACTTTAATGATCCGGTTAGATCAATATATATGCAATAGTATCTATTGGATAAATATTAGTAGATCTCATTTACTGAGTTTCATATATAGATGATGCATATAAAGATATGATCATTGAACTGACCAAACTGAGAATTCTCAATAGTTAATATTACCTATGAACTGTCAAGTGGGATATTCTCATAAGGATTTAAATGTATATTTT
>JAOQMP010000008.1:20349101-20361577 GCA_027563575.1 Erythroxylum pedicellare
AGACAAATCTCAATCAAACATAAATTAATTTTGATTAGGGAAATTTAAGAAGACAAGATTGCATAGAGAAGAGAAGGCAAGATAGGTAAATTGTGCCCTTGTAAATGTTGATGGAAATAATCTAATACAAAGATTGGGTAACTTACAAAGAGGTGGAGGACACAAAGGGATGTTAGTGATGCTTTTGAAATAGTTACAAAATCCTATAAAAAGGAACAAGAGAATAAGAAATGGTGTACAATATTATTTGGGAAAGTCACAAACATTATTGAATCATAATCCATGCCATATGATAGACATTTCAATGAACTTATTAGTTAAAAAGAAGTTGATGATAGTTGACATCAACAACCTTCATGTTGATATTGCACCTATCATTTTATCTATATACAAGGTGATTTACAAATTTTGTATTCTTCAACTAATTATTTCAGTGGATTATGTATTATATATTTTAGTTTTTAAAAGGCCCTACTGTGATTATTTCTTTAACTTTTTCTTCAAAAAATATAATGTTGGTATCTAGTCATCAAGAATAAAGTTAAGAACTAATCGTGATCTTCTCATATATGTAGTTTTTACTTGTTTACATTTAGCTTAAAAAGAAGAATTATAAGAGTTATGCAACACTATTTAACATTATATATCCATTAGCCTTAAGAATTTTTCCACTAGTTATAGGAGAAATTTAAACATACTGATCTAGTTCCTATTTAGGAAATGAAGATAAAAAAATATTTTGTTATGAAATTTTAATATATTAGATAAGAGTAAAGGAAAATTTTCATTCATCTAAGTAATTAAAAATGTGAACATCTGTTCAATCAATGAATTGGCGTGTGTTAGTAGGGATTAATGAACTATTTCACCATTATAGGATAAATCTCACTGTACTGATATGAGCTATACCATGATTGAGAATAGGAGGAAGACATTTTTTTAAAGGAACTAAAAATTTTATAGATAAAGCATAATCCTTTTACTCCACGTAATTAGTGAGATTACAGTGAATCAAATACAATGTTATTGGATGATACATTATACAAGGCATTACTCAATTCAATAAGCTTACTTTATCATATATCTAATGTATCCAATTTTGGATTGTAATTGATTTCCTTGTTCTGACCTTATCAAACCTAAATATGATTTTATCAACATTTCTTTTCAGACACATATTTCCATAGTTGTACTTATACTAGGAGATGAAAGATTGTAGCATAGGTCATACATGTTGTATCATGGTATTTTCTCTAATTTAAAGAGTTTATCCTTATCTTATTTTTCTTTAATATTATATTTAGGATTTTTAACAGGACTAACTAGTGAGATTCAAATGTATCTAAATTAATTATATTAGGATCACAATGTCCCTAAATTTTATTGCTTAGAATCCTTATAGTTAATAGTTAATAATAGAAGCAGATACTCGATATAGTTTTTATTAGAGGAATTATCATTAATTGGTGTTGTCATTATATGATGTAATTTTATTACTGAATAAATGATCACACATTCATGTTATTAATACAAATTAATGTTTTGTTCTATTAATATAAATGTTAGCATTATTCATCTAAGTTGATTTCCATAAATATCAAACTATGTGAAATCAACTGCATAAAATAAGTCATATAATTTGACTGATGATTGATACATTTAAATTATAGTATATTTTCTAAGTATTAGAGTGTATTTTTAGTGTTTTATTATATGATAATCATATTTCAGGAGTTAGATTTATGTTCTTATTAGTGTTTTTTTGTATTTTGATTGATTAATTATTGTTTAAGGCAAGGAACAAGAATTTATTGCTTTGTTTAATTCTTGGTAGTGTTTTGTGTGTTTTATTTGATTAATATTCTTTAAGGCAACAAACAATAGTTTATTGGTTAGTTATTAAATGTTTATTTTTTTTTGTTTAGTTCTTAATTATTCATCTTATAGTTTATTTTAAACAAAGTTTACAAAAATCATTAGGCAATTATTACAATCCTCGCAAGACAACATATTTTATATTGTAAGTTATTATCTATATACTTACAATTAAGAAAGTTTTCAATTAAAAATTCAGTAAATTTTAGTGCGTCGAGGATAACATCTATTGTAGTCTAAGTTACCTTACTTTAAGGATTTTAACACTTTTGATGTGTGATTAAAGGTGCATGAATGTAACCTCTATAAAAAGTTTGAGTAAAGTACAGGATAAACAAGTTTCTGATATCACCAAATAAGAGAGGCAGATTCAAAAAGACAGAAATAAAAAAGCAATAAAAAGAACAATGGTGGAGGAATGGAATCATGGAGAGCAGTAGAACTCTTATGGAATTCATAAGGCTAGGGTTTAATGCAAATCAGTGCGGAATAATGAGAGCACTAGTGCAGACCAATACATTCGAAATCAAACCAATATTGTTGAATATGCTGCAAACTAACATTCAATTTTATAGACCAACTTTGTAGAGACATATGACACATTCTGATATAATGGGCTATCAAAAGATGCATCCAAGATAAGGTTCTTTCTGTATGCACTTAAAAATTGAGCCAAGGTATAGTTAAACTCTCTCAACCCAGAGAACGTCACAACATAGGAGTATTTGTTGTAACCCTTTTCAACTAAATACTTGCCTTTAACTAAAACCACAAGACTCATAAAGGAAATCACAAATTTCTAGCAAAGCAAAGGGAAGCCATTATATGAAGCATGGGAGCCATTTAAAGAGTTGCAAAGGAGCTACCAACATTAGCACTTGCCAAAGGAGTTCCTTCTGCAAACGTTCTATACTGATATGAATCTGCCCATATGAAGCAACATAGATACAGTAGTTGGTGGATCTTTAATGAGGAAAATAGTTAAAGTATCATATGAATTGTTAGAAGGGATGGCAAATAATAACTTTTTATAGATGTTTGAAAGAAGTAAACAGGTGCCAACCTTTAGAGATGAAAAAAGAGTGTTTTCTATGGGTTCAATGATAGTATTACAGGCTGAAGTAACAAATTTAGCCAAACAATTAAGAAACCTAAAATCAACTTCTTCCAGCCCAATCAAGGTAAATTTAGCATGGATGCAAACTATATGGACAAGAAATTCATATCTTAGCTAATTGCTTCCTAGTGAAAAAAAACAATATGGAGTAGCTTAATTTCACGGAAGCACGAGATGGTTAAGGAGGTAATAACCCCTATTCCAATACCTATAATCCTGTGTAGAAGAATCACACAAAATTTTCTTGGTCTAACAATGCAGGAAATTTAATAAAAGCTTAAAGTCCACCAGGATTTCAGCAAGATAGACAAAATTCTTTAGAATAAAAAAATGGAAAAATTGATGGATGTTTTAAATTCCAAATTCATAGGCCAAAATGAGAACTAAAAGAGGATGGAAGCTAAATTCAACCAAAATTTGAATAATCATGCTTCTTCCATCGATAATTTGAAGATTCAATTGGGCCAATTAGCTAATGCATTGTCTACATGAAGTGTTGAGAGTCTCTTGAACAATATGGAATCTAATCCAAGGGAGCAATTAAAGGCCATAACATTTATAATTGTGAGCAAGTTAGAAGAATCTCACAAAGTAGAAGACTAAGAGAAAAGGGACAAGAAAGAAGAGAAAAAAGAGGAAACTCCCTATCTTCCTCCCCTTCCATATGCACCAATGATTCCTTTTCCATAGAGGTTACAGAAAAATCAAATGGATCTGTAATTTGCAAAGTTCGTAGAGAAGTTAAAGAAATTACTACTTATCCTTTATATAAGCTTTGGGGAGCATACCTAAGTAGGTGAAGTTACTTAGAGAAATCTTATCAAACAAGCGAACTAGGGAGGACAATCAAACCGTCTCTTTGATTAAAAGTTGTAGCTTTATAATTACTAGCCACATGCCTTTAAAGTTGTAAAGACCTAGGGATTTTCACTATACATAATGTTTTTGATAATTTAGAATTTTCTAAATGTTTATGTGACTTAGGTGAAAGAATTAATCTTATGCCTTTTTCAATTTTCGGTAAATTGGAGCTAAGAGATGTTAAACTAACATCCATGCTTATTCAGTTGGTGAATCAATCTATAAAGAAAATGCTTTATGTGGTAGAGGACGTGCCAATAAAAATGGATAAGTTTATTATTCCTATGGATTTCTTAGTGCTTGAATTTGAAGAGGATTGAAATTGTCTATTAATTCTTAGTAGATCATATAAATACAAGAAGAGCTTTGATGGATGTTTATGAACAAAAACTCAATATTTGGATTGGTGAAGAGCATGATGAATTTAATTTAAATAAAGTATTGAAGAATTTGAAAGAAAGCAACTTTTTGTATGAAGATAGATATAGTGGATGAGATCATAAAAGAGCTAGAAGATATCTATAAAAAAGATGTGAGTGTTATGGAAGTATAAGATGAAGGAGAAGTAAGAAAGGAGGAGTTGAGTGATCCACTGAAGGTAGAGATCTTAGTAAGAATAGAAGGACCCATGATACCCTCAATTGAAAAACCACCCTTTCTAAAGTTGAAAACCAATGGGGAATAAGAGAAAAGAGTGGTGGAGATAATTAGAAAGAACATGAGAGCTGTAGGGTGGAAAATTTTGGATATAAGTAGTATAATCCTAATGTAATGTTGCATAGGACCTTAACATTCAAAAGAGGAATTGGTTAACAAATTAAGCTGAAATGGTCAAGCTAATGACCTTAAAATTAACATGTTATGTTTTATTTTTTTATTTTGTGTTCATTTGTTGCCTTGTTTTTATGATTTTCTAGTGAGATGAATTTATGGATGTTCATGGTATTAAATGTGTCCAAGTTCCTTCTCTATCAACACCATTATTTTTACACTTATTTTTATTCATGTTATGTTTATTTTTATATTCTTTATGTTTGTTATTTTTAATTGTATATCATTTTCCTTATTGAGAATAATGTGTTGTTCAAGTGTGGGGACATATAGGCAATTACATATCATTTGAGTATAACTTTGCATTTGCATTGTGTTTGTTTATTAGCATTGTGATAGTTTTTCAGTTTTTTCGGATTGTGTAAACATTTTGTTCCATGATGTGTGCATTATATGAATATGTCAATGGAATGAAATCAAAAGGAATTTGCTTATCTATGATGGGCACTTAATTTGTGAAAAAACATTAGCTTGTAAACTTTATGCTTTTAGTGTTTTTAAGATGAATATGAATGTTGATTAGAATATTATAGGGAAAAGGGTCACTTTTGACCCTAATTTTTTCGCCAATTGACAAGTCTAACTTGAACATTCCAAAGTGAACAATTATAATCCTAACATTTACAAAAAATTAAAGTTTAACCCCCACTCTAACAGAAAATTCAAACGATTATATTACGTGTCAAGTCGGAGCTAACCTTGGCACTTGAAAGATAAATTTTTATAGAAATTAATGGGTACCTTGCGCTATTTCAGCGCTAATGTGGCAAGTTGGCACCTAAATTTTAATTAAATAAAAGAAAATGTTAATTTTATTATAAGTGTAGGACCTACTATCTTTATTAAATGTTAAACAAACCTTAACCCTTTATTTTTATTAAGTAGAGGGATTACATTATTGGCCTTTGTCGTTTTGTTTATCCTTTTTTTGAAATTTCTCTAACCCTCCCTCATTGTATTTTGTTTGAGCTTGCCATTTGTTTGCTCTGTTTTCTTCTTGTGTGAGTGGGCAACATGTGATTATAGAAATTTTTAGACTACCTCCCCCCATGATCTTAAGTTTACTGACATGAGAGATTTTTCTCAAGTTTATATTGCTAGCCGCATTCTAAAGCTAAAGCTTAGAGGTCTGCCAAACCCACATCAAGGGAAGAATGATAGGTTTAGCGGGGTTAATTGCATTGCTAAAAGTCTCAACCATCAGAACTATTTTGATGGTGTTCCTATGGGAAGTAGATATGAGGTTAGAACTACATCAAGAATATAAATAGGAAAAGCACTAACTTATTCAATATATTTGGAAGCCTAGGTCCTTTACATGATATCATCATTTGTTGGATTAATTAACGTGAAGTGCACTAAAGAGAGGGTATAAAGGGTCTTTAGCTACTTGTTGTGGAACTAATTGGTTCTAGAATTTTCTACCTCCCAAGCATACGTTAGGTAGCTATTAGTTAATGGAATAATAGATACAAATGGTTTTGTAGTTGACATTATCAGACTAAAAAGACACTATCAATCCTTGAAAGAACTTCTTAGATACTTCATCCATGATGTTTTGGTAGAGGCAAGGGTTGTTAAAGATTCAAAACTTTTGGAGGCCTTGCATGTTTACTCAAATGAACATCATCTTCTACTTCATGGTCATATGTTTGAATAGTATCCAAATTCACTAAAATATAACACATTTATACAAAAGAAAAATCACCATTTAGCCACTGGAAATGATGATCTTTCATTAGCTCCTTTTGATCTTTTAAAGCCATCCAATGTTCTGAATTTAAACAGGTTCAAGGTTAGTGTTGATCTTAATGAACTCAAGGCCTCCATTTCTATACTATTACAGCTTCCAAACTGCTTAACTTCTTTAAAAAAAGACTGGATGAATCTTATAGGAGTGTTAAAAGGTCTGTTGATTTTGTAGAAGGTGGACCTAGGTGTGAAGATTGTAGGAAAGGAAAGAGACATAAGTTAAGTGAAGAAAGGAGCTTGTTCCTTCAAGGACATTCTCTAACATTAGATGTTGAAGATAGCTAGTGGGTAAGAAACGGATTGAATTCAATATATTCTCCAAAAGTTTATGTAAAGTGTAAATATAACGATGAAGGTGGGTCCGATATATAATAATAAAATCAAAATTTTCTTTTTATTAATTAAAATATGTTTTTGATTGCTAATTATAGCATAAATGAAACCTTAGGGAAGTTATTATTTTACCACACTCTAAGTTATTCTTTCATAAGGAACTTTGAGTAATCTTATGCAAGATTTGTTTATCAAATGTCTAGAGCTATTCTCCATTCATATAAGCTATCTTTTTAATATGGTCTTAGCTTATAATCTGGGATATAATTTATTATCAAATTCAAACTTTAATATCTGAAATGTCAATCTTTCATAATAATTTCTATAATTTTCACTAGCCATAGAATGAGTTTGAGGGTTTTCAAATCTTATAGCTAGTAAATAAGGTCAAGTTTATTTTAATTGTCAAACCAAAACCATAATCTCCTCTCATTCTTTATTTTAACTTTGATTTCTTCGATCATAGTATTCTTCAATTTTAAAGTTTTTTTTTGAAAAGTAATTAAGTTCATTCAAAAATGAAATAACTACATAATGGTTAAAAAGATTAACTCCTAATAATTGGAGTTTGATACAACAACTCAAGCTATTTTACAAAACCAACAGGCAATGTTTCTAGTTTAACTCTCCTATAGTTATGGTTTGTGCATAAGAATGCATCTGGAAAGACTCATCCTGGAGTTCCCCTTCTAAAACCCAAGTGGAGGCCTTCTGGCAACCCCACGGTAACCTCTAATCAATATCTGACTTGACCGAAGGGTTCTTATAAAATCAAGTCGTTCAACTATTTAAAACCTTTTATACTTTAATAATTAAAAGTGCGAAAAATAATTGGAACTCTTTTATCATTTTATCAAAAATTTCGGCAACATAACGACTGCATTTTAACATTCCCAAAATTTCAAAAACTTACATAACATATTTTAAAGCACTTTTATATTCACACTGATTTCTCAACTAAAAATTATGCACTTCAAGTCCACTCATAAGCAACCTCAAGCATATAATTCTCAACAATCACCACAATAAACTTTAAAAAGCTAAAACATATTTAAGCATTTCATTTAAAAGCTTTTATAAACATCCATTCTTTACACAAATGTACATATCAAAATGACACAATAACAGCAGCACCCGACGATACAACTAATCTTGTGACAAAGTCCTAATTACTGCAACACTTGTACGCATACTTGGGGTGGTTTGTTTAAAAACATAAAAATAAGGGTGAGCTAATCAGTTTACTAAAAGGTAACTTTTTATAACAACATAACTAAAAATTCCATACAATCATATAAAGCTTATAGTAAAACATTTTCCATAACAATTTATTCGTGCATCATCAAATCTAGTAATAACATAACATTTTATAAAACACAATTTCAATTTTTCTAAAATAATATTTTGAAATGATTTTCAAATTTAAACTCATAATATAAAAGTTTCTACTTTCCTTTTTCCTTTTTCCTTTTTCCTTTTTCCTTAAACAATAAACAGTAGTGGCAATAAGTTTTCTGAAAATTTTAATATTGAAAAATAAGCCAACCACTAGAATTGGCACCATACAATACCTCTCAAATAACTTTTAACATAAATAGTGGTAGAATTACTATTTTCATGACTTTCCTTACTCAGCATAGCCCACTACTAATTTCTTTACCATACGATAAACTAAGCCTAAAGTCACAAAGCTAGTTCTACATCACTTACCTGTGACTGGTTAACCACTAGTTACACTATTGGTCCTGTATCGCTTTAACCACTATATACAAGTAATTACAGAGCTAGTTATGCATCACTTACCCATAGCAAGTTAACTATTATATACTGGTGGTTACAGAGCTAGTTCTATATCACTTACTTGTAATAAGTAACAAAACTGGTTCTACATCGCTTACCTATGATTAGTTGACTACTATTTACAGAGCTAGTTCTACATTGCTTACCCATAATAGGTTAACCATTATAAATATACCAGCATAATAACATGTATGAAGCCTAACGATGTACCATAGGCAAAAGCAACTTTTACATTTACGATTCATTTTATTTTCTAAATCAAGTATGGGATTATTCATAATTGAATTATTTCAATATAACTCCTAATCACATAAATTTTAACTTTAAAATTAACACTCATATATTAGCAAAGAATGCACTTATGCTAGCAATATTCACTTTTAAAATATCATTTATATAAAACTCAGTATAAATATTTATTTTATGGTCAAATGAAAACTATTTGCATAAACTCAATTTAAAGAACACTCACATGTTATCAATTCTTTTACAAAAATTAAGTCATATAATACAGTTAAAATACACTCATAATTTTCCACACTTATCACCAAGCAAACTTACACATTCGGTGACTCTCCTTTACCTACACAAAACATATGTCTCTTAGGCATTTATTTCCAAATTGGGATATAAGGCATTAAAACTATATATTCGGTTTAACCGAATTCGAGATTTGTATCTAATCTTGTAAAACGCATGTTAATCATATTTCTGCTTACTTCTGTAAGCTAACCTATTGGTCACCGTTTCCAAATCTAACTTCAAAAGTCACTTAAATACTATATTTTATCCATTCTAACTTACCAATTCTTTCAAAACACATTCTCATCCAATTTAATTAACCATGTCACAATCATATAGGAAGAGTCACGGCTATGACCCATGTCTAGAATCCATACCTCCACTTGTTCCTTAATTTGCACATACTAAACATTTAAATCAGTTTTTAGGTCTTCTAGACATTTGTTCCCCTATATCTCTATTTTCTAAATCATCAAGAATCATGTCATTTTAACTTCTAAATCATGAAAAATGTACCAAATTTCACAAATTGTTTCAACAAAGGGCAGTATCAGGTTACCACTTTTGATCTCAATTTATGATATCATTCATCCTGAATTAAGTCTAGGTCTTTTTTAAAGATTTCTAATAATATGTCTTAGCTTTCAGCTACAATTGAAATCACTCAATTTAAATGTCTGAAGGCCAAGTTATGGCCAAAACAATGAGACTATGCTATAAATGTTGAAATCGCAGTTAGATTGATGAATTATTCGTGGTGCAAATCCATAGTATATCATCTTCCACATTGGCCCACATTTGACCAAGAAATTATAACTTCTAGGCAATTGATTAAACGACCAAGTTGTATGAATGGACCATAAATTAGTAATAAATACCTCATAATCATCACCAAATTCTTCATTGCCCACCACTTTAATAGCCTCCACAGACACACAATGCTCACTAACAATATCACTCATCAAAATGAGCACTTTCTTAGGACTCTCAGCTTTAACACCATTAGTAAGCAAGCCCTTATTCACCATAACTTCCGAATTGTTTTGAGACTTAATGCTCCATGACTACTCAAGCTGAGTGAAGCAGTGACCTTCTACTTCTTATTACAACTTAAGCTCTCAAAGAAGAGATAATTGGTCTTGAACGACGAGTGACCATTTGAATTTATGCTCTAAAATGTTGCATTAATAGTAGATCTACCCACATGGGCAACAAAATCGAAGATAGGAACAAATTCTTGGCTAACTATTAAAGTGTGATGCACGATGATTAGAAAGTAATTAGAGCTTAATTAAAAATCCATAACGATGTTTGTGTGTCATACCAAGTAGAAGCCAAATGGATTATATCCAATAGTTAATGCAAAAAAGAATAAAAGAAAGCAATCAAATGGATAGAGTATAGGAGAGGAGGGAATGAGAGTGACAGTGATGGTGATTATGTGAGAGAAAGAGAGATGAAATATAGGGTTTACACATATAAACACCCATAAAACTCAGAATGACCATTTTATCCTTTATTGAATTAAACCAATAAACTTTTCTAAATAAATTCACAAAATGTTCTAAACCTAAAATCTTTCAATTATTAGAACATTATAATTGGGCACCTTATCTCTAAAATTTGATCTTTTTACATAAAAATTTTCGAATTAATCGAATTCTATTTAAACAACTTCCGTTTTGATCTGTTTCAGTTCTTGTGGACTCCAATCCGAATTCTAAAACTTTTCATCGCATTCTGAAATTATTTGGTAACTTTTTCATTACCTAGAAGAATTTTTGAATTGAATCCAAAAATTACTAAATGTCACCGAAATCGTTCGGATTTCATTCAAAAGTATCACCTAAATTTCCAAAGCACATATGAGGACTTTTAAAACTAGTTCAGATTCATTCCGTAGCTTTTTGGAGTTTTTGATAATTTTCTAAAAAAGTTTCGATCGAGTCTAGAACCGTCTCTAGTCTATCCATGATCTCCATTATAACCTCAATAATACATTTAAATGTTTAAAATTACTCTAGTACATCACAAATAAAGCATACATTATAAAATGCATGTATAACACATTACCTAGTACAATTATCAAATTAGGATATTACAACATCTATTCAAAGTCTTCAAACAACTTCCATATTCTTTTTTGCCATAAACACCTTATTGGTTGTTCTAATTGATTTAATTTCCAACTCCCTTCCTTTTGGGGAGAGCATACTTCTTCTAATTTATCTTGGCTTTATTTGTTTCTCAACCAAGTCTTGACCACAAGAAGTTTCTCAGTAAACTTTTCCACCTTCTTAAATAGATTTAGTGGCAAATAAAAATGAGAGGTATAATGAATGTGTAAATTCTCTAGCACTGTAGAAACAAGTTTGCACATGAGAGGAATTTATTGTTCAAATGTCTTATTATCTTTTAAATTGAGTCAATGAGAGGCATGATGTATCTAAAAATTAGTATTTTTCCAAAGATTGAAATGCTTAGATATTTGAAAAGAAGCTCATGTGGGTTAAAAGCTGAAATCCTTGACAAACATTTACCTGTTCTAAGGAATCTGCAAAAATATAAAGACAACTTTTGGTTTTATTTATAGACAGACCTAATAAATAACTGAAGGATTAAAGAATATTAATATATAGTTGAATTGGATCAGCCCCACGTATTAACAAGACGTCATCTGCAAATATAAAGTCAAACAACTCCAACTTCTTGCATTTGTTGTGAAATTTAAAGCTCCTATAGCTCTTAGTGTTATGAACAAGCATTCTTGATAATACATTAATGCGCAAGATGAATAAATAAGGAGATATTGAATCCTCTTGTCTAGGCCCTTATAGGATTTTTAGTTAATTGGAATAATCATTTCATTCCTGATTTATTCCTAATAATCGGTTATTCCCTTGTTTAGTTGAAGAAAACATATAGAATATATAATCCAAGGGTTTACTTACTCCTTGAGTTTGAGGAATAAGTAAACTCATCACCCCTATCTTTTTCTATTCCAAGTCTATTCTAAGTGGTTGTGAATAAAATTAAGGACATATTGTACAAAAATATCCTTAAGAAATCCACATAATTACTTAGTAGTAGTAGTAATAATAATAATAACAAGAAGAAGAAGAAGAAGAAGAAGAAGAAGAAGAAGAACAATAAATTAATAATAAAAATAAAATTAATAAGAAAATTAATAATCATAATAATAAGAAAAAATCAACAACAACAATAATAGTGATGATGATGATGATAACAACAACAATAACAACAATAAGAATAAGAATAAGAATAATAGTAATAGTAATAATAAAATTAATAGTAATAGTAGTAGTAGTAGTAATAATAATAATAAAAAGAACAAGAACAAGAAGAAGAACAATAAGAAGATTAA
>JAOQMP010000008.1:20361677-20373017 GCA_027563575.1 Erythroxylum pedicellare
CATATATTTAATTACTATTTTAATTATGTCCTTATGATTAAATTTTATTTTAATATATTTTTAAATTTTTAGGATTGTATAGGAGGAATAGATGGTGCATATATTGATGCACATTTTCTGACCGATGAACAAATACCACCCAGGGCCAAAATAATTAATCCAACCTAAAATATTATGTGTTGTTGCTCATTTGACATGTGTTTTACATATGTAATGGCGCGATGGGATGGTACTGCAAATGACTCTCGAGTTCTTTTGGAAACAGTGACAAATCCAGCGAACCAATTTCCTATACCTCCATAAGGTATTATATTATTTTAAATAAAGATGGTAATTATGATTCATTTTTAATATCTTTTTGTTAATATTATGTTCTTTTTATGTTAGGTAAGTACTATTTGGTTGACTCGAGCTACACTAATATTCCTGGATTTCTTTCACTATATTGAGGTGAAAGATATCATTTACAAGATTATAGAGGCAGAGGAAGACCTCAAGGTTCACAGGAATTGTTTAACTACAGGCATTCTTCATTAAGAAATGTAATTGAAAGATGTTTTGGCGTTTTAAAAGCAAATTTTCCTATACTTAAAAACATGCAGAGTTATGATATGAAGAAACAAAAATACATCGTTATTGCTTGTTGTGTTATATACAATTATATTAGAATGTGTGGACAAAGCAATGAATTATTTAAAAGTTGTGCTGAAAATAAAGAACAAATTAGCAGAAGTGAAAATGAAGATGTAAGTTCTCAAGTGGAGTATAATATCACTCCAGCACAACTTCAAGGTATGTCTTGGAAGTGAGATGAAATTGCTAGACAAATGTAGAATGATTATATTATTTCTAACTGATTTATGTTTTTTTTGTAAATAATAGTACTATTATGTTTTCAAGAATTATAGTATGATGGACATATTTTATATTTTTGGTAATTATGTAATTTTATTATATACAATTAATGTGTAATTTTTAATAATATTTGATTTTCATATATTTAATTTTAGCTATAATGATAATTAATTAATTTAAAAATATATTGTATTATATTACACATAATAGTATAATTACAAAAAAATAGAAACATGATAATGAAACCAAACATGTTTTTGCTTTCAGTTTTTTATTAGAAATCTCAACCAAACAGGTTTTTGTTTCCAGTTTTTATATTACAAATCTCATCCAAACAGGTTTTCTTTTTCTTAGGAAAAAAACAAAAACCAAAAATAGGAAACAGAAACCAGAAACCAGAAGCGACAACAGAAAATAGAAGTGGAAACAAACGACCCCTAAGAAATCATTAATGCTTTAGGGCTTAAGTTGTTCTTCCATAAGAGTTTGAACCATAACACATCTTCCCTTTCAACTTGGAGTATTCGGTAGCAAGATTTGCTAATGAATGAGCCACTAGGGCTGCTTTCCAGATGATTTTGTCCTCTATGAAGCTTTGTTTGATCTGGGGCAAGTATTGCCTAAGTTGATTGAAGCCTTGAAAATTGCCTAACCATCTTCCTTCTTGTATGTAAAAAGGGGGTCATGCATTAAGAGGAATTCTATTTCGTAGAACTGTAAGTTCTTCCCTTTGAATTAATGGACTAACATTTGTCCAATTGTCTAGCCATAACCAAATGTTGTTCCCCATCCCCAGTCTATGGAAAATCCACGGATAGATCAACTCTCTCAAATATAGCATATGGGTAAAAATCCAAAAATACTCCCTAGTTTTTGCCAGCTGCTAGAAGTATAGATTTCGAAGGTAGGTTTCATGAAAGTCATTTAATCCATATAGCGTTTCTATCAACAAAAAGCCTCCATATTTTTTTTACACAACAATACCTTTTGCATGAGTGTGGTAGAAATTATTCCCAATCCTCCATGTCTTTTCGAAATTATTACTTCACTCCACTTAACTTTCACATTTTTGGCATTGTCAACTAAGCCTGACCATAAGAATGCCTTGATTGTTCGATCTAATTACTTGATAAATCTTTTAGGTAATATCATAAGAGTAATCTAGTGGAGATGTAAGTTGCTATGTTTATTTAGAAAATGTTACTTTGTTTATTTAAATAATAAGTTTTGTGATTTATTAGAAAATATACCTTTTTAATTAAATTTGAAAAGTGTTTTTCATTTATTATTGAGAAATTTAAGCTTTCCTTAATATTTTTAAAATAGTCTTTTGATTTTTAAGGCAATATTTTATAATTAATTAGTAAATTAATCTCTAAATAAACAATGTAAAGTACTTTCTTAATTAAATTTAGAATTGTTTAATTTAATTTTGAAAGTTGTTTCCTTTCACATTAGAAAATAATTTTCTAAATAAGAAGAAGTCATTTCTAATTAGATTATAAATAGTTTTCTAATTGAATTAGAATGTCTTATTTACAAATTTTGAAAAAGGAAATTTTCTAAATTATAATAAGTAAGAAGATTAATTTATTGAAAGTTATCTTTAACTAAATTTTGGTAAATGAGTCAATATACTTGGAAAATAGTTTCCAATTGAATCTGAAAATTTTAGGAATCAGTGAGTTTAATCTTATTTAATTATTCGAGGAGTTGAAAATGTTATTTTAGATTATGAAGATTAATAATTAGAATCAATCAAGACTTGATGTTTCATGCATATAATTTGATTATATTGGTAGGAGAATTTGTAAGGTATTAATATATATTTAATATATTTAATGCATATTTAGTCGCATATTTTTTATGTATGATATTATTACAAGTAATTTTGTGTTTGATAAAACTATTTGAAATAAAATTCCTTATGAAAATATTAGGTATACGTTGAGAACATGATTGTTACCTACCATTGTTTAAGAATAGAATCAAAGTTATGTTTATTATAAGGCTTGTTGAGTGACTTCAACCTGAATATATTTTATCTTAAATTAACGGCTCCTACTTAACTAAAATTGCATGATTCGGATGTGTGACTCAAGATCATATAAACTTAGAGGAAAGGTCAAGAATAACATATAAAACATATTTTAGTAAGAGTTGTCACCTAAGATATCTAAGAGTCACATAGGACGCGATTGATAAAGTTTATATCTACCTAATATAAGTTTAATTAATTTATTAACTCAAGACTAACTAAATTTAAATGGGATCCTAGCTCATAAGAGAGATTAGAGTACTCTTTTTAAGTAGTATTATGGGCCATTATTTTGAATAAAATAGTAGAAGTAACCAAATATGTGATGGAAGTCCTTATTGTATTTGGCTATCATGGCTTTTAATCAATTACTTTCTTTTCTTATATTTATATTTTATTTTGGGTAGACATTAACTTTATTCAGTAGTTGATACGAAGTTCTTAGTAAATTGATGTTCTTAGATACAGGTTAAGTTTGAATAGAGTTCTCAAAGTCATAAAGAAAATTTTACATATCGATTATGCAATATTGATATTATTCCCTATTGAGGATTTGGTGACAAAGTTTAGAGATATGTACACATTATATAGATGAAAAAAATGTAATGACATTTTGAGTTAACTAATATCTTATAAACTTTAATGGCAATATGTAAAATGTATGTCAACACTATGATAGCATGATGTAAGAGGATGCACAGAGTATAGATGAAAGGTATAGTTCTTTGATGGAATTGTTCCACCCAATTTAAACAACTAAAAGCATACAAAATGGAATACAATTAAAGGTATTTGCCATAGTATGATAATAGCTAGCATTAGAGGAAAATTTGATTGCATGATTTTTCTTACCAATACATGATATTAAAAAAGATCACATATATTTCTAATTCATGCTTTTGAGTATTTGATACTGAATTTGGATTCAACATTACTATAATGTTTAAGGAACCATAAGAAATATATTATTGATTAAAAGTAGTTAATCCAAGTTTATACAAATAGTTTATATATATTGGAGCAAAGGAGATTTATATTTAATATAATTGGCAAAAATGCAAAGTTAGATAATTGAGACTATCCTTTTATATCAAGTTAGTTAAATCAATATAATGAAAATCATAAAGTTATATATAAGAATATATATATCCTTTTGATTATGAATTATATGAAACTTGTTAAAATTGTTAGGTTAAAGAATAACCGAATCAATATTTGGTGAAAGGATAATGATGGTAGTGAATTGTTAGATCTTATATATATGATGTATGAGAAGTAATAACAATTCATGAAATGATGATCCTTATATTTTATTAAATTTACTAATGATTTTATAAGATATAGCTATGTGTATTAAATAAAATATTGATTTTTAATTTTTTAAAAGTTCAAATTATTTAAATCTAAGTAGAAATTAAGCATTGAGAATGTTAAAATACTTTGATGAGATTAATATGGTGAGATTTAAATCTTCTTGGTTATCTACATGGAATGAAATTGCCTAATGAATACCTACACAATTAAAGTACATAATAGTATGGATTTGAGTAAGGAGGAAAATACAATGTATGATATTATATGATGCAATATTTATTTCTTCTATAGCTAAGCATAGTATAATAACTTACCTCCAAAAGTTCCAATTAAATCAATTAGCAAAATTTCATAGTAGATATGAGATGTTAAGACATTGAAAGAGTCGAAGTTAATGAGTTTTGGATGTGGTGCTTAGTTGAAGTATATATTATCCATTAAGGTTGGAACTAAATTGAATAATAAAAGGTTGGATATAATCTTATAAACTCATCAAACAAATTGTTTGTTTTTATGAACACTTATAGAATAATGGTTCTCAAGATAAGTAATAGAAATAAGATAAATTTTGAATAAATTCAAATTTTATGATGATACATTCACTTAGAACTAGTGCCTTTGTTAATACAATTCAAATTTTATGGTGATACATTCAATTAGAACTAGTGCCTTTGTTGATACATTTGATGGTGAAAGTATATGAAACGTTTAAAGAATCACTTTCTTAATGAATTTAAATAGTTTGTTTTGTAGATTATTATGAATTTATCATATTTACAAAAGGGTTAGTGGGAGTATAGTTGTCCTCTTTAATGAGATTGTGTAGAGACATATTGCTTATAGAGAACAATAATTTAGATTTACAATTTTTAAATATATGATTGTTTAAGAATAACTCTTATTAGATATGAAAAAAGGTAACAAGTTAATTATGAGAATTAGATCTATAGAGATAGATATGGATGTTGTTTACTTAATGTCCAAGTACATAGATAATGTACTAAAGTTATTTAGTATTTGAGATTTTTGATACTTGTGAAGTATTAAAGATATCAATTATTCAATATTTGAGTTGATATTTGAGCTCAAGTTTATATGGATGTTAACTTTAGAAGTAAATCCTAGTTAAGGTATATTTTACTTAGAATAATATTATTTTAAGATTGGAAAGGTTTCAATGTAGCATTAATTACTAACCAAGCCATAATACATTTTTTATTTAGTGAAAATGATTAATTGGATAAAGAAGTTCTTTAATGAACTTGATATAATTTGTTACATTGTTCACACAGTAATATACTATCGAACATTAAAGCCATTAAGTATATAAAAGGAGCTAAGGTTTCATCAAATATCCAAGTATGTATTTAGGCAATTATGAAAATAACTGAGATGAAAGTTCTAAAATTTAAGCAAATGCTTACTATATAGAATATTGTAGAATTTTATCACTAAACTACTATCCCAACAATAGCATGATTATCATATAGTGATAAAGTAAAAGATACTTAAATGATTGGTTTAGTTCAAGTGAAAAATTGTTGGTTTATACCCTATAGCCAATCAGATGGTTATAGTTCAGTGACATAGTTCCTTAAAGGCATTCTTTATCTTACACATATTGAGATGTATATGATGTAATCTATGGGGTAAATAAAAATTGAAAAATTATGATGAGATTATAATTATAAGAATTGAATTGCATTTATATATTATTCCTAAATTATTCCTAGTCACTGTTCTATTAAGATTTTGCATTAATAGAATGTAAAAGGAATACCACACTTTATGTTTTTTCTTATAAAGGAAATAATCGATGTCATTGAATAAAGTATGAAGATGCTCAAACCAATATGTAGGCATTTGTTAAATAACAAGTTCACTAAACTAACCTTATATGAGAATTCTATTTGGAACATTACATGCATATTTATAGAAATTCTCATTTTTACGATTGTATACATGATTATTTGACTTGAGATCTCCAAAGTATCTCATATAGGGATTGCTACATCTTGATACTACTTATGACCTATTCTAGTCAAAAGTAGCTCAATCAATAGTTAATGGATATAACATGAACTGTAGAGGTAGTCGAGTGATTAATATAGGATTCATCACCTTAAATTTATTTGGAAGAATATTTCATTGTTCTCGATTAATATTGATTAAAAAATTCCTTAGTTAAGGTGGAATGCCACTTTGAAAAATAGTTTTCAAATGTTATTAATTAAATTAATTATTAATGATAGAGAACTAATATGATTGGTCTCAAAAGAATAGACATTAATTTTATGCTCTATATCTAATCAAAATATTGTATGATGAAAGGAATACATTATTTAGAAAAATCGTGCAAGAAAAAGATAATAAAAACTACTTTGACATTCGTAAATATTTGGGGGTCATAAAGCATTGCTAGATGCCAATCTTGATCCAAGGATAAAAATTGTTTAATTAGATAATTAAAGATAAATTAAAATAATTTAGTTTATCTAATCCTAAATATGATTTAAGGTTATAATTTATATTAATTGTCAACATATTTAGGAACCTAATAAGTCACACAAAAGAATAGATTAAAAAGAGAAAATGTGCTTTAATCAAGTTATACTTAACCGAAAAGTTTAAGAAACTTTAGGATTAAATTTGAAATATCTAATAAACAAGGATCGCTATTAGATATTGAATCTTATTTGGGCCCAATTAGTATTTAATTAGAATTAATTGTAATTCTAATTAAACTTTAATTAAAATTAGTATTTTATTTTAATTAAATTACTAAATGGTCCATAACATATTATAAATAAACTTAGGCTCTAAATGAGCGAACACTTCTTATCTAACCCTCTATACAACAGTTGTAGAGTTTTCTCAACACTTTTTATGGATATTGTTAGAGGCCAGATGTGTGTGTGACTATAGTGATTGATATAAGCCAATTTCAAAAACAGTTTAAGGGAAGTAACAAAAAAAGCTTTGATCTTCACAATAAAGTATGAATTATGATTCAAGCTTTATTATATTTTATGTGTCAATCATGTTATAGAATTGTAGTGATCTTCTTTCAAAAAATTAAATGAGAAAGTTTCGTATTTTAAATGTGAGATTGTATCTCTCCCTAGTTTTCCATCATACTACTATATAGTGGGTGAATAAATTATGTATTTTGAAATATCTACTATGAAATACGTGAACTATAAATAACAAAAATAGTGTGATAAAGAGCTTTGAATCACTTGATAAGAAGGGAAAAAGTTTATTGTTATGTAACATTTCCACCTTCTCTTATTGAAAGATTTGTTACATCTTAATTATAAATATTTGCTACACCATTTTATAAAAGGTAAAAAAAGGCTTTATTTAATTTCACTTACTAAAAATTTATTATTATTTTAAATTATTAAAGAACATCCTTATAGTATTTTAAAGGGTAAAGGATACCTATCTCTCACATGGTTTCACTAATTTCACCAAAAAATCTTATGAAAGTTCTCATGTTTATCTAAATTTTTTTTGTGTGGACATCAATGTCACATAAAGACAATTGATAATTAATAAACCAAATCAAAAGTATGTGTCAAACAAAATGATTTATTAATTTATTACATTAATATAACATTAATAAATTGATACATTTGTATATGTATTAGTTTAATATGATAACGAATTCATTCTTTTAATAATTTTTTTTTAACCAAGATGGAGTGCTTCGAAGAAGTTATTTTAAAGGGCCCAATCATAGACATTTATAGATATAAGAAGTTATCTATATGATGAAGCTTCAGCAGATTAAACAAGAACTTAAAATCCTCAACAAAGGAAGATATAAAAATATTGCTAAGGCTATCTTTAATGTTAAGAAAGAGATCAATTTGATCCAAAGCTTTCTTGACCAATTCCCATATGATGAGAATCTCTAAGAATAAGAAAACAATGCTTTAATTAGATATAATCGATAAATGACAATCAATCTTTCTATTTTGAAGCAAAGGTCAAGTAACTAGTGACTTAAGGATGGTGATAAGAACACCATTTTCTTTGATAAAATGGTTTTGTCAAATAGGAACTATAATATAATTTCTTATTTGTTAAACAAGAGTAGATCTTTGATTAATTGCTAAGATGAGATCAAACAAGAAGCTTTAAACTTTTTCTTTAATGCCCTTGGCACTTTCATAAATTACTTTTCTTCTGTTTAGACTATAAGCTTTATAAAACAACAACAACTCCCAGTAATAATCTTGTTAACGCGTAAGGTCTGAAGAGGTCTAATAGTATGTAGCTTTACCCCTAACTAGTAGAGAGGCTATTTCCAAATGACTCATATGAAGAGGAGAGGTTGTAAGCTATATAATCAATGATAAGATCCCTGCATAAGAAGTTGATCTTTTGTTAAAGCCTTTCAATGAGAATGATGTTGAAGCTACTTTATTTAGCCTTAAGCCACAATAAATATCCTAGTCTAGATGGTATGAATGCCTTCTTCTTCCTTAAAACTTAGAATCACACTAAACCATTAATCATAAAAGCAGTCCTTGAAATCTTCCAGCAATAAAGAATGCTTAGGGAACTTATTAAAACTTACATTTCCTCATCCCTAAAGTACATTCCCCTAGTTCTCTTAAGGAATTCTGGCTCATATCTTATTCTCATACTGCATGTAACATTATATCTAAGTTACTAGTTAGTATGCTTAAAGTTATCGTTAATTTTCTTATTAATCCATCTTAAAGGGATTTTATCAAGGGAAGATATATTAGATACAACATCCTAATTGCCCAAGATATATTTAAGAGATATAATAGGAAGCATTATAGAAATAATTGTCCCATTAAAATAGAGTTATAAAAAGCTTTGGATTCACTTGATTGGAACTTCATCTTGAATACTCATAAAGTCTTTAAATTCCCATATATTTTTGTGGAATGGATAGAGCAATATGTAAACACTATTTCTTATAGAATTTTGGTTAATGAAATGCCTACAAAGATCTTTAAATGAGCTAAAGGATTGAGACAAGGAGATCTATTGTCTCTTTATCTCTTCACCTTAAGTATAAAAGTGCTTACAAAAATAATCAAGGTTGTGATCAACAAAGGGTAGAACTTCAAATATCATTCAAAATGAAGGAGAATAAGGCTATGCAACCAAGTTTTTGTAGTTAACCTCTTTCTACTCTTTAAAGTTAATGTCAACTTAGTTAGTTCCCTCACAACTATTATAAACTCATTCAAAATGCTATCTGGTCTCTCCATTAAGAAGGATAAGTTCTAATTGTTTATGACTTTAAGTACACAATATTCTTCTACTTTGCTCTCAAATTTGATAGGATTAGAATTCATGAAGCACCCTTTCACTTATTTAGGCATTCTACTATCCAGAAAGAGGCCTTTATCCTTACATTTCAACCCATCAATTGGAAAAATCCAAAGAATAATCTGAAGCTGGTGTAATAAAAGCCTCACTCTTGCACACAAAATCTAATTAAAAAACTCAATATTAAATAGTATTCATACATACTGGTCTTTTCATTTAGTACTTCCTATAAACATCATCAAATGTGTTTAAAAACTCATAAGAAGATTTTTATGGTTAGGGGAATCAATTAAAAATGTCTTAGAAAAAGTCAAGTGGAAAGATTTATGCCTAGTAAAGGATGAAGGAGGCCTAGGAGTGCTATCCATTAAAGTCACTAATAAAGTATTCATAATCAAGAGGATTTGAAAGATACTGAAAATCGAGCATAATATTTAGGTAAGGTGGATTCGTACTCAATATTTAAGAAAAATCAATTTTAGGTCTATTAAGCCAAGATATGATTCGTCTTAGACCATGCTTCAACTGCTCAAGCTTAAAGAATTAGTGAGATTGGAATTTCAACAAAAATTATGAATAGAGCTACCAAATTTTTTGTATGATAACTAGAATACTCTTAGTATATTAAGTTGCATTCCAAATTTAAATTATCTCAGAGGGTCATCCCTGATATGGAAATAATAAAAGAAACTCTTAGTAAGGTTAGAACCATGTCTCATCTTTTTCCAAACTCTCCCATTATCAACCATATGCTAGTCTCACACTAAAAAAATGCACTTATGATTATGTTCTATAGTACAAACACTCATCAAGCCAATTCTTAAATAACTCTTGTAGATATCTCTTAAGAGATAAAGCTCCAAAGGTTAGATAGTAAAAACTTGTATTGTTTAAAAAAGCTTAGCCAAGGGCCTCTTTTATCTTTTGTTTAACAATAAAAGGAAAGCGAAACACTTTGGATAGATTGAACATATTCCTAAACAAAATTGATGTTTGTGTAGTTTGTAACCAATAGTATGAATCACTGTATCATCTCTTCTTTAATTGTCCATTCTCATTGTATGTATATAGTAAAATTAAAAGCTTATGTAACACCTCTTCAACCACCACAGATTGTAAGGAGATGTTAAATTGGTTATATAACAAGCATAGGAATTGTAACGGGGATTTTATTGCCTATAAAATATCTTTGAGTTGTACAATCTATAGATTGTGGAGGGAAAGGAATCTAAGAATTTGTTAGCACAAATCCACTTAAAAGTAAGACTTATTGTCAAAGCTCATCTATTATATTAAGGAGCAGGTGATCATCTTGCAACCCTAACTCAGATGTAGTTAATGCACATTCCAAAACTGATGATTGCCTACTTGTGTTGATGGTTTTATTTTGTCTTTACTTATTGCCTAGGTACTCAGACCTCCTCCTCTATATAATAGCAGGTACAAGGCTCCTATGGAGAAAATAGTTAGCCTTGTGAAGCAACTCTCTTTCTCAATTAAAACCTAACAACTCTTTTAGATATAGTTAGAGAGATACTGATTGGCACCAAATACTTGATCTTTATAGCCTTATAGCTTGATTTTGCAAAAGAGTTGTTAAGTTCAACTAGTAATTTATTATGTATCTATCTCATTTTTGATACGTCAATGCATTTTAATTTTTGAAAATAAAAGGATAGTAGTTGGATCAAATTAATAAGTATTTATTAATATTAAAAATTACTCAATTTTTTATATTTAAAAATGTGAATATAAAAATATAAAAATTAATTGTCTTATTATTAACATTACTATAAAATAAATAAAAGTTGATG
>JAOQMP010000008.1:20373471-20383572 GCA_027563575.1 Erythroxylum pedicellare
AAATAATTACTTTATTATCCTATTAAATTAAATCGATATATTACTAAGAATTAACGAATATAATTTAATTTTTAAAATTAAATATTATTATATTATTAATATAAATAATAATATGTAAATATTATAAATTAATATACCAATATATTTGACATATATTACTGTAGTATTTTGCTAATTCTCGCAAATTATCTCCTCGTATATGGTTCTCCACGTGTAGAAAGTTTCGTCATATATGTGTTTTATTAGCATTTTGAGTAAAGAAAGTTGCAGAGAGTCTAACGGAATTTCGGGTAAGCACGAGGCCCTTTTATAAGAAGGTCCAATTTTATCAATTGCAGAGAGTCTAATATATCTATTGTTACATTGGTAGATTAATATGTCCAATTTTATCCTTGATCATTTTTCCGCTGTAGACAATTGACGTGGTTTCTATTATTAATGTTGGTGATAGGCAAATCTAGTTGTGATTTTAGAATCATAAGTTTCACATCATTATTATAAGCAACCAAAATTCATTATGGGAGTAGGTTTCCTAGTGTTTTTAATTTCTTGTATCGTCTGTCTATTCAATTGTAGTCTTATAAATCTTCTTTCTTCTATTTGTTTTTCATTTTTCTCCATTTAGTGCCACTAATGTGTTATATATTGGCGTTTGATGTTTCTAGGCGACAAATCTTCAAATGATTATGAGTTATTTATTTATTTATTTCCTTTCTAGTCAAAGATAAGTACTCTTTCGCTTTGTTACTCATAATTATATCAACAAAATGGATCCTTTAACCTACTTTGGTGATCTTAAATTTTGTGTAATTACTAGGAAATATAATGAGTTTTATATTGATTTTTCTCGGCAATGAATAATTTCTTATCTATGTAATTCCAACTACGTTAAGATTTAGTTTTTACAACAAATGCTTTTGGTTTGAATTTTATGAATAAATTCAAAGGAATCCTATATTATAAGTGGCTTGTTAACATTCCCACTCTCTACGTACATGTCAAACTATTTAATGAACTACCAATTGTAATTGCGCTTGTATTTCAAGTTAATTTCATAAACACTACATAGAATTTTTTTTGTTTTTTTGTTTACTAGACTAAGCTTTGCTAGCGCAAACAACAATTAGTATGTCTTCTCTTTAATATTTTACAATAAACGACATGCTATCATTTATGCTTATAAAGATGATAATTCTTGAATGCAATTTTGTACAATGCTTAATATGGGCAAATCCATTTATGACATCTGAAATTGTATTAAGTCTAGAGTGAGATGCTCCACAAAATTAATCAAATGCCTAAATTTAATTATGTAGTCACTTGGGACATATATATTACAGAAGTTGTATAATAAACAAATATACGAGCAATAATGAACCTCGTATTACTTGGATATGTGAAAGTTGCTACCAAAACCTTCAACTCATTTACTAAGACTAAATAGTTATAAGGCACTACAATTTGCATGGTTTCTAATGGACAACTTTTTTCACCGTTGTTAAAACTATGATTGATTCAACATTCACTTTTTATTATTACATTGACAAAAATATTGCGTAATATTAGATATTTGTAGATTCATCTTATCATTACCACAAAAGAAATTTGACACGAAAAAGAATCAAAACACAACGAACGTATACAATCAATATACCTCATGTAATGACATTTTGCAACCACGAAATATTGTTTTACCATGATAAACCATGTCTTCTCTAAAAAAAATTGAGACCATGCCTTTCAATCTCTGCTAAATTTTGGAAACAATATTGAACAACGTTCTAAATTTAAACTCTTCCTATGTGATGTATCTATTAAGTAAATAAGAAGTGCAAAAAAGCATATGCTTTATTTCCACTCATATACTTTATGTCAGCAACTTTAACAATAAATTATATTTTTAATAAATCGGATTAATATTTTAGTAATTTTAGTTAATGCCATAAAAATTTATGATTTAAAATGTAATTTATCCTTCTTTTTAACAAAGAATATTACGTAATTGATTATTGCGCAACTTCGTGTCACTTTCAAAATTTGACAAATACTCGAGAAAATATCTTCTTCTTCTTTTTTTTTAACTTTGAACATTATGGAATTATTTTTAATTATTTAAAACAATAAAGTAAGTGTTTTACTTTTTTAAAATTGTAAAGATTGGCTACATTTACCTATACCGCCAGCAGATGGGGCCGAGTTGATGCGTTCAGACTTCAGAGTGTGGAATAGGGGTAATATAGTCAATTAATTTTGACGGATGCCATACCAGTAATAGCTAAGACAAGGCATTGAATTGGAAGCACTGCAGAGTGGGGTCACCAAAACGACGGGTTGCATTGTCAACCAACCGTTAACTGCATAATTAGGAGGTCACTTTCAAGTGCCACGTCTCAAGAGTAAGTTAACCGGACCCGAGTTAAAACCTGAGGAAGTCATCCTTTTTGTCACGTCTCAGTCTTTTTTAAACTTTTAGGTACTGAACTTCTCTCGCCCTCTTTCTGTCGTTTTCCGTGATGCAGCTTTTAATGAATAAGAGCAGTGAGACCGACACGTGCAAGTCTAGTTTCCGCATATCTCCATGAAATCCAACGGCGCCCGTAAGAAGATTCCTTTTTAAAAATTTCTTCACTTGGTAGGCTTTCGCTGTAGCCAATTCCCTTTACTTCACTTGATCTCAAAGCTTTTTCTAAAACAGAGGGTAGTGGCGTAAGAAAAAACCAAAAGAGCATGTAGTGGGCCTTGGGCTTTGAAACAAAATGAGTAATATGATAGCCCTGTATTGAAACGAAATATCATGTTGATTATCATTTTCGCTTTCCACACTACACAGATCCTCTTTCTAGGGGACAAGAAATCAACAACACTATATGAACAGAGGGAAATTTGTATTGCATGTATACAGTACATACGTATGTATGTATTACTTTGTTTTGCAAGTTCATTCGTGCGTGTTGGTAGCCTCCCACGCCAATATTGGAGAATTATGAGACGCGCCCGTGTAAGTAATTAATATAAGAAATTGAGTAATTCAATTCAAGCATCAGCTTTTTATTGAAAGGAGATGTGTATGAAATGCATCATATAGAGAGTTAGACGAGAAATTGAATTCCACTCCAAATTTAACTATAAAACAGTTAGGGAAAGGACTCTTCTTTTTACACCCTAACTGATCTCAAGGATTAAATTGTTGATCTAAAAGGTGGCTTAGAGGACTAAAAGGAGCAATATGATAAAGACAATTACAAATGTGGGATTTATTTGTACTACTGTAAAACCAAGTTATTCAAGAATTAGAAGTATAATAATCTTATCAACACCATGTTGAAAAGGCTCGAGGTTTATACAAAGCTTGCACAAAATAGGTACCTGACATTTCCTTCGCTCAGGCTCACATTAAGGACACCTTTGTTAATTCCGAGCCCCTTATACTAATAAGTTTATTGTCAAAGAAGTTAATTGCATGCGATAAAAAGGGAGTTATAACAGATAAACCAAGTTTTTCTATCTTTTTATTAATTCCTTCTTTGTAATTGCCCCCCTTAGTTTATAAAGGTATTTATGTTGGATGACTCTCTGTCTGTATGCAATTTTTGATATCTCAGTATATCTCCACTTTAGTCCTTTAACTTTGATATTATCCTACTATTGTATCGTTATATACTTCGCTTTAAAGGTATATGTGAAAACATCATTATCATCATTATTACATAGGTTGAAAGTGTCTTTAGACATCTGCTCTAATCATCATATCTTGTGATTTAGCGATTAAGCTTTACTTCTTACTTTGACTGCATATTTTTGAAGATCAAAGTGCTTTAAAATTTTACAAAACGTAAAACTTTAATGCTTATATGTTAAACTTTAATTCTTTTCTTTTTTCCTATAATGATGGTAGAATTTAGAGAGAAGCCATGAAAGGAAACACACTCAAATTTTCATTCATTTCAAACGTCTACTTTTCAAAACCAAGTATGATTACAATGATAGCTAAGCCTTGTTTTTATAGACGAAGTAAGAGAATACAAATAAACTACTTTTGAGGAAGGAATATATTCCCTGGATATAATCATGACAACTTTAAAAAGAAAAGATACTTTAAGTAAAATCATTACACACTTTTAAAAAAGCAAATAATGAAAAAATTCATGAAGGATAAGAAAAAAAAATCTTGTGAAGTTGTGTGAACCTCAAAGATTCTTGTATCAATACACTAAAAGACACATAACTATAATACTCTATAATGATGTCTAGTAAGGAAAGTCTCACATTGGGGAATGGAATCCATCTCATCATTTATCACGAATTAGTTTGTGCCATGACTAAATATTGGACGGAGAGTTTGGATCATTTGAATTGTTAGTGTGAGAATAGACTATATAGGTCTTTTGTCTCTTACTGGGACTAGCATCATCTGTGTGAAGTTTATGTTGGAATTGATTTAGCTCTTCTTTATTGGGGATCTAAATGTCATCATTAGGGTCTTGAGCATCCTGGAAGAGAAAGGTTGGAGGTTATGAAGGTCCTTCAATGTCTGTGGCATCTTGGACTTGGGCTGATTCATCAGTTTCATACATTGGGCTATTTAGGCTTGGTATATCTACTTATGGCATTTTAGGTTCACCAAGAACAAAGTTGCCTGGGTAAGGTTCAATAGAAGTAGAGATGATAGGTGTATGCTGAAGAAAATGATCAATCTCCTTCAGAAAATCCCTAAGAGATTTAAGTACCATCTCCTTATACCTTGGCCAATAGAGTGAAGCATTTTGAAAATAGACACGATTTTTAGAATAAAGTTCACCAACACATGTTGCACAATATGGACAATGGAGGATAAAGAAACACTGTGTAGATTGTCTCTTATAAGATACTTCCCATAATCGATGTTGTTTAATGACTATGGAAAGTTGTCTCTTCCATTCCTCGAGTGGTTGATACCACTCAAGAAATGTCCATAATAGAGACCTTTCATTGTCTCAATCACACAGATATTGGTAGACCTGTAGAGGAGGTAAGGTAATAGAACAAGCATAAACGGCTAAGAGTGCCTAGAGATACCATAATGCATTCTTAAAAAGTGGTCTATTAAGGAAGAATAAATTAAGGTAGGGTGCTTTGAGATTAAACAAAATGGTGCTACAAAGTGAGTTGGTTTCACTGAGGAATAGGTGTAAATAGTGAAACAAACTCATACAAGCAAGAGAGGCAATTTCAGAAACATTAGTGGGGGTAGTAGTAATAGGAGGAAAGGATTTTTCTATTTTTGCAGTAAGAGGTAGGTTAGCGAAGGAAAAGAACAAAATATTAGTATTGAAAGGAAGAGATAAAAAGTCAGCTAAGATGATATCTTTGGCAAGGTGAATGGTGTATTTATAGTGGGAAATCTTCTTTAGAAAGATTCCTTAAGGATGCAAGTAGATACGAATTAAGTATTTACTAGCCTTGGTTTGTTCTAAATTCCAAGGTTGAGGATTCTTTCTTAGCAACTTGGATAAGGATAGGGTGTAATTTTCCACACGTAGCACGAGATCTGAAAAATGTAATATCTCTTGAGCTGTATGTGGACCTGGTTGATAATCCTTAGATTGCATACCCAAATACTTAACTTCATTGGTTCCAATGGGACTCTTTTTCGCTAAAAGAATAATGTCATACTGTTTAGTAAGATCCAAGAATGTCAATAGTAGGGCCTTATATTCTTCATATGGTGTAGGAACTTATGTAAGTGTTAACACATTTTGATGTCTGTGTACGGAGTGAAATAAGATCGATACCTGAGGCTTATGGGTAGGATTTGTAAATATGAGGCTTTACTATATACGTTCATCCTAATTAGAATGTCTAGGCTGGTAGATGGCTTCCAAGTACTTTAGTCCACACTGTACATTGTGGAAAGAATCTAATCCCGATTTTTCTTTTTGTGATAAGCCCAATCTTAAATGAGTTACCATCAGCGACAGTAAAATATGTTTCATGAGAAGTCCATGCTTCAGGAGGTAAAATATTGGTCTTTATGATTGTTCTGCTAGATCCAGTATCCATAAACCTAATAGCCTTGATGGATCTATCATATTTGTCCTGTCGAAGAAGTGGATCTGGACATACGGATGAGAAATTTTAATTGGTTGATGATCCAGTTTCAGACATGTCTGTTGTAACATGTATAGAGAAGACGATTCTCTGTCATCAAAGGTAGTTGTCATCAGAGGAAGAGATAGACACAATAAACTTTGTATCCTCATCTTCAATTGTTTGTTCTTCAATAAGATGTTCAAGGTTATCAAAGGAATGAATAGGCAAGATTGACTGGATAGATTCTAATAACTTAATATCCTTCCTGCTTTTGTGAGGACACTGTCTTGCAGAATGTCTTGGTTATCCACAGAAAAAACATTTATCAACCTTTTGAGATTGAGGAGATTTTCATTTGAAGAAACAAATAAATCTTTTTTTTCTTCTCATTCCTTCTAAAGGTTGTCTTAAAGGGCTTATAGCCTTCCTTGGAAGGTATATAAGATCTATGGAACTTCTAGCTCTTGTAGTATAGCTTCTTGAGATGAGATTTCTTCTTGTTACCGCAATTACAATCTTTCTTTTCCTTACATTTGATTTTCAAATACAACTTCTTGCAAGCTTTTTGAAAGATAGGACCGCCTTGCATCATATTCTTAAAAAATGCTTGTTGATCACAGAGTTTATCCAGAAAGGATAAACCAAGTTGATAAATTTCTCCATAAGTAATATTTGTCACATTTCTATGTATGGTTGCAATGGTTCCTTGCAATTTTGGCTATAAATCATTCGGCAAGGATGAGATAAAACTATAATGGAGATTCACGTCATTTGATGTATTTAGAATATAGTATCTTTCTGTCATGTGTTGAAATGATTATGAAAATCACGTCTATTAAGTGAACAATATTTCATTTCAAAATATTCTTGACGAACTTGCTTGTCAATGAGTTGGAAGTCACCAATGAACTCTTTATGGATGATACCAAAAAGAATACTTATAGAAGTGACTTGTATATACTGTAAACATCTGTAGTCCTCAGGACTTTGCCACCATTCTCGTAGAGCACCAGTGAAGCAAGAAGTGGACTCAGAAAAATATCCCATAAAGGAGTATTAAGTTGAGTCATTTGCAAATCTAGTTATACTCCAAATTCATCTTCTTAGGAGGAGCGTCAAAGGTAAACCCGGGACCTAAAGTAGGTTTAGTTGGTTGTACTGGAACTTCTGACGGTGATGATCTGAGTGTTTTAGAAACTGTTAAGAGGAATCTGCAGATGATTTTGAAATTGTAGAAGATTGTTCTAAGGATTCAGGAGTAATGGTTTGCTCAGATTGTTCAGACCGTTCAGGAGTAATGGTTTGCTCAAAATACTCAGAAGGTTTAGGTGTAATTTCTGATATGGGTTTTGGAACCTTTAGAACCTGAATAGATGGAAGAATTACAATGAGCTCAAGTGCTTTATCTTTGGCTAAAGAGGATGTAGGCTGAGCTTTTGGTGGAGATGTAGGTGGTGTTTTAATCTGCGATGGTTTATTCCTTGGATTCATAAGTTTTGTATGTGAAGTAGAAGGAATGGATAAATCCTTTGGTTTTTTAGGTTGAGGCTTTGGTTTTGTAGATTTCTTAGGTTTATTGGAAAGAGGATGAATGTGTTGTTTGATCAAAGGATAATTCATCTTGAAGACTTTTCATAATCAGCAGCGTCTAGATAGGTAAGGTAAGAAGGATAAGCATACATAGGTTGAGAACTTCATCAGTAGGATTAGAAACAAAAGTTCCTTGAGAAGTTATTCCTGTGGCTAGAACATAATGACTAAAGATAACCCTATTGGCATCATCAGTGCTTCGATGTAAAGGAAGAAAGTCTTCCTCATACGGTTGAACCATCATACAAGGTATGAGAGCAAGAGATAAATTAGGAATATTTGGAATTATTGGCTATGGTTTGGAGATTGACTCTGAATAGTAGCTGCCAATAGGTTTTAGCATCTCACCAAGAGATTTTGGCTTGAATCATTCAATATATTTGCTTGAATCCTCATTATAATCATCCTAACGAGGATGATATTGCCGAGAAGGCATACAACAAGTCTTTGACTTTTTCTTTCTTTGTCGCCATTAATTATACAACTCATCATCATTATCACTGTTTGAGTCAGGATTCATATGTACTTCACAATTTTGCTCACACATAGAAGGATCTGTATCCCAGATGAAATGTCCATAATGATGGCTTACATAGACCGGATCTCCATTATATTTTACATAATGAATTAGAGGGTCTTTGCCTTTTGTATGAGATATAACAAGTTGTAGCATTAAAACTAGGCCAGAAGTATTTGAAGTACTTAGTTGATCATCAGTAGGCCTGGTGTAGATAGATTTCACTGATCCATCTCGAAGAGTCTGAAGAATTAGAGGAGTGATCTTGTGAAATGAGTGCCTGTGATGAGTGTGGAACATCTTCTGGTAATTTATGATCCATTCGGTTGGCATCAGCTTTTCCAGCTCTTTTGGAGTCAACTGCTTCGAGATCTAGATGATAGTATTGTGATCAACGATCAGTAACCTTGTAAAGAGCATCTGAAGTAAAGTTTGAAAAGTTTAGATCTACAATATGATTCTGAAGGCGATATATCATCTGATGATATAACGTAGCCATTACTGCTGTAGGGTCTTAATCTGCTCCAATGATCTGGATCTGGACTTGGAGTTTGTCAGATAACTTTGGATCATCTAACATGATGTTGAAATCAGGTGCTATAGTGAGGATGACATTTCTATTGTTGAGAGTTGTGAGCAAGGTACCCATTAGAGCATTTTGGTACGTTATGTAGGCAGTGTCAAGAAGAGATATCCTGGCTATAGCAGGCATTCCCTTTCTTCCATGGAGAGTAAGAACAAGTTGAACTTCTCCAGCATATAGATGCTTATGGTTTTGCTCTCTCTAAAGAGAGATGAGCTCCTTCGGGAGCTCCAACTTTACATACTGCTCTACAGAAGAAGCTTGTAAAATGCATTGTTCAAGAAGAGAACTTTAGATGATTTATTTTATTTTTGGTCTTTTTGTATATATAAGAGTACGAATACTACGAGTCCAAGAATTATCTCTAGAATATATACTGTACATACTAAGTAAAGGAAAAGAAGACTCACAAACACAATTTTCTACAAGAACATAGGAAATTTCTATAAGGTTTTCTATCCTATTAGACAAGTTACGTTTGACACTAGAAGGTAGATCGACAACTGAAAGAGTATGTGAAAGATGAACAGGGTCATTATTCATAGGTTCACTCCTGCTTTTCTCGTCTCCTTTCTCTTATCAAGAATAACATAGCCTACTCATCATACATGATAGCTTGGGTTTTTTCTTCTTATGAGGGACTTAAAAAGAGGATGAACCTTACAGCAACTAGTAAAATTATTCCTTTATAACTAGCAGGTTGCAAGCTCGAGTCATGTAGATAGACTTTTTGTAATAAATGCAAAGGGAAGGCTGCGATAAAGTTGCGTACTTTAATGACCCTCTTCCAACACTCTCAAAACAAGGAGTATTACATATCGAGATACTTTGTGTTATTAGGTCCTTGAAGGACTCTCTTGAACTTAAGGCCTTTTATATCAGGATCTAGTCTTCGAATTAAATGACCCTTCTAGATTAAAGGCTTGTGGTCTTAATACTTGGTGTTCAAACTATAAAACTGAAGGACCCTCATATAACTAATGTTCATGATTTTAGGATTTGGTTCAAACCAAAAAATTAAGAGTTTGTTTGTTTCTATTTATATTTCTAATTATATATTTTTTAAATTTAATAAAAAATATTTATTTGAATTTTTAGTTTTAGTTTCTACCAGTTTTCAAAATTGATGAAACCACAAAAAGTGGTTTTTGTTTTTGTTTATATTTTTTCATAATCTGATTTTCTATCAACTATATATATATATATAAAATTTAATTATATAGTATATTAATTACTAATAAAAATTATAAATAAATAAATTTAATATTATATATGTAATTAATTAAATTTAATTATTAATAAAATTTATAAATCATTTAGTTTGATTTAATTTTTGTAATTA
>JAOQMP010000008.1:20389444-20399554 GCA_027563575.1 Erythroxylum pedicellare
ACATCTGGTACAAATAATCTCTGATTCAACTAAAATGTCCCATTTCTCAACTCAAACTTAGAACTCAGATTCTGTGTTAACTTCTCTATAATTTTCACAAATTATGAGTCCTTGCTTTGAGCTTTTCCAATCCTATCATGTAATAATGGTCTAAGTTTAAACGTAGTTAATTATGCTTCATTCTGCCTCAAACTTAGCTTGGCATTCAGTGCTCTCAGTTGAACTAGATTTCGAATCCTCGATGCTTTAATTTGTACTACACTGCTATTGGATTTCCTGCTTAATACATCAGCTACAACATTAGCCCTACCTAGATAGTATTCTATTGTGCAATCATAATCCTTAAGCAACTCAATCCACCTCCTTTGCCTCATATTAGGCTCCTTTTGACTCAATAAATATCTCAAACTTCGATGATCTGTAAAAATCTGAAACGTTTCACTATATAAATAATGTCTCCAAATTTTCAAAGCAAATATTACTACAGCTTTAGTTCATGAATCGGATAATTGAACTCATAAAACCTTAACTGTCTTGAAGCATAAGCAATCATTCTACCATACTATATCAAAACACACCCTAACCCTTGGTGTGAAGCATCACTATAAACATCATACCCTCCATATCCAAATGGGATAGTCAATACTGGCGCTGTAGTTGATCAATATTTTAACTCCTCAAAGCTCCTTTGACATTCATCAGTCCATCGAAAAGGTACGTTTTTCCTAAAAAACTTTGTTAAAGGAGCTGAGATCAATGAAAACCCCTCAACAAACCTCCTTTAAGAACCTACTGGCCTAAGAAAACTCCGAATCTCTGACACATTTCTAAGTGCTTCCCATTTCATCACTACCTCAACTTTCTTTAGGTCTACCTGTATGCCCTGTCTAGATACTATATGACCCAAGAACACCACCTAATCAAGCCAGAATTCACATGTACTAAACTTGATGTACAATTGCTTCTCTCTCATTATCTATAAAATTAACCTCAAATGCTCATAATGTTCCTCGACTATACCAGGATATCGTCTATAAATACAATAAATGATCTAAGTAAAGTTGGAATACTTTATTCATCAATGCCATAAAAGCAGCCGGAGCATTTGTTAACCCAAAAGATATCACAAAAAACTTGAAGTGTCCATATCTGGTTCTGAACGCACTCTTTGGTACATCAGCTTCTACTATTTTCAATTGTTAATACTCTAACCTCAAATCTAGTTTAGTAAATACCTGAGCTCCCTGTAATTGATTGAGTAAATCGTCTATTCTCGATAGGGGATCCTTATTCTTCACTATCACCTGATTCAATTGTCTTTAATCAATGCACAGTCTCAAAGTCCCGTTCTTCTTCTTCACAAATAAAATTGGAGCTCCCAAAAGTGACACGCTAAGTCTGACAAAACCCTTATCTTATAATTCCTGCAACTGAGTTTTAAGTTCTTTAAGTTCCACAGGTTCCATCCTATAAGGATAAACGGATATAAAAGCAGTACCTGGGACAAGGTCAACGATGAGGTCTATTTCCGTATCTAGTGATAATCTCAGTAATTTAGTAGGAAAGACATATAGAAAATTCCTAACAACAAGACTATTGTAATATCTGCTCAACTCTGCTATCAATCACATAGGTTAAATAAGCCTCACATCCACTTCGAATAAGTCTAATAACACTCATTGATGAAATCAATATGGCTAACACTACTTGACTAACACCTAGAAATATTATTCTTAGTTGAGTAGGAGATTCAATAATAACCTCTTTAGTGTAATAATTTATCACAGCTCTATGAGTAGTAAGCCTGTCTATACCTAAAATAAGGTCTATTTCTTTCAACTGCAATACTATCAAATTGGCTTTCAGTTTAACCTGATCAATTCAAATAATACACCCTCTACATACTTCTCCAATTGTTATAGTACTACCTACTGGAGTACTCACCTCTAAGCTAAACTCCAACATCTCTCTCTCCCAATACAATTGAGATGCTAGATGTGGGGTAATAAAAGAATGCGTAGATCGTGGATCTAACAATGCAAATGCCTCAGGATCAAAGACATAATATACTTGCAACAATATTTAGGAAACTTTGTGCCTCTTGTCTAGTAATGGTGAAAATCCTGGCCTGAGACTGTGGTTGGTTACTCCGTACTTCAGTTAAAGTCATATAATATACTTGCAGCAACATCTAGGAAACTTTGTGCCTCTTATCTAGTAATGGTGAACATCCTGGCCTAAGACTGTGGTTGGTTACTCCGCATTTCAGTCCTAACATTAGGACCTGCTGAGATTGCTTTACCCCTACCTCTACCTCTCTGTCTTGCTCCACTGGCTTTACACTGCTGGATAATCATCTCCATCGCTGGTTCTCCTCTCACTCCAGACCATGCTCCTAAAGTTGCTGGACAATCTCTAATATGGTAATCTAAAGGGTCATGACGCAACCAAGCTCCCATTACCTTCCAATATACTCCACCATGTCTTTTTCCACAATGTTCACAACTGAAAATTTGTTATGTTTGTCCGTTACAAATCGGCCCTTCAGATGCCTAGCCTCTACCACGACCAGAATGAGCAAAACTGCCTCTAGGTCTAAACATTAATTGCCTCGATCTAGACTTTGATCACGTTGGTTTATTATATCATTTACTAAATTTTTAGCCAAAGTCAGCTTGAAACTCACCATGCCTTTTAGACCTGAACTATTATCTATACTCTTTTTATTCATCCTTCAGTAACTGATCAATTCGAATCTAAGCAGCTAGTAGCTTGGTAAAACTATTCAGATTTGCAATAGCCAATCTTGTCCTAATCTCCTTATTCAAACGATCCTCAAATCACCTACATTTATCTTTTTTAGTTAGGTTCAAAGCAGTAACATATCTTGATAGTTCATTGAATCGTACCTCATACTCAGTTACAGTGAAATTTCCTTGTTTAAGATTAAGAAATCCTTTCATCTTTTTATCCAAATAGATCTTTGGCATGTAATTATCTTTAAAGACCTTCAGGAAGTCCTCCTATGATAATCTGCAAGGTCGGGTAGAACTACCTGGAGCTGTCTTTAACCACTGATAAGTTGGACTTGAAGTAATGAAACTGCATAGTCAAACCTCTCATTAAGCTCACAGTTCATCTGATCAAGTACTCACTCTGTTCTCTCCAGCCAACCCTTTGCCTCAGCAAGATCTGTACTTCTATAGAAGTCGACAACCCTCTGCTTCCGAAGTTTATCGTACCTCCTTTGTCTCCTCTCAAGGACTCTCTGAGGTATTTGCTCATACCGGGGTACAAGGGACTCTCTATTAGCTCCTATTGACTCAAGGTCAGCTGATTCTGTGACACTGTCTCCTACAGCAAATGACCTATAACAAACAATAATAGTGATCATTATATGGGTCTCTTATAATGTTCCATGTTGAAATGCTCACATATGTCCCTAAGGATTCCAAACTATGCTTTGATACCAAATTTGTAACACGCCACTGACATAGAGCATAATCCCGAATGTACCAAAGGATATTTTAGAACATACTTTATGGAAATGGTACATTAGGACAATCAAATTAACTAAATCTTAGACATCGAACATATCATAAGCATTCAAAACATTCATTTCTTGTCATTTCTATCATACACGTAAAAGGTCACATATGACATTATAATTCAGAATCCACATATACATTACACAACAGTTTAGAGTTTAATCTTATTTAAAAAATGGATAACATGATATGGGATGCTAATGCAAAAGACTCTAACTAGACTCTGCAGATTCAGTTGATCAGACCTTTGAGTCATTTCAGTCCTCAAAATGTAAGCACTAAACTTCTACTAGATCACTTTAGTAGCTAAAACTCCCTTGAACTTGAAACAAAAGAACGTTGCAATTTTGATGAGTTTACGAACTCTGTGAGTGAATTATCATCAATGCACTCACATAAGTCAAATCACAAGGACAATTTATATCACAATTTATCACACTTCAACAAGTATATCATATAAGCCAGTATTGCATATTACATGACAATTTCCGTTAACTTCAGTTATATTTCAAAACAATTTAAGAAATCATTTCAATTTTATCATATGATGCATGTAAGATGAGTGCTTCTCCTCCTTCTTTTTTTTAAAGGACACTTAACATGTATTTAAGCAAGCTATATGTCCTCTTTTTTTGGTTACCAAATGTCACTTAAGTCCTAAGACATTTGTCATTTAATTCTCCAAGTCATTTGTCACTCATTTGATAGGCTTAGTGATCCTAAATTTCTACATGTCAACTTATCTTGCCACTTGAAATTTTTCCTAGGCCAAATGTACATATTAATTCGTCAATCTTCAAATTGTGACAATTAACTCCAAATTACTAATTATAATCCATCAATTCTTTTTATTGGTAAACCAAAATACAAGACATTAGAAATGCACAATCGTGTTACAATCATTTTGAAACTTTCATAACTTGGAACATATCAATTGAGTGCACATAAAATCTTTGCATGTATTTTAAATCATAATTCATGTGTGTATGCTAATATTATGTATATGAATGAAATTATAAAATCATCGCCTAAGTGCACCAAATTATTTCTATAATGATGTAACTCATGTGACTCAGTTTTCTAATACTTTAACCCTCAATAGTTTTGGTGACCGACTATTACAAAAAATGCATAGGTCTAATATTTAATTATCACAACATTTTATAAGAGAAAAAGTTAAATTGGTAATTATGGACTTTAGTGATTATGTCGTGTATTGATGGAATCAACAAATCCTCACTAGAAGAAGGAATCGAGAACAACTTATTAGTACATAAGAGTAGATGAAATTAGTGATGAGGAAGCATTTTATTCCAAGTTCTTACTATAGCGATCTCTATTAAAGGCTGCAAATGTTAACTTAAGGTTTCAAGAGTCTGAAGAACTACCATAAGGGGATGGAGGTTGCCATGGTTAGGGAAAATGTTAAGGAAGATTAGGAAGCAAATAATGGCTTATTTCATTTATGAATTAAATCTAAAAACTATCAATATTGTCAAGCGACACTATTATATGGTGTGGGAGGATATGGATCATATGGTTATATGGTGTGGGAGGATGTGGTTCATATGGCCATAAAAATAGGAAGACCACTAAAAAAGAGGCCTATTAACCATTTTGTTGTTTCTAGTACATGCTCTTAATTATGTTGCAAACTATGGAGTAAAAGGGAAGATAAAGCTCCAAAGACAAAATCTGAAGCAACCAAACCGAAGGTACAAGCAATAAATAGAGAAAATGATTAAAATGATTCCTCTTGAACAAATAGGAATCATGATATCGAGTGCCTAGGGAGAGGAAATATATCTTCACAACGTCCCTACAAAAGAGTGATTATGTCAGGGGAGGATAGAGACTATGTTTCTAAAAGTGAAAGAAGGCAAATGATGATGTACTTAGTTTGGAGGATGTTAGTTATAATAAATGCATTGATAGATCCAAAGAGGGGAGGATGCTAGTCAGGAGGGCATTGAGTACGCATATGGGAAAGGAAAATATGAATGCATAGGGGGATAACTCCCGTTGAGGACATCTTACAGATGAAGATGATGATTTAAGGATAAATCCTTTTAATGAGAGGGGAAATGATGGGAATAAAGCGTCCACTTAAACTACACAAGTTTTTAAGCATGGGAGATATGAAGAAGGGCTTAGACAGATTGGAGTTCCAAAAATTACATAAGATCCATTAAAGAATATTGGATGACCATTAATAATAAGTAGAGTAAAGAAGGTAAAAGAAGCTATCAATGACTTAATGATGTATCTTTATAGAAGTTGTGAAATTTTATTTCTTCTGGAGAATGAATTGAAACCTATTATATTGATTTAATAGAAGGAGCAAGCTAAGGAGTATGGTTGCATAATGTAACTGACATTGAACATAAAACTAAACTAATGTTGATTTTTCAATGGATTTGTAGAATAAAGAAATATAAGTAAAATGACACTAGAGTTGACTTATAACTGATGCTAAACTCTTATTTACACATGTAAATTTCTATAACAAAATTAGTGGTGGGTACTTCTTGGACAGATGTTAGACTCACATAATTAAAAGTTTTATTCTGATTGAAACAACTTATTTCTATTTAGATAGGGATTGACTTTCCAAAGTTATTTGGTTAATTCCTAATTAGATTATATAAAAAATGTTATTTTCGCTTAGGGAACTATAGTTTTTATGGTTATATGACTATGAAAGGCTTTCTTACTAATGTAACAAGAAGATTACTATTATTATTCAATTGAATAACCTTTGAGAGATTTTCATTATCATTTTTAAAGCAACTCTTGGCTTAGTTCCTCTATTAACTTGTGATTTTATCTAACATACTAGTGACGATCAAACCCTAAAATCTTATCACTCTCAACCTTATATTTTTGTGAGTGTGGTGATTTATATAATTCTTTATGCTTTTTAGTTCATTATTCTTGAGTCAAACTTGTCTCAATAATAATGATCCTTGTTCCTATTCATGTTAGGATGGAATCTCACTAGTCTTATTAGTAAGGTTCGTAAGAAGTCTTAGTAACAAGTCAAGAATAGAAATAGAATAATTAATTAATGGATGATAAAATCAAACAAAACAAAACCTAAAAGAAGTATTATCTAATAAGATTACAAAAAGCAAGTAATGGAGTAAAGAATTTGGACATAAATAATTCCTAGAAAAGTGATAAGTGTTAATTAGGTTACATTTTTAACTTTATTTTGAGAGCATTCTTCTTATATTTGGATTATTTTTATTTGATTTGGTACTTAATATGCCTTATATTTTATTTATATGCATTCTTTTAGCTCCCCAATAAAGAAAGAATGAATATAGACAAATTGAAGCCAAGGTGGATAAGTTTTAACATGAATTTGGGTAAACAATAATTTAAATATGGACCCATGTTTAGGACATAGGTCAAATATAGACTCATGTGCTATCGTATATAAGTTGCTAGTGTTTATAAGATTGAGTAGTAACTAAACAAACATGGGTGCCACACAAAATCATGTTGTGGACTCAAATTGGTGGTTATTTTTTAATGTAATTTATGGTTTTTTGTGGCTGTGTAAAACATAGACCCAATACAGGTATATGTTGTTTATGTTGGGTGAGAAACTTTAAAATTTCTAGGGTTTAGTGAGAATAAAAGGAAACTTTTAGGGAATTAGAGAGGGGAGACAAGAGAAAGCAGCCATTAGGAGTCAATCTGGAGTGTATTGGGATAAGAAAGGAGAAACTTTGGAAACAAAGAAAGGTATTCCAAAAACATTCAACTAAATAATATCAAGATTTCAAGACCAATGAGAATGATTTCTTTATCTTCTTTTCTTTCTCGATGGTGTTGGTTTTCTTGTTCTTATTGTGAACTAAATTGGTATATACCTAGATGAGATGATCCCCAAAGCTGTGTGTATGATTTGGTTCTTTGATTTGATGAAAGACCTAAGTTTTATTATGAATTATTCATAGTTATATCTTATTTTAAATTGAAATATGCTAGCATTTTAATTTCAATTTCAATGTCAATTTTCATAAATAAGGATTGAGAATTTATATGCACGAACCGAACATAACATGAATAATAAAAGTTGCATAGAATCCTAAAGATAGGACCATATAAATATTTTTAAGTTAAATTTAGTTCTAACAAGGGAACCGATTGAAAGATTTAATCCATTCTTTAGGGTTTTTATCATAAAGAGATTTTAATATATTAACTTAAGAATGGGATTAAATTTCTTAAGCAAGGATATAGTTGTAACTTTGAAATATCTACAAATCCAAGAAACTAGGGTTAGTCATTTAGTTTAATATAAATCCAAGCATAAAAAGGTTATATGGGAATTTTACATCTAGATCTTAATTATCATTAGTTGTTCCATTCGTGTTCATTTCTTTGGTTTTTTATTTCATATTAGAAATTTTAGTTTCATTAATATTTTCCTTTAATTAAATATTTTTTATTAGATTAGATAGTAGAAAGAAGGTTAGTGCTAGTACTTATAATTCTCGTTGGATAAACACTCGTATTCAGTAAGTTGCAGTATAATAAAGATAGGTGCTCTTGCTTAGTGATCTTTAGTATAGTTTTAATTGAATAGACACAACATATTGCTTTGAGAGAATCAACCAAGTTCGACGATGCAGTGGGAGTCTGTGGGAGCAACGATGTTGCTTGGACAGAATGAACCGGCAGGATTTGTCTTGGCTTCCACCAACGTTCACATAAAAGTCCAAAGGTCATGGGTCGTCGTTTTGAGCCTTGAGAGTGCCAAGGGAGAGCTATCGTATCGACGTGGTCATTGTGATAATTAGTTAATAATTTATAAGTTATAGTTTTTAATTCTTAAGGAAGTGTTTGATAAGGTCCGGAGCAATTAACCGTCGTTAGATAAATGCTATTAAAAATCGGAGGCCTTGTCCGGTTCAAATATAATTTCCCCTTGCACTCTTCACGCCGACAAAACTTTCGAAGAGAACTGTGAGTTTCCCCGAGCGCGCCGCGAGCTTCACAACATCCACAATGGGCGGCGATGCCGATGCCGATGCTCAAGTTCTTGCTCTTCCGCCACCGGAAGCAGAATTTCATCTCTCTTCTCTTGTCTATGGTGCTCCTTGCTCTGCCTGTTTTTCTCTCTTAATTTTCGCTTCAATTAGGAGAAATGGTTCGAGGTCGTGAATCTATGTATTCTCTCCTTAGTGTTTCTAATTTTTCCTTTTCAATTTTTCAAATTCAGTTTCTATCACAACCGTACAAGTTATGTGCTGTTAATTTCGGTTGTCTCGAATTTCTCACTTTCCATTCGCAGTCGGTTGATTTGCTTCGATATGCCAATTTTATTTTAATAGAACATTATAAATGACTACGCATTATATACTTTTCACTCAAATTTGTGTTATTTGGAGTTTTATAATTAATTCCAGTTACTTCTTTACGAGTGTGATGCTGCAATCTCATTTGTGGAAACGGATGGCTCAACAAAACGGTTTATAAAATAAGTAATAGGTTAATTATGATTCTAAGCTAGCTGCCATTCCTTGTTATACCAAGAAGCTTTGGTGTAATAGCAATAACCTTGTATTTCTCTTGGAAGTTGCAACTTTTGGAAATTTGTTACATCGTAGTCATACTGTGTCTAGCTAGGATGTCTTTGGATTTATAAGCAAATCTTCGCAATCCACCCTAAAATATCAAAGCCACAAATTTTGACGATGTGTATTTGACGTACTACAGATATTGCTGAAGTGTTATCTTCAAATCCCATTATATTAGTCTATCATAAAAGCAGCAAGCGTCTTTGCACAACGTCGTTGTTAGAGTCTGAACTTCATTGATTATGGTCTTCGTGATCCTAAGTTGATTTGGAGTACCATAGATAGAAAGAACGAAGATTGCTCTTCCTAATGTGCATTGCTTTTTCCCTCCCTTGTTTTTGTGCAATATTCCGATGGATATATGTTAAGTACTTCTGAATAGCAAGTTCACCTCTTCCAAATCAAGATTTCTTTACAGCAAGACCTAAATACCATGGATTTCCTTACATGATAGTAGAAACTGGAAAGCTTAAGAATATGCAAATTAACCATAAGTTGCATATAAAAGGACATGCCTCTTATGGAATTCTTGAAGGAAAGTTGAAGAATATGGTAACAACAGAACTTCAACCCGATTGATTGAGGTTTCTGGTATATTTTGTCAATACCAGTAATTCTTATAACCTTAGCAGATGACACATGCATACATGCTTGGTGGCGGTCTTAAAAACCTTGTTGATAATTCTAGATTTTTTGAGTGGTCATTCTTGTTATCTTCCTTCCCCTGTTTTGCCAATCATGATCTATTGGTCCGTTGTTTTGCAATAAGAAGAATTTTCTTTTCTTAATAATTTTTTTCTATTTAGCTGGGAAAATAATGGATATGATAAAAAATTGAATGTTCTTTGTTGTTACAGATATGTCTCATCAAATCCAGATGGCAATGGCAAACATGCTTAAGATGACAAAGTAAGTTGATGATTATGTTTTCCTTTATTCTTTATGGGGGAGCTCTAGTCAGTTTCCAC
>JAOQMP010000008.1:20399654-20421471 GCA_027563575.1 Erythroxylum pedicellare
GTTGTTACAGATATGTCTCATCAAATCCAGATGGCAATGGCAAACATGCTTAAGATGACAAAGTAAGTTTATGATTATGTTTTCCTTTATTCTTTATGGGGGAGCTCTAGTCAGTTTCCACTTGAAAAGTGTTGTGTTGATGATTATGTTTTCCTTTATTCTTTATGGGGGAGCTCTAGTCAGTTTCCACTTGAAAAGTGTTGTGAGAATTGGTACAAACACTTGAAAGTTTTGTTTGAGAAAAAGCGGTTGAAATGGACGGATCCTTTTGCCTCCCTCTGTACCCAAAAAATGGAATAGCTCCTTTGACTAAAATTAGCTTCTTCTCTTTTTAGCTTGCCATCAGATGATTGCTGCAATTTTTTTCCTCTAATTTCTATTGTTGTCATCACTGATCCTTCTGTTGCAAACCTAAACTTATTTCACTATAGAAAATTCCGAGTTGTTGCTCGGAATAGGAAGTTGACAGCCAACAAGAAAACATTGCATAAAGTATGAGGATACTATACTCCTTGTGGTTCTTGTGCATATATATTTAAGTTAGTTTCTTCCCTTACAAGCTCAACAAACTTACTTAATTTCTCATTTCCTCCTAATGTGGCTGTTTGTCAAGAGTGAAAAAGAAAAGGAGAATAAGTTCATACCTACGATATTTCTTACTGTCTTTGTTGCTCTTTCCTCAGTTTGTGCTTTAATTTATGAAATGCACAGTGAAGTTGACCAGGACTCTATGGGAATAACGGAAGAAATAAGTAGGTGCAAAGATTCTGCTCTTGAAAGAAAGAAAGCTTTGGAGGATGAGAAGGAAAAGTTTCAAAAAGCTGCTTACACTGTGTTGAATATGCTTAACAACTGATATTAAGAACTGGAATCTAAAAACCTTGTTTCATCAACTTTTCTGCTTTTTAATTGAGGGGTCTGAGTCAGTGGCCATATGCTTGAGACATGCACAGACAGAAAGGAGCATTGAACAGAATTAAGATACATATAAATTTTCACGGTATGTTTTGACATTTAACTTGAGTAAAATAAATGAAAATACAAGCTGAAGGTAAGTTGCTCAAATTTCGAAAATAAACAGTTGATCATTCTCTCGTAAGGCATTTAATTCTTCCACTCTCGTGCCATCCTCCAGAAGAATTGTGTTTCCTTTCTTGCCAAACTTCCTTTCTGCATCATCAAAGTTAACAAGATCAATATAACATTTTCATTAGATTTTGTTTTCATTTCTTCTTTTTTCTTTTACTGTATATTCTGAGATACCTGCTAGTTGGAAAAGATCTTGCACTGAATCAGGCAGATGTATGAGCTTTCCAGTGGAGTCAGCTGCTAGATTTTCTTTTGGATGATGCCCATGGATTATCACCCTTATGGGATGTGTGCTTGATAATGGAGTTGCAGCTTCTTTTGTGGCTGTAATTATATTTACAGTGATCAATATATTTGTTTTGATAAATTACAGTGATCAATATTGCTAAAAGGCATTTTAGATTATACTTATATTGGCAATTTTATTTCTGTAAATCAGAAGTTCAACACCAAGTTGTTGAGCAACAATGTTGTCAATGCTAAAAAGCTAGACAATCTGTAACTTTCTCCTCGCAATATCTTGCGAGCGTTGGTGAGTTTTGGCTGATGTTCGGCACTCAGATTGACATGAAGATGACGTATTAATTAGGGAATAACGTAAAGATCTATGAGGAGACAACAAAAAAAATCAATATCGATGAAACCTTGAGTGTAGGCAAGTGTTACCCTCCAATGGTTTGCTTTGCCAGAAATCTTCGACTATGGGCAAGATTCTGATGCAAGACTAAAGATGATGATGTAATTAAGTCGTGCTAAGTTTTAGGTATGCAAGGCAGGCGGTTTTTAGTTGTTCATGACATATATCCTAGCCTGTTCTGAATGCCCGAATTATGAAGAATCCCCAGATCATGTCCTTCGGAATTGTTGGCGAGCTCATCTACTCTGGAATAGGTTGGCTAAAGCAAGTAGATGGCAAGAATTTTACTGCAGTGACTTTTACACTTGGTTTGTGTGTAATCTATCGACTAATTATGTGGGACACAACGGGATAGCACTTGGCTTCTGTTATTTGGTGTTGTGCTATGGAAGTTCTGGGAATGATGGAATGAACAATGTTTTGATCTCGACTCATCCAAGGTTCATAACATAGGGAAAATTCACTCATTTGTTCAGAAAGTAAATTTGGCTCACATTCTACAAAGTTATGTTTCAATCCCTCTCCCATATCAGGGGAGAAGCATACTTGAGATTAGCTGGCAGAAATCCTGAGAAGGATAGGTCAGCCTAAACACGGATGGTGCCTCCAAGGGTAACCCAGGCTCGGCGACAACTAGAGGATTTATTAGCGATGTTAGCGGTACTTGGTTGGTGGGGTTTGACACAAATTTGAGGTTTTGTACGTCTTGACAGGCTAAGTTATGGGCAGTTTATCATGGCTTGACTCTTGCTTGGTTTCATGGTTACTCTAGGGTGGATATGTCTATTGACTCTGCCTTAGTAGTGTCTACTATTTCGAGTGAGTGAAGCCAGGTGGTTAATAATTTAGTGCCAGTTATCAAAGAACTGCTTTCTAGAAATTGGGAGGTGAGGGTACATCATATCTATTGAGAAGGGAACCGTTGTGCGGATTGGCTAGCGAATTATAACTAGCGATTGCCGTTAGGAATTTACTGATTTCACACAATTGTCGAAGGAATTTCCCCTTTACTGTTTGCAAATGCGATAGGAGTCTCCCTACCCCGTGTAGCTCAACTGTAGTGTTTCTTTGGGTTTAGGTCCCGTTCTCTACCCAAAAAAAAAGAAGAAAAAAGTTAACTTTGAGAAGGAGGTTTAGGTATGTAAATCTACAATGTTTATTTTACAATGACTTAAAGATTGTTGCTAACTAAGGTCATGGAGTAATATGATTGTGTCATATATGTGCTTAGATGGAACATGCACAAAGATGATTCAGAATGGTTAAACCAAAGGTTTATCAAGCCACTTATCTTTAAGAGTTGATGATGTGGTGACAAATGGAAAGAACATAGGAGTAGTGGGCTAAGAAAGTGGAATCACTACCTTATAAAGTGAAAACACTTCTTTATGTAGTGCCTCTTTAGCCCTTAACAAATATTTTAGAAATGATTTTGTACATCACATTATAGCAAGACATTGATCTAAATTCTTGAAAACATGTTGGGTTAGTGATATTAGGAAAAAGAACATTTTGTTGAATTCATGAAGCAAGTTGCCATTAGAGAATAATTCTAACACATTATTGGTAATAATAATTCCCATAAAGTGTTAGGTTTTTTGGTTAAAAAAGAAAGAATAAAAACCATAAAGGACTAGAGATTTATCGGACTCAAAGTTGATTAATGCCTCTTTGATATCTTATCCTGTGAAGGTTTATTGGGAATCTCAACTTGTTCCTCAGAAAGATACTAAGCAATGAAAGGACAGCAACACAAACGTTAGCTCCCTAAAGAGTTCTTGAAATAATTAAAGGCCAAAGATTTGAAGTTTACTTAGACAAAATAGGACCATAGTCATTAGTAAGCATACAAATCTTGTTAGTATTTCGTTTGACAAAAATAGCATTACAGAAGAATTTGATATTCTTATCCGCACCCTTAAACTATTAAACTCTTGACTTTTGCTTAATAGTGAATTGTGAGCCTCTAAAATTTTCATAAATTCATTCAATAGAAATCTAGTCTCGATAGTTGGTTGCACAGTGGAGCCTATGGAGTTACTGTTCAGCATTTTAAATTCTTCCTTAATAGCTCTCTTCCAAATATTTTTAAACCTCATAACTAGCCACTTCAATGTTTAACCCTTAGTCACAACTTCTTTGAAACCGTCAATTCTTACATTCATTAAGTCCAAATGGGAATTTTGACATCCTATGGAGATTTTAAGGAAAACTTTTACTAGGGAATAATCATTTGTAATTTTTAGTTTTCAGTTTTTATTTTTTAAATAAAAAATAAGAATCTATTTAGTTATTAATGTCATTGAAATTATGTTTTTATCACTAATAATAATTACATATTTGATAAAACTTAATAAATAAATTTAAACATAAAGCAAATACTTTTTTTATGATTTCAACAATTTTTAAAAACTGGAAGAAATTAAAATCAAAATTGAAACTAAAACCTCAAATAATAAATTATTTTTTTGAACTTGAAAAAATAAAAATTAAAAACAAAAATAGAAATAAACATGGCTTAATTTTCTAAAAATGAGCCCAATCTATAAGAAAAGTTGATATCCCAAAGAAAATGACAAATGCCAATAATCGTTATCGGTATATAATAAGTTTCTAAAATGAGCCCAATCTATAAGAAAAGCTTATATTCAAAGGAAAATGGCAAATGACGTGTCATCCTTTTTTCTTTAAGAAATTATTTAACACTTCACTTCATTTCTTACTCCAGACGTATTGATTGTTCTTTGAACGAAGATCAATTAAACCTAATTAATTGATACACTTTTTGAATCCATTATCATTAAAATGATTGAAGTGCATGTGGCCATTAGTTCCATGAGAGTTGAGGCAACGGTTAAACTCCCCTGACAAAATCTGAGGAGACGAAATTGAAGCGGGTAAGAATGTGACATCTAAGATGATTGAGCTTGTGACAATCAGTTCCATGAATCCCCTGACAAAATCTAAGGAAATGAAATTGAAGTAGGTAAGAATGTGACATCTAAGATAACTGAAGTGCTTGTGACCACCAGTTCCATGAGAGTAAAGGGAACAATTGTCCCTTAAAGGAAATTGAAGCAGGCAGGGATGTGAAAATTTTGAACTTAGGATGGATAAATTATACTCAAAAGGCTTTAGATCGGGTAGAAATAAGATTGCGTACATAAAATGTAAATTTTCAAAACATAGAGTAGTTAATAATATAGAAGTAAAAATTGACTTAAAAATTATACTACAAAAGGAATGTTTTAAAATATTTAAGATCTATCATTCTTCTAAGAAGAATGAAAAGATTTGTGAAGATATAGTTCATAAGATCGGATGATGGTGTTTCAAATGAAAAAGTGTATCAAACATTTTGTGTAACAAAAAGATATTACTAAACTTAAAGGCAAAATTTATTATATAGCAATTAGGCCAACCATGCTCTATGGAACAAAGTATTGACTCATCAAATTAGTGTATAGTCATAAGCTAACGGTTACGGAGATGAAAATGTTCACTGAAATTTACAATCTTACTAAAAAAGATAAGGTGAAAAATGTATTAATAAAGGACAAATTAAAAGTAGTTAATATTATTAACAAATTAAAAGAGACAAGGTTTAGGTAGTTTAAACATATTAAGAGGAGACACTTAAACGATCAAGTGAAAAGATACAATAAGATTTTAAAGATTGAAAAAGAAAAAACAGTCCTAAAAAAATCAAGAGAAAATAATGAAAAATAATATAACAATGTTTGAATTTATTAAAAACATGATATGTAATAAAAAACTTCGACTTCTTAGAATTAAGATAAAGGATCTCTGGTAAAAAATTCTTTTAGTTCTCTGTTAACTCTTTCAGTTAGTTTTATTATTATTTATTAATAATAAATTTATTATTATTATTATTTATTATTTTATTTTTTTATCATGTTTTTTCCTGGATCTCATATCAACGAGATTTTTAATGGGTGTTTGTTGCTATTATACTGTTGATGCCGTCGCCGTCGTGGTTGGACGAAAAGCTACCAAGATCCTCGTATTGAAACAAGACGTGAGTTTTTCAATTATTTTTCCAAAGATTGAGTCCACCGGCCACAAACTTACACTAGGATAGTTTTGAATCCTGGGGAAGAGGAACAGGAAGAGCAGGGTGGAAGTGGAGCAACCCAGAGGCTGGGTGCTCCAGTTACAATTAGCCAGTAAAGGAGACGGAGTAGGAAGCAGGGAAGGGAGAGAGGAAGGGGGCATAGCAGCAAGCGAGACAAAGAGAACTTAGTGGAAGCAGTGGATGGTTTGCCAGAAAGAGAAGAAAGCCGATGAGCAAGGTGTATGCCCCAGAAGGAAAGAAAACTAGTAAATATGGAGATGAAATTAGCAACAATGTTAAAGAAGGATAATTGAAAACTGTTGTTATAGAAGTTAGCAATCGCACTTTCTTGACAAAAGAGTAAATATCTTCCCTTTCCCCTAAAAAGAAAAGAGGCAGTAACCATAAATCTTTTAGTTTTAGCTCATATTTCTGCAGTTCATCAGAAGTATGGACGTCAACTGTGAACTGACTTCACTTAGTTATAAGCGTAACAGTTATTTTTGCGTACTCGTTCACATTTGTTGCAATTGTCTTCTAAAGAAGGCATCAAAATTAGATTGGGGTTTGAATATCAGCTATTATATGAGGTTGAGCAAGTGCATAAATGATTATCACATTTTGGATTTGTTATTTCTTCGTAAGCTTTGCTGCCATAATATGTATTATTAGCTAATTATCAGATAAAATGAGAAAAAAAATATCACCTTCGGTTTTTGCATCTCCATGAGAACCAGATGCTTCTGAACTTTGAATTTGTTCATCTGTAATTATTGGCTGCAAAGGAGAAGATTATGACCATTAGCTGACACCACTAACTAAACTAAAGTCAATATTGCTAGTCCTTCAACTGGGTACTTGTATGTTTAAAATATCAAAGTTGTTAATGTATGGAACACTAAATTCTAGATATCATATGTAATATATCAAACATACTGGCTTATGGTCTTTCTGGTTCTAATTTATTCTTTCTCTTCCATAAATGCGGCAAAAATATTTCTTCAGTCCAATTTCCCATATTTTAACATAAGAAGTTCCTAGTTCTAAACCAAGTTTGTTATGAAGATAGTATGCCTTTGGACTTTACTTTTTTGTTGTACGAAGCCTATCTATGCTTCTATCTATCGGTTTTCAAGTAAATCTTTCAGTATTTTACAACAAACCAGACTGAATAGCTCCTTGTTAGTAGTACAAAAGAAGAAACTGATGTTAAGTGGAATAGTACGTATTAACTTTGACCAAGTGAAACATTTCTTTGTCTTGCATCCTTCAAAAACCATTTTAGATTCCTAGCTTTAGATGGTTTTCTGTTGTTTGAAGGCATTGTGCTTCTCATTAGACATTTGTTCATATAAGGAAATGGAATTATAGGTATACCTCTGTATTCATCTCTCCCAGTATGTCAACTACAAAGGGCAGTTCTTCAAGCACCTCCTTTCTCAAGCCCTTAATATACTGAAGCAAACGAATTAACAGAAATAGATGATTTAGAATGAGCATAGCAGCTTCTGTGTCTGCTGGTATATGCATAATGGATCAGATCAGGTAATGCTGCAAAACAAGTTTTGTTTCAAAACCTGAATGAAATTGGACATCATTATCTTTCCATCATCACTGTATGGCTGCACCATTTGCTTGAAAAGATGATGACTGATCCGGATAACTTGGGAAAGTCTCTTAGTTCGTACTGTAACCGGCTGTGGCACATTGAATACAACACCAATTTCTCCTGCCATTTCTCCTGGTCCTAGTGTCGACAAGATCTGAAGAACTCTGATGAGAACATGCTCGATACAAACTGAAAATTTAACAAATTTTCTTATGTGCATAAATCTTCAGATTTTTCAGTACATGAGCAAAAATCGTGCAAGATTGTATCAGTTATCAACTTGAAATCAATCTTCTGATCTATCTTCATACCATTTCAATTTATTGCCTTTGTTTTTTTCCACCACCCATTTTAAGTTGTATTACTTCCAGTACTTCTGACTTTTGCACCAAGAGATGCCTCAATGTGAGGAAAAAAAATTGTTCTTAGTAGTCTTTTGCTTGGATTGCCCATAAAGAACATGATAAATTTGGTCACTGTTTTTTGCCTCCACATGAAATTGGAGGAAGAAGAAAAAAGCAATCTAATAATAAAAGATAAGTGAGTTAATCTGAGTGACATCTCATTGTGGTGATGAGATCAAAATTATCAGCACAAATAAGGACTGTATTTCATTAGTCTCTCATTAGATAAAGTGGAAATTTACCTTTTATTAGTTGACTTTCTTGAGTCCCAGGAAAAATAAAGTTAAAATGCAAACAGATCCTCTGGTGCAGACAAAGTCTTACAAGTTAAAAATAGTTAAATGTTGCAGTAAGGTTCAGAATTCAGTGGTGTTTAATAGATGCAGTGCATTTATTGGTTGATTGCAACCATGAGTATGACACTAATAATTACGTTGCCACATGGAATGAAATTCTATGCAGATGCCAGATTGATAAGGCCCTTGAACGATTCATGCTTTCGTGATCAATTTGGAGATAATTTTCTTTGTATTACCTTTTCCATTCTAAGCTGATGATGGATGAATCTGACTAGGGGTACGTACAAAAATCATCTTTCTTTGTCTAGAAAAACTTCCATTTTACTCCAACATTGTCACCGTAGAGAGCAATAAGTACTCTATCTTGTCAAAGATGAACAGTCTTAAGGTTTTAATCTCGTGGAAGTTTGTCTTACGTAAATGAAGTTTCTCTCACGTAGAAGTTTTAGGTGAAAATGTTTTTAAGTACCTGCTCTGTTCCATTCTTGTATGTTACCATCTCCTGCAACTCAAAGTAAAGCACAATATTATGTCTAAGAATGTGATAGATGTATCTGAGAGTAATAAAAAGGTGACGTACAACTGCTCCAGATACCAAGATGTAGAAATCTGTTGGAATTTCATTCTGTAAAATGATATCAACCTTAGGTGGAAAGTATTCTGCCTTCATCTCTGAAACCTGGAAGCAGAACCCAAACATTCTTAATGCAAGGATTATATGGCTATCCATGTCAACCAAGGAATCAATCATAACTTCTTATTATTGTTATAGTGCCATTTTGTAGACATGTTATACCAATTGGGTGATAAGATCTTCAGACGCTCCTTTGAACAAATAGGTATTTTCAACGGTGTGATGGAAAAGATAATGTGCAATGCTACATCTTATAGCCTTAGGTAGGTGTTCCAACACTTCTTCTTGCTTTAATTTAGCTGTCTGAAACTTGAGTTGAACATGGGCCAGCATTTGCTCCTTTAGACCTTCTGGGAGCCTATTCTTACTTGCATATTGCAGAACCTGGTCAATGGAATCCCTCTGCACAGTCACCATGATTGAAATGTCAAACAAGTTGCAAAATAGTTTCTAGTTATATGGTTGCTGGTTGAAAATGTTGAGAGACTTAAATTATATCGTCTTAGCTTGTGAAGGTGTTAAGACTATTAACTAATTCATTTAGACTCTTCAATGGTAAAAGAAATTACCAACGCAAAAGTCCGAACAGCACTGCGGACGATAAGATTTGTCATGTTACCGATTATGTAAGCTGTAAGGCCTATGTTGAAAAGCATGTAAAACATATTAAAGGTCTTCTCTGATGTATTCACTGCATGCAAGTCCCCATAGCCAACCGTAGTTAGGGTGACAACTGACCAATACATGGAATAGGTATAGCCTAACCAGATGCTTCTATGTTTGAAATCTTGGACCTGAACCCCAATCCAGGTATTATCAGATGCTGTATGATGAGCAGCCAGCCAGAAGTAAAAACACCCTGCTGAGTGCACTGCGAACAGCGTAACCTGTGGAAAAGAAAATGTCTAAAGGTGAAATCTCTGTGGGGAGCCAGTTCCCAGTGTATTCAAGTTATTACTCACGCTGATTAGTTTAAGTAATCTGGTCCAAAAGTAACCGAAACGTACGTCTTTCTCTAGCCTGCACAAACTAAGCAATTAGTTTTAAATATGATGGACAAACTATTCTCTGAGAAGGGATTTCTTCCTGGAGGTACTCTGGTTAGCAATGTTTGACTATAACCTTTTGAAGAGATCACTGACGCGCCTAACTCGCCAGAGTCTTAGCAGGTTGAGGAAGCCGAAGGCCTCCCCTTGGTTCAATTTGCCTGTGAAGGTTCGGTATATGACCTGAAATGGCATAGTTGAGGCCAAGTCCATCGGGAACCATAACCTTGCTAGGTACCTGATATGCCATAGAAGACAGTGATTGTACTACTATTTCCAAGTAATCCGTTCTATTGGCAGAAGAGAAACTCGAGTTGGCATTAGCAGCTTTGGCTTCTGAAATTGTATATCATAACCATATCAATGCTATAGTCCTACTTCAGACTTCTACTACTAAGAATTTTATAAATCCTATAATTATCCCTTATTATTGATTCATTTTAATATTGTGTCCCAACTCATATTATCTTATACAAAGTTCTTACTAATAAAACTGATTCGCAGCCTGATTTTTAATATTGTTAAAAGTAAATAATTAAATTGACACGACTGAAAATAAACATGTAAGGTATAAAACTGAAAGAGAAAAGTACAGCAAGAGGAAGAACTTAAAATCTGGCAAGCTAAATGAAAAATTGAAAATTGCTGTAAATTACAAGAATTAATGTGATATTGAATAAGTTTCTTGTCCCATTGGAGTAAAACAGGTCCATAAAAATTTTAATTTTCACATTATTTTGAATAACCAAAAGGAATAAGAAGAATTTATTGTGTACCTCACAGCGATTTTCTTGTGATCATCCACGAGAAGATAAGTCGCTCTGTCCAAGTAGGCGACAAAGAACGTTAGTATGATATCAACGGCGAAAAAGGCATCGACGACCAAATCGGGTATTAGCAGTCCCGAAGCTGCTCTTTTGAAAGCTAGCTCAAATGGAGATGCCCAAGCCGAGTACACCACCAACACTACCAGGAATGTCTGCCACAACCTACATCACGTTATACACTCATTAGTCAATGGCCTGACAAGGTCCTAGCTACTCAGGAAATTAGACTTGGGCTAAGGATTTTATTCTCATTGAACGAATCATATACTCAGTGGTAGAACTTGCTTTTGTATATAATAGGTATATATACTACCTATAGGTACAATTTCAATGAGATGGTATAGAGCTATAATCGATTTGGCGAGTATACAAATTAAAAGAAACTAACTGTACACGTAGCAAAGTGCATGTGCAGAGAAAACTAAGGTGTGATAGTTGTATATTACCGGTATCTGCGATCATAGGGAGCAATTACATACTTCCGGAGCTGCAAGTGGCCTTCATCGATGACGGTTCCGAAAGCTGGCAAAAGACTGCTGGAAACTGAGGCCAAGTTCTTGGCCATGTCCCCACTTGATCTCCTCTTGTACAGGTATGGCAATGGTGATGACCTGCTGTTTAGTGACGACATATTCTTAGCTGATGGCCGGAGATGGGAAATTGTGATGGTCCCTGGAGCTAGAACTAGAAGTTATGGTTTTGATGAGGTCAATAAGTAGGTGGTAATGAGCTTTCCTTAATATTTTATTTTATCTGCAGAGCAATGTCAATGCTATTTAGTTTAAAGCGTTGATGATACATTGTTTCTGGAATATCATTAAAGAAACAAGATTCATATCTTCGCAATAGTTGACTAAAATCTGCTAAATTTAGAAATAAATATTTGTGATCATGAGTCATGACCTATAGATGCCAAGGCCAACCCAGTCTCTAGTTTCTTTCGGACGTCACAGACTATGGACACAAGTTCCATTTGCGGTGTTTCGGCGGGGCTGCTGCTTATAGGAAGCGGATAAGCTAATTAGAGAAAAGATATAGAATTACCGGAAGCCTTACACAAGTATAGTAAATGAACCTCACGTGCTACATGTTGCAGAGAGAGAGAGAGAGAGGAAAAGATCTTCTGTTTCCAAATACTCTTTTCTCCTTATTTTTGGCGGCATTTTAAAAACTTTTTTATATCTTAAAATAAGATAATATCTTTGAAAGGACCCAAATAAGTACTTCGAATGGCCAATGGCTATCAGTTCAACAATTTTCATAGATAGTTGTCTAATTTTATAATGTAACGAGTAAATGAATAAATTTGTATTTACAAAATTGGCTTGAGAATCCTAAAACATTTTTTGTGGAATCTTCATTATCTTTGTCATTTTCATTTTTCTTTCTCTCTTAGAAAATCTTAAACAAAGAACTCAAATCTCTCTTAAATCTCTCACTTCATTACTTTTTATACATCCATAGCCAAACACATGATTACGCTGTTTATGGTACCTCTACTAAACCTCTCCACGTGAGGCTCATTTTGCCACGAACAGGCAATCATAACACCTTATCCAAATCAGCCCACTTAAGCTTCATTTTGTCATTGTCACCGATAAACAATCGAGTTGTATGTTGTTTATTTTGGTACGGCTACTAGAATAGCACATGTTGGTATCCATTGTATTATTTAATGCCATACACTGTAGCAAAAACTTTAGACAATAGACAAAAGCACAATTATTCTTGCCTTTTTATTAAGGCAATAGAATTCATACCATTAAATAAAGTGACGCTCTTATAGCTCTTATAGGTGTAAAAAAAAGAAAACTTTTTTAAGCAGCAAAATGAATAATGTTGCTTAAAAGTTTGACTAAAGCAACAAAACAAATTTCAAATTATAGCAACAAAATTGAATAGATATAACAAAGTTTGAATAATGTTGCCTCAAGTTTTGAATAAGGCAACTAAATATTTCCAAACTATAGCAACAATGTTGAAAATATATTAGAACAATTTATCTCTTTATACGACAATAAAATGACTTTTTTATATATTAATTTATAACAACAAAAGCAATAATTTATTCTTTTGTTACCAATAATATGTTAATGAAAAAAGCAAACGTTTGTCATTAAGTAGGCAACATTTTATATAAAATGTAAATGACCAAAAAGCTTCATTTATATATGCTACATAGTCCATAAGAACTTGTAAAATTCAATCTTTAACATATTAAAAATACAAAAGCAAAAATTCACTAGCTACAATATTCACCTACATATGTTCCTCCATTTCATATGGAATATAAGTGAATTAATTTAAATACTAAACAAAACCAATGGGCATTCTAAAATCCTTCACCAAGTACCTCCTTATCTACTCTTAATCATCACCTTCCTAGACAAAAAAGAAAAAGAAACAAGAAGTATATTAAAATTGTAAAACTACTTTATTATGACCTCAATTTAATCAAAAAAATAATAAAGTAAAAAAACAACACAATGATTCAATTCTTTTTATGAAAAAATTTAGAAAGCATGAACATAAGCAATTAATCTCAACAAAAAGGATAACAAGATGATGTATACTGAATTAAGGAAATTTGTCACTTGTTATTCTTCATGTTGAAATGTATAGTTTGGAGGAATAGAAGATTTCTTTCTTGATTGACTAGGTGAAATCAATTTACAAAACATGTCTATGTTAGTGGTGTTAGCTTGCCCAAGCTGAGATTGAATGAGGAAGAACATTTTGTTTAATAGTTTCTTTTCTATCAAGTTTATTTTGTTTTAGTTGCCTTTTCATTTCCAAGTGTTCAACTTTCTCTTGTTTTAATTCCCTTTTCATTTTCTCCTTTTCAACTTATACTTTTTAGTTCATCTCTTCGTCCAATGCATTGTTGATAGAGTGCAAATACTAATTAGGAACTTTGTATAAGGCTTCACTTGCCATATTATTTTCTTTCATACTACAAGAAAGCAATCCCTTCTGCAACATTTTAAAAACATCGCAAAAGGTTCAAAAATGTCACATAAAACTATTTGTGACATTTTAAAAAACGTCACGAAATGAGGTGTAGGCAAAAGGTTTCCGCGATGTTTTTTATAAAACGTCATGAAAAATATGGACATTTCGTGATGTTTTAAAAAACGTCACTAAAAGATTGCACCTTCCGCGACGTTTACAAAAACATCACGGAAGATGACATTCTGTGACGTTTTTGTCAACACGTCACAGAATATCTTCTGTGACATTTTTAATAAAACGTCACATAAGGTTACTTTTTGCGATGTTTTTGAAAACATCACGGAAAGTGACATTCTGCGACATTTGGACAAAAAACATCGCAAATAATAATTTTTAGTTTTTAATTTTTCTACTTTTCAAAAATTATTTTAATTTAATAAATTTTTTAATTTTAATAAATATAAATCTTATTTGTTTAATAACTATTCAATATTATTTATGAATTTAATTTATTTAATAATTCTTCAATTTTTTAGTATATCATTAATTTAAATAATTATTCATATATCATAAAAATTTCATACTTGCAGACAATGTATTATGTAATTGCAATTCACAAACATGTCATAATACACTAATTAAAATAAAAAATACATCATAAGTGTGTCATAATACACTAATTAAAATCAAAAGTACATCATAAGTGTATAATAAATAGTCACAAGTACATAGGACATGTGCTTATATCAATATGAGTACATATATCTAATCTAAACGAATATTATGTGTAGAATATAAAAGTTTTAAGAGCTTTTTTTGTTGTACGAAATCAATTCTTTATTGTTCAAAGTCAATTCTTTGTTGTTCAAATTTTGACCGAAGTCTTCCCTTGTGGTCGAGGACCAACTCCCATGTCAACAACGTAATCTGATCTAGTGCCTAAGACTTTTTTGCACACTTCATTCTCTATCATCGGATGACCTTGTTCTATTGAATATGCCAATTCCTTACACATTAATTCTTGAAAAATTAAGAATTAATTAGATATACAATCTCATTTAATAAATATTTGTAAATGAACTATGTACTCATCCATTTTTCTCTGCATTCGATTATTGTCCATTGACCTTTATTTTCATTATAATGAGTGTGATACCATAGCTTCATCCGATCACACTCTTCTCCATCTTTGTCACTCTGTTGTATAGAAATATATTATTAGTAATATTAATTATAAATTTTGAAATGTCAATCAAAGTAAAATATAATTAAAAAGATAATAAAGATGAAACTTCTATAGTTCAGAGATCCAAAAAATTCAAAGTCCAAATTATCACATAGTGGAAGAAAAATTAAAACCTTTTACCAATATGGCTGAACAAAAGTTGGATGACTAGTAAAATGTAAGAACGGTTGAACTGAATTATTTTCTTCATCATTGAAAGTCACTCCAAATTTTTGGTTCAAAAACAACCTGTTGGTCCATAGGGTCATTCCAATCATAAATTCTAACATAACATTAGTTTCTCTGAAAATTCAACAGAATCTACAAATGAAATCCTTAAAAGAAAGAGAAAGACTGTTCATTTACTCCATCTAGTGATGTGCAGTACACAGAGAAGAAAATAACATGCAAAATCAGGTAAACAACATAAAAGACAATAAAAAGATAAAAACTTTCTTCATCCTAGATATGCAAATATCATAAAAGCAAATTCTCATATATACTTATTTCCAGGTGACACAAAAACCAGTAAACAATAAGCTGATTTATAGAGCTAAATAGAAAAAAAAGAGAGCTACTCACAGAGCTAACGTAATCAAGGAGAGCTGCGTTAGCTTCACCGTCCTTAGTCGGCGCGTCTATTTGAACACCTATTGCTTCATCGATGAAATCTAAATTATCCCATCAAGCATTATCACAAATATTTATTAAATTTCAAGGACACAAATATGTATAAACATATATATGCACGTCTATATGTGACTGTGATCTCTCTCTAACGCCTAAAGCCCAAAGGATCACTTAATCCCATAAAAGATTTGGATTACATTGTTGGAGATTTAAATCCCAACATATAGACTTTAGTGGAAAAAAAATTAGACCAAAAGGGTTATGCCTGTTTTTAAGGATGTGGGAACAAAAACTAGAAGACAGTAAAGCCACCGAGTTGAGATTTTGGGAAAGACAACCCACGACCAACTAAAAGGGAAACATATTGTTTTTTCTTATGTCATGTTTTTGTGGTCATCTGCCTGACTTTATTAGATATTGGTTGATTTTATTGGGGAACTTAAAGAAAAGGGCAAGTTTAAGGTGGTTGATTCAAAAAGTTTGTGAACGTTTTGTACTTTAGGGATTGTTGTCCAGTGGGAATTCAAAATTAAAGAACTTGGCAGTCATGCATTTTAAGATGATTTTCTTACATTGTGTTTATTCTTAGAAATGTGTTTAATCCAAAAGAAGAAATATAGAAATGATCATATATCATGTATAATACGGGCTTCTATAAACTACATAGTAAATTCAATATACTAGTTATTGCAATTCACATCTATATGTATATGTAGACTTTTATTACTAATACCACATTCAATATCTACACTTGAACTCAAACCAAGAAATTAGAAGCCTAGAGGAGATTAGTGAATACATGGATTGTTGTTTACATCAGTGAACTCTAAACCAAACTTACCATATATTGCTATTGATGCTTCCAGAGTGGCTATCTTTTGTTAGCAGTTCACTTGATAAAATTCAAGAAGACATCTGCAAGAATGCAAGCAACATCAATATATATTAGGGCTATATGTTATTATAGAAATAGTTAAAAAGTGGTGACACTATTTAGTAGGGCGATATTTTCTTATATATTCAGATCAAAAAAGCCTAAAAAAAACTTATGAATAAGGTCATTCAAACACTTGAACAACATAAATAACCTTGTAAAATCTTAGGTATATCCAGAATGTTCAGCTTCCATACTGCTACATGGTATCCCAAAATACTCTGAAGTCATCATCTGATTTTCTTTCACAATATTAGCCTAAAGCTGCACTCTCCCTTCAAGAAGGTGAGGTTAGCTAGAGCATTAGAGACTTTCATAGTCCTAAGACCAATCACCAAAAGCGATAACTCCATGCCCACCTTTAGGGATCTTCTTAATTCCTTAAATTTGCGACCTTTTTCGTGATTTAAGGGTTGGAATCATTAAGATAAAGGATAACAAGCAACAACAAGAACTGGGAAATCACATATTATACTCAAAAACAGGATAAGAGTAAGTGAGAGGGTGAAAGAGAGAGAGATAAAGCTATTTTACTTCGAACCATAATTTTGCTTGCGAGAGGGAAGCTGGAGTTGGACTTGGAGTTGGAGAGCGATGCCCTCAAGCTCAGAACGTTTGGGAAACTTCATTGAGACTTGACGTTTGCCCAGTCCAAAATAGGAAGATATGTTGTTGCTGGTTTTGTTTGAGAGATAACCAATATCGTATTTACAAGGATTTCCCTGACTATTGTTACATAAAACGACAGCATATGAGACTAAAAAAATAGGCAGTGGACTAGAGGATGTTTTTGGGGGAGAAAAGATAATTTTTTAAGGCTAGGTTTAATTTGGGGGAGGTTGGACAGACGAAGAGTCCTGATGCACGAAGAAACACCTAGACATCGCAGATCCAAGGGGGGACGCACGCGGTAGTTGTTGTGTTTGAAGAAAACCTAACGCATGCAAAGGAGACTAGATGCATGACACCAAGAAACCTAACGCAGGCGACTATCTCACATACAGGGGTGAGAACAAAAATGAAAAAAAGCACGCAAGAAAGAAGAGAATCAAGGAAAAGGCGGAAAAAGCATTTCATCGAGCACCTACCGTGCTATAAGAAAATCATTTTCCAGGAACTAGCATGAAACAAATAACCAGAGAAAGGTTCAAACTTTAGCAAATACGATGAAAACAAAGCAGTGGGCATTGGAGCGTACCCCTAGAACCACGAGCGCAAAGGACCAGGGGCAAATTTGAGAGGGAGATTTGAAGGTGTTGAAGGAACAGGGAAAGAGAGAAAGGTAGTAGCGAGGATGCGGTCGTAAATAAAAAAAATTACAAAATGAAACCAAAACGATTGTTTTAATTAATTTGCTGTTAAAGGCTCCAACGACTTTTTGTCACTGAAGTTATTTCGTGACATTTTAATAAAAATAGATCATAAAAGATGTCATAAATTTGCGACGTTTTATGAAGATACCACAATGCAAAAAATTTAAACTTTTCATGACATATTTTAAACATTACAAAAAGTCTTTACAATCTGTGACGTTTTATCAATAAAACGTTGCAGATTGTATTGTTTTTTTTGTAGTTTTGCTAAAATCTTGAGTTTGAAGTTGAAGTTAATTTATATCTTTTAGGCTTATGTCATTATAAAATTGAATTAATTATATGAATTTAAAGGATTAGTTATGGAATTCGTGGAAAGAACATTGAATTTATAGAGACAGGGATTTGGCACTTTCGTGTTTTCAATTGTGCCATGAATGAGTTTTACGCCATCTAAAAAGCAGATTCGTGATTTCTCACCAATTTTTTGTTGGAAGGTGACCAAATTATGCCACCCTACGCCTCCAAACCTCTTGAATGCTTTGTTTTTTTAAGAGAAACTTGTTGGTGGTATATCTAAAGATATTGTGTTTATCATTTTTCTTTCATATTTATTTTATTGGACAGCTTCATGTGGTCTTATCTTCAAATCTCACATCATTTTGGTTATATTTTTTTCCTACCTATTGCAATAATATGGATATGAGCTCCAAGACTGGGGAACGCACCTTGGCATACTTATGTTGTTGATTGTTTGAGCCCTAATTGGTTTGATTATCAATGGTTTATTACATTGTGCTGAACAATAATGGTATCTTGGTCGTTTCCTGTACTACCAGGGCCTGTTACGGTGTTTTGAGATATATTATGGAAAACAGTGCTAAGGGTTGTGAGGTAAGTCCTTGAAATGTTTAGGAATCGTGGTTTTGATATTTGAATGTGTTACATGATATAATTTCCTGAATGTTGTGCTAATGGCGATCTCTTGAGGATTAGGTGATCGTCAGTGGAAAGCTTAGGGCACAACGTGCAAAATCCATGAAGTTCAAGGATGTGTACATAATTTCTTCTGGTCATCCGGTAAATGAATATATTGACCCTGCTGTGAGACATGTCCTTTTGAGACAGGTTTGAACCCTTTGGTTTGGTCTCTGTGATCCTTTTAGTAGCCATTTTTGTTGATCAATTACCATATGTCTTGCGGGGTGTCCTCGGTATCAAGGATAAGATTATACTCTATTGGGATTCTATGGGTAAGGTCGGTCCAATGACTCCTCTTCCTGATCTCGTAACTATCCACCCTCCCAAGGAGGAAGAAGATTACATAAGGCCACCAATGATTGCTACTGAGATTGAGGTCCCGGTTGCATAAGACACCACGATCATCAACTATTACCAATGTTAGTATCAAAGTGCATTGGTTTTTGTTGGCAAATGTTGGTTAGCTAGGAGTTTTCACTGCAATCATGTTTTTTGAATATCTTACATAAATTTTGTTTAAATCTTCAGCAATGCGATAATCATAGTTCACTATTTTGCTTTGCAATTTCCAAATCATTGCCAATTTTCATTTTTGGTTCGTTTCTTATACGTGAGGCCGTACTGATTATTTAAAGGTTAGGTGTCCATTAACCATATAACGAGGTCCGAACTCGAAATTTAATCCTGTGGATGGTGAAACTCTAAACCGCACGTAACATAATAATATTACTAGCAGAATTCTTTCCATTTCCAGTTTCATTTAAATTCGGACTGGATCATTGTGTAACCCATACTTCAAACCAAGACAATGGATCATCAGTAGCCTCTGTTTTGAAACCCAGACCGGACCGGTCGGTTTGACTGGTAATCAGTAGGCTATCCGGTCTAGGTGATCCCTAAAAACTAGTCTTCAATTGGACCAGTGCTAACTGGTAAAAACCGATCAATTCACCGGTTAAACCGGTGGTCGAATCGGTTGGCCACTGGTTCAATGAATTTTTTTAATTTTTTTCTAAAACACATCACTTTTTTTATTTATATTTATTTATATTATTTGAACCGGTCAAATGAATTTTTTTTATTTATATTTATTCATATTATTTGGTATATTTTTCTATATTTTTAAATATTACTAATATTATATATAATTAAATATAATTATTGCGTAATTATGACGTCATATCGATTCGACTGGTGATTAAACCGGTCGAACCGATCAAACTGGTGACCAGTAAGACTTCCGATTCGACGTCCGATTTGGGTTTCAAAACCTTTTTAGTAGCTGATTACTCTGAAGCAACTAAAAGAGCTCTATATGAATGGTGGAGAGTGTATAGTAGACAATGTATTTAGGTTTCATTTGAAAAACCTAATAAGGAATCATAGTTGAGATTGACATAAAAATATAACCTTAGCTGAACAGTATAAAACGACATTGAAACCGGAGAAAGTAGTGGAGTATTTAGAATTTATTTGAAAAGTTAATAAAGCATTGAAATTGAAATTGGAATTTGGAGATTAGGTGGTTGAAGTTTTAGTTTGATTTATTTTAATATCTTTTATTGGCTTGGTTTATTTTAATATATTTTATTATTAAAATTTTATAAATTTATTGTTAAACTTGTCAATTTTTTATAAATAATTGATTTAAAATAATAAAATAGTATTCTTTTTCGATTTTATTTTAAATTTTTTAATTTTGTTCCATTTTTGTTCTATATTAGTTTTATGTTGATTTAATTCTAGTTAGACCTTTAAACCTTTTATCTTATTAATTTAATTTTCGGTTTAATTTTTAAAACATAGTCGTTTGACTTTACTTTCACTTTTCTATCGTGACTTTTAGTTATAGTTTTTAGTTTAGGTTTTTCTTCCTAAAAAAATACTTGTTTGGTTGTTAATGTTAATATAGTTATATTTTTATTATTGTTGATAATTACATATTAGATAAAATTTAAAGATAAATTATTTGTAAAAAAAGAGCGATATCGGGACAACCCAAATATAAATTTTGGGTATACATTTCTGCAACGGATTTTATCAGCCTGATCCATATATTGCCAGTGAACTAATTCATTTTCCTGATGAAAATCTCATAATCAAATAGATACAACAATTCTTGGAATTATTAATTATATCCGAGATTTCATTCCTCACGTGACTGATTATGCATCGTCCCTATCAAAATTGCTATAGAAGAATCCACCACCATGGGTAAAGATGCAAACTAGAGCTATACAACATCTAAAGCAAGCCTGTCAACATCCACTAGCTTTGAAGATTTCTGTGAAAGGTCAGAGCATTCTCCAACATTGGAATGCTATTCTCACCAAAAGGATTTCACGTTATAAATTCACCATTCATCTTACCAAAGGTAACATCCTAGTTGATTTTCTATCTCTTCCTCTTAGTGTGATCACTACCTTAAACCATATCCCTCTTCTCCTTTCCATACCTGACCTACTTACTATTGCCAAAACAAAAAATATCTTTCCTCCTATTGCTAGTGCACCCACTATTGTCACAGAAGTTACATCTCTCGCTTGTATGAGTCTGTTCTATTACTTACACCTCTTCCTCATCCAGACCAACTCACCTTGCAGCACCTATTTTTTTAACCTTAAAGCACCATACCTCAATGTGCTTTTTCTTAATGATCCACTCTTCGAACGCATTATAGTATCTTTGGGTACTCTCCGCTCTTTATGCATATGCTGTCACTTTACCTCCTATACAGATCTACAATACATTTGTGACGGAGACAACGAAAGCACCCTATTGTGGACTTTCCTTTAGTGGTATCAACCATTAGAACAATGGAGAAAGCAACTTTCCATAATCATTGAACAACATCAATTATGAGAAGCGCCTTTAAAGAAATAATTTGCACAATATTTCTTTATTCTCTATCGTCCATATATCACGGCACATACTGGAGTAATCTATTCAGACAATAGTCCGTATACAATTGTCATCTCTACTTCACTTAGTCCCTACAATAAAAATTATTTTATTTTATTAAAATAAACAATTTAAAATTTTAATTTAATTTTAAATATATTTTAATTATTAAATCAAAATTTTATTTGAAATATATATATTTTGAAGATATTCTAAATTTAATAATATTTATTAAATTTATTTTATTTTATTTAATTACAA
>JAOQMP010000008.1:20457387-20475782 GCA_027563575.1 Erythroxylum pedicellare
AAACATTCATCAAACTCATTCACAGAACCCAGAAAGTTAGAAACATCACTTACTTGATTTTTCTGCAAATTCTTCAACAGAGAGAGTGAAGAACAAAGTTCGAGGGTTGGACAAAAAGCAAGGAGATTAAGCATAAACAAACACTAGTTGGATGGAAATGTTTGTCTGCACCGGATAATACTCATACAAAGATCAAAGTTATGGTTCGGTGAAGATCAAAGCAAAACCGAAGAGGAAATAAGGACTAAGTTTTGCCTTACACAACTGTGATATTGTGCTTTTTAAAAACTCATTGCCACATGGCCCCATTGCATGTGGGCCATTTGTTATCCATAAAAGCTGCCACATATCTCCAACATGTCAAGCCATTTGTCACACTTCCATTTGTTACAAAATCATGTATTTTTCCTAAAATTCACCAAAATTTTGAAATTATCATAATAATTCCCAAATAAATTTTTGACACCTAAAACCACAATTCTCATCTTAATCAAAATTTTAAAACCAATTATACCTGAAAATGTCAATGAATGCATGTACAATTATTTGAATGTGTCAAAATTTATATTCACACGTAAATGAATACTTAATTATGCAAAGCATACAATGCACTGTTAATTCCTCATTATTCTAGCCCCTAACATGGGGTGTTACATATGTCATGTTTATTGATGAGTGATAGGTGTAGATTATAGTATGTTTTTCTAGGTGTTTAAGTATGTTTTTAAGTTTTTATTAGATGATTATCATGTTTATAAGCTTAGAATTGTGTTATTGTTAGTGTTTGTATGTGTTCTAAGTGTTTTTTTACTTTAGAGCAAGAATTAGACTTCAATTTTATATTTCAGGAGGTGTTGTTAAGTGTTTGGAAATAGGAAATTGAAGAATGGAGAAGATGTTAGATGCATACATGTTGGCACGATTGTGCACCATGCATGATTATAATAGAGGAAGAAAATTCACATAGGGCATAATTGTGGCGTGAGATTTTTTAAGTTCTAAAGGTTCGAGTCTATTTTTAGAACTAAATTAAGGGAGGAAACCTTAGACACAACCCTAAAACCCTCAAGCACTATAAAATAACATGAAAAACACCAAAAATAAGTTACAGCCACTACATCAAAGCAGATCAAATAGGAGATCAAAGAAAGTTTCAGAGAATTTCTAGCATTCCAGATCAAGACTTCAATAAGTTTTTTACTCTTTTCCCTTTATTGATTTCATAGACTTGAATGTTTACTTGGAATTTTAAGATTATTAACATGATTATAGGTCTCCAAATCCATATTTAGGATTATTCTGGAATTATTTTGTGAATCTTATTTTTTATTGAATTCAATACATTGATGCATATGTTGGGTAACAAATCGAGAGAGTGAATCAAGTCATTAGTGTTAAGGTGTGCAACGAGATTTGATAACTTAATAAACTTGCAATTATCATATTAATGAACAATTGAAGAGAGATCTTAATTGTGAAATTATTTATCCATAAGATTGCATCAAATCTAATTAAATAAGTTAGGAATAGTTTTGTGAATTGAGAGATTACAACTCTATGATTATCGAATTTAATTAGGGTTATTTGATTAGATCTTAACATACAATAATCAAAACTTTAAAATATCCATAATCAAACATAAATTGAATCAACAAGATAAAGGGAAACAAAATAAGGACATAATAGTTCCTAAGTCTTCAAACTTGATCAATCTTAATTTCATTGGTAGCTTAATTTTTAATTCCTACTTGTTTCGTTTTGTTAATTTTTAATTTTAGTTATTTACTTTAATTCAATTCAATTTTTAGTACCTTATACAAAGTTCTTTTCAAGTTGTATAGGTGTTTAATAGTCCTCGTGGTAATGATACCTTTAATACTACAAGATATGATCTGTATACCTATAGTATTGAGCGTTTTATTATTATATAAAACTTGCTTAACAATGAAAACCTCTTCTAATTTAGCCCTTTTCTAGTTATATTAAGCCTACTTGTTCAATATAACAAAAGTTGGCCTTTCATCGGTGAAGAATCCTATTAGAGTAGCTGACTTCTTAAAGGCTCCAACTTTAAGGATTTCTAGTGGGAAAGCCACCAAAGTACATCTATCAAAGCTAGAAAGAGGAATGTATCTAAGTTTTTCACCAAGGGAACAATCTCTTGCCACCTAACACCAAGCATTTTTTTTATTTTTAAACCTTAGATAGAGATCTTCACCTTATTAGTGTAAGCATAAATAAAATTAAACATGGGACTATCAAAAGGAATTATAAGGAGGACGAGGAAGGTAAATTTTAATGGGGCATAAATCATTAGTTAAAATAACAAGAGACGAGGTTGATTCAAAAGTGAGACTTAGATAAAATAGAGCGAAAGTTGTAGGAGATGGGAGTTCTTGGAAAATCGGTTGCATGATAGAGGGGTATAAAAGGGTGGTTTTCTTTGAGTTTTGAAATTCCATGCTAAAAGAGATAAAGGAAACTAACCTTATACATAGAGTGGGAAAGAACTTGTTAAAGATCTTGCCCATTATTTATCATTAGAGACAATGCTTTCTTCTTGTTTAATAAAATCAAATGTATTAATCATTGAGAATAAAAAAAAATTAACTAATATTCATTAAATTTCTATTACATATTATAAATTGTTATATTCATAAATGAAACAGAGTCTTTTGTGTCTGTTTTTAACACTTTAAATTTTTCATACACTTTTAAAATAAAATTTGATAATGTATATTTAAAATTAGAAAAATGATTATTACATCATAAAATTCTTTCAAAAACTTATAGAAATAATCACTTTATTCCTCATTAGTAAGTGAAAATCTTATGAAAATAAGTAATCAAAACTAATTTATAATACTTTATATAATATAAATTGAATTCTAGATATGTTAATGCTTTCTTTATCACAATTAAATCAAAGCTCTTATAATTGTTTTGAAGATTTCTTTTAATCTTTCTAATAGAATTATTCAAATGCCTATCAACAAAATAATCAATAATCTTTATGCTAATAATGTTTTCTAAACCCTAAGCCTATTTAAGGCACAAAGTCCTAATGGCATGAGCATCTTGTTCTTTTAGAAGATTTAGGTCATGGCTAGAAGCTTAATGATAGCAATAATTGACAAGTTTTTCAAGGAAATAAAACTTTTAAGGGAAATAAATAGAAAATTCATTATCTAAATACCAAAAGGCAATCAGCAAAAGTCATTGAAGGATTTTTTACCTATAGCCTATACAACTCCATATACAAGTTAACATAAAAACTGCTAGCATAAATGCTGAAAAAAGTATTACTGAATCATATTAGATACCAATAGGGTGCCTATATACTAGGAAGACAGGTTTAGGACAAAATTTTTCTTGTGTAAGAGATTTTTAGAAATTATATAAGAAAGAGTGGTAGCAGGAATTGCTCACTAAAGGTGGACTTTCAAAAAGATTATGACTCAATAGATTGGAATTTAATTATCAATTTCCTTAAAGCATATGGTCCTTCAAGAATATTCATTGAGAGGATGGAGCAATGTATTAATAGAGTATTGTACAAAATTTTAGTTAATAATGAACCTTTAAACATCATCAAAAGAATGAAAGGCCTAAAACAAGGTGACTTAATCTCACCATATTTATTCTTTATAAGTAAAGAGGTGTTTATTAGAATTTTTTACAAGGGTGTTTAAAAGGAATAAGCTTTTCAAACACCATTATATATGCAAAAAGAATGGGATCTTAGGCTTGAATTTTACTAATGATTTATTCCCACTCTTAAAGGCTGATCACCACTCAATTTCATCTCTACTGACTTGTTTAAAAATATTCAGTAAAATATTCAGGTTACAAGTCAATAACGAGAAGAGTGGAATGTATCTCTCTATAAGTGATTCCCATAATGTCAATTTGTTCTCTTCCCTAACTGGACTCAAGTATCATAATTTACACCTTACCTATTTAGGTGTCCCTATATCATCCACCAGGCTCTCCTATTCAAAATTCAAACCGCTAATGGAGAAAATAATGTCAAGTATAAGTATTTGGAGCTCTAAATTCCTCACTGTGGTAGGAAGAGCCTAACTAATATCATATGTATTGAAGTTAAAAATTTTGTCCTAGGCTTCTCATTTAGTATTACCCTGCTCTGTTAGTAAAGCAATTGAAAAACTTTTAAGTTTTTATAGAATGGCGGCAAGGAGAATGGTATAGAAGCAAGAGTAACATGGAAAGAAGTGTGTTAATAAAAGCCAAGGAGGTCTATGATTAATTTCTCTAATGGTAATGAATTTGATAATACTTGTTAAAACAACTTGGGGGCTTATTAATGATAAAAATTCATTATGGGTTAAGTGGGTATACTGCTACTACATTAAGGACTCAAATTTCTAGTGTATAAGAAGTTCTAAAAATGCATCTTCAAGCGTACAGTGTGTTCTCAAATTAAAGAGTAGCATTAGACAGACAATATCCAATGAAATAAGGGACAAAAGATGGGTTTCGTTCTGGTATAACAGATGGTCCCCTTGTAACTCTATGGAATATCAACTAGCTCTCCTACAACTAAGGGCATATATCAAGTGAACGTTATAATTAATCAAGTCTTTTCTAAGGAATTAATACTAAAGTTGAATACTTATGCTATCTTGTTGTCCTACCTACTTAATATATCTTTAACCCCTGGAAAAGAGGATGAGGCAGTAGGAGATTGCACAAACACTAGAAAATTTTTCCAATTAATTAATGAGGTTAATTTCCTAAAATGCACAACTTGAGGTGGTGGGATATGAGTTGGTTTGGTGTTACTGATATAAGTGTGACTTAGAGCCAATTGGTTATTTCCTATTCCAATTTCCTTATTCAAATAGGGCATAGAACGTGACTGGTCAAACATGTGGTACCGTTAATACATTATATGCATAGCAAGAAATTATCAAATAAAGAACCAAAATACAATATAAAATTAGATGAAAGAAATAGGTATACAGAACTATACTTCCTTACCTAGTGATGGCTATACAAACACAAAGTTTCTGTGAGTAAATAGATAAAGGACATGTGGTACATTTTATGTATTACACGTGTATGATCCTCAACTAAAGCAATAGGTAGGATGTATCAAGTTTGAAGCATATTATGCTTCTTGTAACCTTTTTGAAAATCTTTTGTTTTGCCTATATGGTCAATGAATTATTTTTCATTCTTCAAAAAATTTATTGATTCTCATATGCATAATAAGTATAAATTCTCTTAAGGACTCATTAGAATTTTAACTTAAAACACCCTTAAATAATATTTATCAAACAAAAATATTAAATAAAATAGCATTTTAATTTTATGTTTAATAAAGGATAACATTTTTATTTTATTTAACTCACTACTTCAATAACAATTTTTAATTATAAAAATATTATTCCTTAAAAGGAAGTGGACGTACAAAGTCACTGAGAACTATTCTACAACTTTTTGCAATATGTTACATTTCAAATCAAAACATAAACGTTAAACATTTCTTGTTACTAATCTGACTTGAATTCCATCTATGTGAGTTTCCAATTGGTGCTGATTCTTGAGCTAATTATGTGCTTGATCTTGAACAAACTTATAAGTAATCTGATTTTTTCACTTATAGACCTAATGAAATCCTTTTCATTTTTGCTTAAATTAGAAAATACCCTTTTATTTCTTTCACCTCATACAATTGTCATACATGATGAAGACATATAAAGAACCTATCTATCTCCTTCATTCATGCTTATGAGCTTCAAACTCCATTCTATTATCTCAACCTCCTTCTTGGAGTTTTCTCCATACTGCGTAAGCTCATTATAAACCTCCAGGTATTTCTTATGAAACTACATTGAAAAAACAACTGTTAGATTCTAGCCCCATCTTGCACAGAACGTACCAGTTTGGAATGTACAAGTACTTTCCCAATCTTTCCAATGTGAGGAGCTTATATTGAATTGCTATCCATAATGTATATACTGCTCTAGGATAATTATCTTCATACCATGCCACTTTATTCCAGCTTACTTATGGATTATCTGTATTGTCTAACAATCCACATGAAGCATTGGAGTAGCTCCCAAAGGCCTTTAATTTCCATATCAATCTATCATCTACATTATTATGCAAAATGTAATTGACTAAGAAGCTGATTACACTTGAGGAAGAAGTGGAGAGTAAGCTATGTCTAATCACTAGCAAGGCATGAGCTTTTTAGAGGTTCCAGATTATTGATCTGAATGAGTGTTCCATAGAGAGCACAGCTATCAAACCAAAAATAAGTAAGTTCACCATTACCAGTCTTATTAAAGCACTTCCCTCTTATCTTATCTTTAGCTTTCCCAATGAACTTCATAATTGTTGAAGCATTAATAGGAACTTTGAGGTTTCAAAAACATTTATCCTTGATGAAAAATGCGCATACCTATCTTACCCAAATTGATTGTATATCTTTCCTTTTTTGTCCATAGCACTTGATTCACCAATTTATTTGCTAATATTTCCATACCAGCCTACTCTTTTAATTGGCACAAATTGGACCATCTGATTTTGGTCCTTGATTTTTCCAGCTTACATCCTAACCACAAGAACTTCCTAAAAATTCTATCAATTTCCTTTATAATACCTTGATGGAACACAAAATGAGAGGCCCAGTATATACTTATGGGTGTAAGTACATATTTAATTAGTTAAGCCCTATCAAATAAGGAAAATTCCTTATAGCTCCAATATGTCTAGGATTTTATCAATAAGAAGCTTGATATCAACATGCTTTTGTTTAATTAAGGATATTAGTACATCAAGGTATCGAACTAGCAATTCGTATACCTTAAAATTAGTTATGGTTGATGACTATAAACTCATATTAAGGACATTTGTTGAAATTTTTAAGGAACCTTTGATTCTTTTGATACATGGTCCAAATAGAGTATTAAACATCTTAAAAGTAGTTATAATAGAGAAAATTGAGTTGCAATCATCTTTGGAGAATAAAAACAAATCATATTAAAATTTAAGCTCAAAAATCCAAGCTTTTTGCACTTAGCATGGAATTTGAAAATTTGGTTTCTCTCCACAACTCTTCTTAATCGCTTGTTGAATACTTCCATTGCTAGTAAGAATAGGTAAGCGGGTAAAGGATCCCCTGGCCTAATTCCCCTAGCTCCTTTAATTAGGCTTAAAGCTCTCTATTCACCAATATATTGAAAGACACTGTTAAAATGCATTGTCAAATCCATATTATAAATATACTAGGAAATCTATATATAAGAAAATTATTTATAATAAAGGACCAATCAATTGTATCATAAGCCTTTTGGAAGTCAAACTTTAATGCATAGTTCTTGTGGCTTCTTTCCTAGTATAATGGTTAAACAGTTCTTGAACAATGGTGATATTATCTCCAACATGTTTTCCAAGTATATAGGCTCCCTAAGTCTGATCAATGTGATTTTGAAAAACTAATTTTAGCCTCTATAATATGATTTTATAGATAACTTTGTCAATGGTATTGCAACTAGCAATTGGTCAAAATTCATTTACAGTTTTATAATCTCTACCTTTAAGAATAAGAGCAATAAATGTGCAATTTATTTCCTTCAAAATTTGTTATTCCTTAAAGATTAAAGAGATGCATCCACAACCATTTGATTAGTGATAGGCCAAGTTTTGATAAAGAAATTGGCATTAAGACCATCATGCCTTAGTGCCTTATATGGATGTAAAGATCTTAGAGCTTTAGCAACTTGTAAGTATTGACTGGTTGAGTTAGCATGTTACCTACTTGAGATGTGATATGATCCTAAATAACTTCCTATATTAGTCTTGGGTTGAGAAAGCATCAGAAGAACCCATGAGACTAGAGAAACACTACTACATCTTTAAGGAGTTGATCTTATGTTATTAAGACTAATCCTGAGTTTGAAATGGATAGTCATATTTATAGCCTGTTGGAGATTATTGCTTTATGGACAAACGTTAAATTTCTATCACCTTGCTTCAACCATGTGATCCAACATCTTTGCTTCATCAAGAAATAATCAAAGCTAATAGCTTGAGAAATGTTGTGCGAAGCTTACCTTTCTCTAGTTTGAAGAAGTGTGGATTGAGGATCCTTGTATAGATCAGATTAAGCCATGTTTAGTACAACTTTAGCAGTCTACAGTAGATGGTGGATTACCAATATTTTGTTTGTAAAATGTTTTTAAGTTCCTCCCTTATTTTGCTCATCTTCTTAGTGAAGATATACTTTTTGTCCCTAAAGCTTAGTCATAAGGTTGTCCATTGAAAGGAGTAATTAAGTGCATAAATGATAAAGATGTAAAGTAGGGATGGAATTAGGATTCTTTCATTTAGGTGTGCATTGTAGTTGTGTGTAAGCTTCCAAACAATTGGCAAAAAAATTAAGTTACAGTTAGGCTTCCAAGTTTTCTTTGATGTCATTATTGAAGGCTTCCAAGCATAAGTTAACTTAGTAACATCCTCCCTCAGCTCAAACTTGTCATTTAGTCTAAGTATGGGAATTTCATCAAGAAAATTATCCATAACTTTAACAACTACACAAATTCTAGAAAAATTAAGCATGCTTGTTTCTGTTTTAGCTTGGTCTAATCATACAAGTCTTCCAACAAAGATGGAGATATGGCTTAATCCTTATGTGGTCCAATAATCAAATGGAATTTCATAAACACACATCCATATCGGGTTATTAAATTTCTTTATATCTTCAATATTGATCCTTGGCTGCCAGTTTTGAAGCAAAATAGATTGGTTTTGATCATGAAGGTCCTAATTCAAGGACTTCCTTACAGAGGAGCTACTGAGAAATATGAAGAATAATACATCATGATTGTTAACAAGAACATCTTTGAGTCCCCGCCATTTCTAGTTAGTGTTGGCCCAAGCTTTCATAGCTAGGAATGACTTTTGTCCAGGAAAAATACTATTTGCTGCATTCCACATCTCTACATCAGCTTTTGATGTACCAAAACGGGGAGCAATTACTTGAATTTCAAAATTCCTTTTTGGGAGACAGTAGCTAAGTTTGATCACAGAATCGGAGTCACTTGCCACCTGGGTCTAAGGTTTTTTAAAAGCTCTAGAAGTAGTGTTGGCATAGGGGTTCACATATTCTGGAGTCAAATTAGAGTTGGTAAGGTCAAATCTTGAAGGAGGATTTTTGGTTTTCCTAGGTGAAACAGCAGATTTTTCTAACATTGCTAGAAATGGGAAAAAGTGATGAACAGTGGAAGTGTTAAAGTAAGGAAGATTAAAAAAACAAGGGAAAAGCCAAAGCAGGAAGCTGGAATTTGGAGAAACAATAAGAAGACGAAAAGAAATTGGAAGCATAAAATCGGGTCGAGGTTGAGAGGTCCAATGGAGCTTGCATGCCATGCATGCACTAGGGACACTGCAATTTGGCTACTTATATATTCAATAACAAAAAATTTCCGAAATGAAATTATCCTTATTAATATATCCATCACTTAAATTAAACAAGAGTATTAACTTAATTAATTTTATTTAATACGAAAAATTATTAACAAAGACCGATAAACATCTCTGAAGTGCAACAAGGGTGTAATGTAAGGCTTTACACAATCTCGAAACAGTGATTACGTTGGTGTACGAGAGACATTTGTGTTGATGTGATATTTTTCGCTATATTCCAACTTCTGTGGACAAGTAAATAAAGAAATGGAGGGTGTAACATAATGCAATAATACATATCCATTAAATTGTACCAAGCCTCACCATAAAATACATACTCAAAGAAGGTAAAAGAATTTACTGAATCTGGATGTTATAATATTGTTTTCCAGAATTCTTTGGAGGAAAGGGTGAGCCTAGTTTCAGCTTTCACATCCTACATGGCATCTTCCAGTAGCCTTGTACCGAAGAATGCTCTTGATCGTTCCTTCATGTTCTGCTGCATCCCAGCAGAAAAAGTGTTGATCAATCCAGCTCTGTACAACGACAAGATTGACACGCTGCACACGACCATAAACCAGTAACTCCATTTTCAAGTGTTACTTCAACCACAAGCACATTTCTGATTAATTTGCCGTTGTAATGTCGGAAGAGGAAATCTGAAAAGAAGAATAATAGCCATTACGAAAACTATGGCTAAGTGAAATATCAATAAATCCTCATATTGTACAAACCATGGAAAATCAATGGCTTCACAACCTTGGGATGTTCTAGACATTATTGCTTGTATTAACAGATCAAGGCTCCACGTTGCAGCAGAGCTAAAACTGATTATCAAGCTTAGAGGCAGCAGATGATCTATTGACTAGATTAACCTCCAGAAGCTCAGATGATACACCTACTAAATAAGTACACCTCCCAACCCATCAGATAACTAAGTTCTTTGGCTCAATTCAAAAGTTTGTACTAGCTGTCTTTCTTCAAGCAAAAAAGTTTGAGTAAGCCTCTTCAACTGCAAGCAGGAGGACCACTTGAAAACCCCAATCAGTTTTATGTTACGGGTACAACTGCACGAAGGCCCACACTTTAAATCCCTGTTGAGGAACAGATTTTGCCCAAACTGAGTGCATGAAGTAACCTAACTGTGCATAAAATGATGCTGAAAATCATAGAAACTGGAATAAAATATTACATAATAAAAGTCTGTTTTGATGTCACTCAAGTTGAGCTCCGAAACCAAACAAAAAGTTATTCTACAGTGAATTTTCAACTTCCAAAATAGAGATCAGAAACCTTACCCCAAAATACTTATTGTTGTTTATGAATGACAAGTTTTTGCGAAGTTAAAACACTAGAATTTGGTTCCGGAATTGGAATTACAATAACAATCTCACCTCAAGGGTTTGAATTCTTTTACCATATATCAGACAGTTCTCCACTTTATTATCAATCTTCAACAGCCAAATTATCAGGATCATTTTCTTTTCAGTGGAGAACGATCACGCACCTCAAGATCCATGCAGAAGAACTTCACTTGCATATTTATCAACATGAATAGGCTCCAAAGAACCCCATGTTCTCCCAACTTTTACTTTGGCTTGCAAAGGAACTGAACATGACACAATATAATTTACCAGTTAAAATCAAAATAGAAAGAATAAAAATATCAAGATTTTAAAATATACCTAGAAGCAAGGCAGCACTTTCCATGCATGTTTGCAACAAGCATGCAGCTTCCTTAATCACAGTGGGATCAACTTCCAATACCAATTCATCATGTACCTGCGCAGTTCAGGAGAAGCATCAAGCATCCGTAAACACTCGATGTTGTGTATGGGAACTCAACAAAGACGTATTGGAGGATTTCTTGTTGTAGATTAACAAAGTGCACAAATAGTTCGTATAATGGTTCTATGCAATACAACTATTTTCCCAATCCTTTGAGGTTTCAAAGTGGTTGGTGCTAAAATTGAGAATTTCAAGCCGAATATTTTTAAAAACCTGTAGAAGTATTCGACAACGACCCTTCAGCATGTGAAACTCGGCTGCAAGTGGAGAGTCAGAATCTGCCAAGTAAACTCCTTCAACGATAACAGAGTATATATTTATCATTGCAATCTTGATTATATCAGCAGCAGAACCCTATCAAAAGCAGATAAAATTAGATGATTTTATACTCCGATGCTAGCCTTATTCACTCCAAAGTTTCTTCTACCTGACAGATAGAATTGACAGCTTGCCTCTCAGCTTTTGATTTTTCTTTACTGTTTCCAAAATTTATTTTTGATAAGAAGCGCTTCCTTCCCTTAAGTGTCTCAACATACCTTCACAATAAGTATAAATAATTAGGAAAATACCTTTTGAACCCAACATACTACAACCACATCTGGCAGAAATTTTAACAGCATTAAGTGTAAGGAATATATTGAATAACTACCATAATGCAAATGCACTAAAAATATAATTGTTCAGGAGCCGCTAAACTTAGAAGCTTAAGCTAGATTCACAATTAAATCATATATAATATTATAATACATTAGCTCGTCCAAAAGGCTGTTGGGCTCCCAGTGTCAAGAAAGCATAGGCTTAACATATCTTATGATGACGATAAAATATCAATTTAACATTAAGGGTGGTGTCATTTGAACTCATGACTTGTTCAATATCAATGCTCTAACACCATACAAAAAACCATTTAATTCAAAAATTAAGCTATCTGGTAACAACTGAGAATGGATCATACACAACTCTATCAATGACCTATCTAGAAAACTCCACAGTTATGTATCCTCTTCAAAGAAACTGTGGACCTAAGAAAGATATGAAAGAGGAATTATCAATCCAAATATATCAAAAGAATATTCAGCGTCATTTGCATGAAGAGTTAAAATCACAAATTGAGATGAAAAGCATCAACTGTCTGAAGAACATAGCGAAAATCCAAATTGAAAAACAGGCATAAGCCTGATCTTGATCAAAAGCAATGGGGTAGCTGATCAATAGGGATCCATAAAAGGAAAAGCTCTCACCCTTTCTTACGGCAAGACGCAACTGCTTCTTGAAGCCAGGAACCCACACCAGGAAAAGTACTTTTAAAGCTTCTAATTTTCTCAGCAGCTTCCTCTGAACTACAATCCAGCTGCTTGGCAAGTTTATTAGCACCCATTCCATAAAGAATGCCATACACCAACCTTTTAGTCTGATCTCGATCATTTGATCCCACAGAATCTTCTGGCTTTCTGGTCCATAATGCAGCTATCATGGTGAAAATATCACCTTGTGGTTTACTGAGGAGCTCAATTAACGAGGCATCTTTAGAGAAGTGTGCCATCAACCTCAATTCTATCTGAGAATAATCAGCTGTTAACAAAAACCAATTTACCTGGCAAGAGGATTAGGCCGCATTAGAATTTAAATGCCTGCAAATCAAGTATGAAAAGAATTTGCATACTTGTGGAAGAAGATATCAAGAAAAGAGTTGCTGTTCCTTTTTGAAGGTTTATCAAGGCAGGATTCAGCAGTACTTTGATAAAAATCAGATACATGAAATAATGTGTATCACAAGCACCTTGTGGTTGTGTGATACTTACCTGAGTTGGAACAAAGAAGTGACGAGCATTTATTCTATGATGAGGAGCATCAGCAACTTCATTTTCTTGCATATTCATTTTGAAATCAACTATATGCTCAACACACTGCATCACCAAAAATGAACTTCAAACAATCTAGCACACAGAAAGGAAATATTAGCACTCTATCATAATGATTAGCATTGAATGCGTCCAACCTGAAGATTAGGCTCCTCCATGGAAAGCCGTCCAGTAGCTGTAGATGTCTGAAGCCAACGGCCATGCAGTGTGTACTTTGATGTCCTCATAGACAACCTAGCCAATGAGCAGATTGAACCCAGTGTACAATTTAAGAGCTTTGACAAGGTTCGGTGCTCTCTAATAACTGGAATAATAGGATGTTCATGTCTGAAAGAAACAACTTCTGTCAGCATGATCAGGCTATGCATATTTGAAACACCATAAAACATGCAAATAAGCCATTTAGCTTTAACCCAATGCAGTCTTGAAAGCTAAAAGAGGATATAGTCAGTTTATTCCCATCTGCGGTATAAAGAAAGTTCACTTCCATCTTGTCAATAACACTAACAACAATAACAACAACAACACTCAATGAGAATCCTGCAAAAAAGCAAGGTCTAGGGAGGTACACCTTTATCAAAGTCATTAAATCAAAACTGAAGAAAGAAGTAATCTTTTTTCTTATTTTGCACAACAAGTGCTTTTAAATATATACACAAGCCCTAGCATAATTTTAGGGAACTAAAATATTTCCTATTTATAGCAATATCCCCTATTTACAGCATTTTCCTAAAGTAAATATGCATGATATCCTCTAGTTTCCTATTATATGATTAGGAAATAATTTATCCTAAATCACTTATCTAATTTTCATCACTCCCCTTTAAGTTGGTAGGTGCATAGATGTCTTGCATTCCCAGCTTACTTATAACGTCTTGAAATTGTGCATTTGCCAACCCCTTAGTCAATACATCTGCCATTTGTTTGGTACTAGGAACATATGGGGTGCATATAAGCCCATTTTTCAATTTTTCTTTTATGAAGTGCCTATCAATCTCAATGTGTTTAATTCTATCATGTTGTACCGAGTTGTGAGCAATACTAATAGCTGACTTATTATCACAGCAGAGCTTCATAGTTCCTTGCCACCTAACTTTCAAATCATTCAAGATGATACGTATCCACAAGAGCTCACATATACCGTGAGCCACAGCTCTAAACTCTGCCTCAGCACTTGATCTAGCCACAATTGATTGCTTCTTACTTGTCCAAGTGATAAGATTGCCCAAAAAACATAGTGCAATACCCAATGGTTGACCTTCTATTAATGCTTGAACTTGCCCAATCTGAATCTGTATAAGCTTCAACTATTTTATTGTCATTTTCCTTAAACATAATCCCTCTACCAAGGATAGTTTTAGGTTTATGCATTAGGTATCCTTAAAAGTCCCCATACATCATAATGAATCAAAGTAAAAGGAAATTTAGATTTATTATTGCTCAAACGAAAGGAAGTATGACAATATTTGGCAAACTCAGACACATCACAATGGAAACTGCTAGGATCACTGTTTTTAAACAAATTAGGAAACATTGTCCTCAATAAACTAAAAGAAGGATGACCTAAACGATAATGGTGACGCCAAATAGCGTTAAGAGTATCTCTGGTCATGGAAGTCAACGAGGGATGTGAGGTTTTGTCTCCACTATTAGATTCCAAAAGGTAGAGTCCATCCTTTTCCTTAGCATGCCCAATCATCTTCCCCATTTCCCGATCCTAAAATTCACAATAATTAGGATCAAAAATGGCAAAGCAATTCAAGTCTCTGCTAAATCTTTTAATGGACAAAAGATTGGCAGAAAGTTTGGGAACATGTAGTACTCTTTTCAAGAGAAGATTAGGGGATAAAGGAATGGTTCCTTGACCTGCAACAGTAGTAAGAGAGCCGTCTGCAACTTTAACTTTTTTTTTACTAGGACAGGGGTTAGAAAAAATAAAAGAATGATAAGAGGTAGTCATATGGTCTGTAGCACTTGAATTTACGACCCAAGAATCCTTAGGAGACACTAATGAGGCACTAAAAGCATGAGAATTAAAAAAATCACCTAATTGAGCTAATGAACATGATGCGCCATCACCTTCCAGGGAATTTAGAATGCTCTTTTGGCGCTCAATCTCTTCTTTGTTAAGTCCTTTTGGTTTTGATCTAGCTTGTTCAAAATCTCCAGAGTTTGTAAGTTCAGTAAAGTGGGCTTTGGCCTATCCATCCTTGTTTGCCCCTTCTTTTCATGCTTTTTGTGGCTTCCTATGTAACTTCAAGCAAGTCTCTCTAGTGTGATGAGGCTTCTTACAAAAACTGCACTAAACAAGTTCCTTATTTTGAGGATTCTGCTAGTGGTGGTTAAGGGCTTTATTGGTTTTCATAGATATGAATGTCGAGTTATCAGCAGATTTGGATTCCAACATCACAATTCTCCGGCTCTCTTCTATGTGGATGACCGAGAAGGCCTCATTCAAAGATAGTAAAGGGTGTTTGTTAGCATTCCTCCTAGTATTTAGCCTGTTAGTGTTAGTATATAGCCCACTAAGCCCATCCAGACCTACATCTGTAGGGCTAAGATGGAGAAGGGGGTAAATGCCACATAGGCAGGTGGTTAGTTGTTAGTTATGGAGAGAGATTGTGAAGGTAATGTAGGGAATATAGAGGAATCTGATAGAGAGGGGGAGGGATAAGCAATCATATTCTGGAAAATTAGTTATTGTATTGGCCTGGAAGCTATCTTACAAGAGGTATACTGCTGTTGTACCCTACTTACTACATAAATAATACAATCTCTATTGATAGTCCTATCAGTGTTTGCCAAGTATTTGAACCCGAAGTTGGTCAAATTCAACATTAAGACATGCTAAGAATTCAAAGATTCTTTCCCTTTCAACAAACTTTTGTAATTTGATACTGTCATCACTACATTGCATTTTAAATTTTTGATAATGATCCAACTCAAGCCAAAGACTCTGCATCAAGTTGTAATATTCAGTGACGGAGTGCATACCTTGCTTGGTAGATGACATTCTGGCCTTAATCTCATAAATTAAAGAGGCATCATTTACTTTAGAATACGATTGAGTAATAGCATCCCATATCTCCTTAGCAGATGAGAGGAACATGTAAGTGCCTCTAATGTCAAGTTCCATAGAATTACAAAGCCATGACAAGATTAAGGAATCCTCTACATCCCAAGCCTCAAACTTCGGATCTGAAACAACAAGAGCTGGTCCTAATAGGTGAGAAAGCTTTCCCTTGGCCTTAAGGAAAGTCTTAACCATTTGTGACTAATGGAGGTAGTTTTTAACATTGAGTTGGTAAGATGGAAACACGGTTTGTAATTCACCGATATAGGTAGGGGTGTACATTTTGGGATTACCAACAAAAGAGATTTCAAAGGAAGAGACCTCCACATTTGGGTTTTGCTAGTAACAGCTTCAGCCATCTATTTTGCAGAAGGCACTATTGGTAATGAAGGCCAAGTAAGTGTTAGAGAAAAAAAAAAAAAGGAAACCAGGAGTTACATTGTCCTGGGCTCTGATACTATGAAGAAAGAAGTAATCTTTTTTTCATATTTTGCACAACAAGTGCCTTCGAATATATACACAAGTCCTAGCCTAATTTTAGGTAACTAAATATTTCCTATTTACAGCAATATCCCATATTTACAGCATTTTCCTAAACTAAATATCCCTGATATCCTCTAATTTCCTAGTTTATGATTAGGAAATAATTTCTTCTGATTTTCATCAAAGACCGTTAAGGATTTTATTTTATGCTTAATACCACTAGGGACCACATAATAGTTTCCAAAAAGCTCCTTGCGTTTGAATTTAGCCTTGGAGGACCCATGGTTTAATAATTAGTAAAGTAGGTTGTTTTCCCAGCTTTTGTTGTGTAACTTTCAAAATTATGAGTAATTAAGTCTAATTACTTATCAACTATGTTTCGAATTGATCAAGATAATAGTTTAGCAGACCCAAGATATCATTGAACAATTTCCCACACTAGTCACAATAATTAAGGTTAAATATGCAAACATCACTTTTAGTGTCAGTTACTTTTGAAAATAGCCTTCTCGTTTTAAATCACCTTTAAAACACTTTGAAGTGTTGGAAATACTAAGCCTTTGTTTGGATTGAAGGAAAGTAAGGGAAAAGAAAGGAAGAGAATTGAACTTCTCTTAGTTTCCATTGTTTGGACAAAAATAAACAAAGAGAAAGTGAGAGAATGGAGAGGAAAGTGAGGGAAATTTGGGCCAAAAATATTTCCCCTCAAATTGGTGGGAAAGGAGGAGAAATTCAAGATAAGAGAACCATCCCTCTTATCTTGTCCAATATAAGTTTCAATTCCCTCCTTTAATAAATTAGGAAAACAAACAAAGGAAAGGAAATCTCATTTCTCTTCTATTCTTTTCTCCTCTTTTCCCCTCAATATTTCCTTTCCTTTCCCTTGTGCAATTAAGGATCCAAACAAAGGCTAAAGTTATTACCGCCAGCCTCAAATTTAATAGTATTATCCGGTGCGTGTTAATTTCACTTTAAAGTTTCCTTCTTTTCAAGGCAGTTGGTCAAAATAAATAGGCATGTTCGTTTCTTTTCATATGTCTCAATGCAGTGGGCAACTAACCAAAACCGATGGTTTGAAAGTTTCGTGGAGCGGTTGGATCATCACGTGTTTTTTTCTTCCTGTGATGTCTTGATTACAGGACACTGGAGTAATAGTACCAAAAAAAAACGAACAGTTATGCGTGTTGACCCAATAAGAAGGATCTATATTCTAGGCTGTCGGAGACAATCAATGTCGGCTGGGCCGCCTAAACTGAATGCCTAATCTGATGTAATTACTTCCTCCAAAAACATTAATCTTTTTTAAAAAAGAACAGCGCTCAACTTAATCTTGTTTTAATTCTTCATAAAACATAAATACTCGTTCGACTTGAAATTCTACATTCAAGCAAGTTAGCTCAAAATTCTGCGTTCAAGCTTAGGTTGACTTGAAACCAAATCGACATAAATAGTAAATGTGGCATGACTTGACTTCTGTTAGGATTTATTAAATTTCGAGTTGAGATTGCTTGGTTCAACCGAACCACGGGTTGGTAAGCTCATGAATTTGGTAGGGTCAAGTCAAGAGAGCCCCGGGTTCAACCCGACCATTATCCTCCTTGCAAATCGAGCCTTAATCTCTAAATCTGAACTTGAAACTATTAAATTAGGGTAATTCAAATTTTGATCGAATTTAATTCAAATTTTTTATTTTTAAAAATTTAATAAGTATAACTTTCTAAGTTTTGAACTATATTTTTTTAACTAATAAT
>JAOQMP010000008.1:20475882-20489981 GCA_027563575.1 Erythroxylum pedicellare
TTGTTTATGTAGATATCTCCTTGACCAGCTACGGTGGTGATAGATCCATCAGCTATTGTGATCTTTTTATGGCTACAGTTGGGGTTATAAGAGATAAAGTATTTAGAGGAACAAGTCATATGGTCCGTTGCTCCGGAATCAATTACCCACATAGGAAGGGAATTTCTTTCTAAGGCATTAGGATTAGAAGAAGAAGAAATACCTGAAAACGCCAATGAACAAATACCTATTGGCTTCTCAAAGGACTCCACAAAGGTTTTAGTTTCTCCATTTCTTCAGTACTAAACTCAGGGATAGGTTTTTTTTTTATTTTCTTCATTAGTTGACGAAGTACTCACAATATGTGCTTGACTTCAATCGTTCCCACTTTGATTGGGCTTACAATGAAGTTTCCAACATTTTTCCCTAGTATGCCAATGCTTCCTGCAGTATGTGTAGAATAAGGAATCTTGATTAAAAGGTTTGGATGAATCCCCTCTAGGAACAGCCGTAGGATTGTTAGACTCCTTCAATTCCATGGACTTGGTAATGAGTGCAGAACCATCCCCTTCTTGAGGTTCAAGCATAACACTTCGACGACCCTCTTCTGCATGTATAATATCAATTGTCTCATTTAGAGACGGTAGGTCTTGTCTTCCCAAAATCTACACCCTTATAGCATCAAATTCTACGTTTAAACTTGCCAAAAAATCATAAATATGATTCTTTTCCACAAAACGCCTCAGAATTGCTGCATCTTAACTACAACGCATTTGGATACAATGATAATAATCCATCTCTTGCCACAAGCTTTGTAAGAGACTCGAATATTCAGTGATAGTCCAAGTCTCTTGTTTAGTAGTTGAAACTTTCGTCTTAATCTCATAGATTTGTGCAGCATCATTAACTTTGGAATACCTCTATCGAATAGCCTCCCAAATCTCCTAGGCAGTTTCGAGGAACATACATGGGTCACTTATCTCCGGCAGCATTGAGTTCCATAACCCAGACATCACCATGGAGTCTTATTTATCCTATGCCGCAAATCTTGGATCATCATGTGAAGGACCAATGCCCATTAAATGGCTCAATTTCCGTCTCCCCTTTAGGAATGTGCGGACCAGTTGTGACCACTTTAAATAGTTCTTCCCATTCAATCGGAATATTCTGCAAATCTCCTGGTATGGCAGTAGCAGTGTTCTCGACCGTGGAGCTGATGATTTCAGCATAAATACTAGGTGATTCTGTCATGATTGATTAGGTATGGCTAAGGAAAGGAGCAAGGAATTGAGTGATAAGCCTCGGACGTTGAGAGGGATAGTGGAGATGATGCTCTCAGTCAGTATGACTAGAGAAACAAATCAGGGTTTTTTTAGGAAAGAGCTGATGGCTCTGATACCATGTAAAATAACAGCAGAGAAGAATAATTTCATTCTCATTCATCAGTAGGTTACAGCCATAGTATATATATACAATTATCTATACTAAGTATACAGCAAATTCCCCAAGATACATGGAAATCTGTATCTTATTATAATCCCTAAAAATAAAGGATTTATATGATTCCTATACAATCTTCTAGATACTGCTACATAATCCGACATTATCTTTTACCCCAATAACTATATTAGTTCAATACACATATAATATTCCAAAGGAAGACCTGTTCAAAACTACTTTGGGTTTTCATTCAAAACAAAGAAAACTATTTTGCTTTCACAAAAGCCAATCCCAGAATGTTATATTTTGGTAAAGATACTCATCGAGTAATTATCAATATTGTCCATAAGCTAGAATGCATCTGTGGTAAAGAAAGTAAGCATTAACCTCAAGTGAGCAAAAACTATTGGATACACTTGGCATATTAGTTCAGCCAAGGATACTAAATGCAATGGCATGAAAAGTTTTTATTACCTTAATAAATCCAGAGAATGCTTGTCAGTGCTTGGATGATGCTTCCCTTTGTTTTGTTCTTTAGGCATGGGCAGTTGCAAATGTGTATACAACAAATTGGCAATATCAGCTGAAGCATGGAGAGAAAACGTTCGACCAGCCAACTTGTAGGCCTCCTTCTCGAGATTCTTTAACTTTTTCTGCAACATTTTGCGTGCTTGAATGCATCCATCCAAGTCAACACCAATTCCCCAAAATTCCATATCAGCTAGAACAGTCACCTAAGCATACATATAGAGGCAATGAGTACACAAATAGAACAATTAATACAACAAAATTAAAGTGAATTATTATTAAAAGTAGCTTAATGGATCCAAAATCAAGGACAGATTAGCTCAAAATTACTAGCAACTCCATACTAAAGTCTGCATACCACTTAAGCGTGTGCAATGACTGATGGATCAAGCTTATAGATCATGGATCAAAGGCAGGCCCCTTATTAAATATTGTGATCAATACTTTCAATTTGTATATTAACTTTACATAGACAGCACTATGGATATCTAAGATGGATCCCAGATTTCGATATTTGAGTTTACCTTTTCTCTCCATGTAGAAAGCAAAGCATATCACAAATACAAATATAAAGCTCCCCTTGCACCAGAATATGATACTGTCTTCAAATCACAGCAGAAACCTAGTTTCTGAACTTAACACATCTACTCCAACAATGCAAAAAACAAAAAGAGAAGAAATTATGTAGCATGCATTAGATATTTTACCAATGGCATCTCTATCTTCATGAGTGCTTCAAGAAGTCCCTCAGATATAAGTCTCTTCCAAAGTACAGAACATAAAGCTCTTGTTTGAGCAATCCGACGGCAGCAGCCATTATGAGCAGCTCTTCTTGTTTGATTCATCCACCTGCCATTCCAGTTAGCAGCTTCAACAGCATCACTAGGTAACCTTCTCTTCACTTCCTGCATTGCCATATAGCTACCCGTAGGCCATTTCCATCTTGTAAAAAAGTAAAATATACGAGTACTGTAACAGAAAATGACTCATGGCCAAACAAGTCAGTCACACATGACCAGATGGAAATACCCTCGCACAAAAATAGAACGTGCTAAATTTCAGATTCAATTGTTCCAAATATTGTGGTAAAAAGGTTTTACCCTCTCCAGGTCTTGAAAAGAGCTTCTCTCCTCATCAGGCCAAAGAATCCATGCCGCAATACACAAGTCAATTCCTTCTCTGATATTAATTGGTGATAACAGTAAATAGGAGTTGTCTACAAGTTTGAGACTCGAAACTTCCTCTGCAGGATTCAGACTGCTTAATCTCCTGATGGAAATTACAGCACTTCTGAGCACCTGAATCTGAATCTTCAAATTCCAAGTAACTTTTGTAACCCCCACTTTACCCATTATTTCAAGAATCCTATTCCACCTCATCTTAACTATCTCCAACCATTTCTCAGGTGATTGAATATTATTTTGCTCAAGAGACTCACTCAAGGGAAGGTAATCTTTGCTTTGCCTTTCAATCTGCAAGAGATATTTTGGCAGATTGAGATAGTATATGGGAGAATTTTCCCAACAAATAGCAATACCATGTATTTCAAAAGAACCCACAGAACTAATTTCTTTCCTTTTATTATAATGGAGGTCAAAATAAAATTCTTGGGCTTTATCCCACAGATTCAAGAAAGAATCAAATCCACCTGAGATGCTACTTGCACTAATAGGACCCTTCTCATGAGCATGTTCCTTAACGTTAGTGCATAATTGTCCTGTACATTCTTTTGTTACGCAAATATGTTTTCTCATAAATGCCCCAGGTCCATCACCATCTTGCTCTACTGTTGAAGAAGGGACCACGTCAGCACAACCTTTATGATATCTCACATCATCATCATATCCTCCTTTCAAGGTTGGCTTTTCAACTAATACTGGAGTGCTTTTAGCAGCAAAAATACAGTGCATTTGAGGGTTCATTTCTGCAGGAGCTACTAAACCACCACCAAATCCTTTCATTATTTTATCTCCACTTTTCAAATCGTCATTATCTGAATTAAGATTACCTTCTCCGGACATTTCAAATGAATGATTTCTTAGTTCCACATGAATACAGGCATTAGGTTTGTCATGGATAAACAAAGGACTTGAAACTGCCTTCTGTACAAGACCTCCAGAATTGTTGTATAATAATTGATGAGAAAACTGTGGAACATTCAACCCAAGTGATGTAAAAGCTGAGAAGGCAACAACTCTTGCCTCTTCAGCTTTATCAAGAATAATTTTACGTGCTCCATTCTTTATTTTTTTAGCAACTCCCAATTGTATGCGTCTCTGTGCTGAACCTTCTGCAGCCATTAAATCAAGATGTCAGAAAGATGATAAAAATGAAGCTTTTGGCATCCAATTGCAAAATCACATGCCATATAGGCAGAGGAGAAGATAGATAATGCATGACACTAACAGAAAAATCCTTGATAGAAAATTTACAATAAGCATAAAAACATGACAAAACAGCAGAATGATAGCCAGCAATAAAAAGTAAAAGATATGCTAATGAAACCCACTGGTGTTTGGAAATCAACTTTTGTGGAACTAGAAAAAGGAATATACACCCAGTTTTTCTTAGATGTGTGTTGAGCAAGAAAAAATAGAAGAGTCTGACAACCAGTCAGCAGATTTATGAGAGATAAAGTTACTGCTACTGGTGCCTTCTACTGAAACATAGAGGTATTCATGTTCAGATGTATGTATGAAATTTAGAAGCCTTCCTCTGTTCCATTCAATTTTGGAATCAGAAAATTGTCATAATACACATCAGGACTCACAAATTTCACATAAATTACAGTGCATTCAGCATTAACCCAAAACTTGAATACCTAAATTTTTAAATCTAATATCTGTCAAACCCTAAAATCATAGCCTGAAAACAAGTGAATTTCCAAACCCAATTTCCAAACCCTAAAATCATAATCTCTGTCAAACCCTAAATTTTTAAACAAGTGAATTTCCAAACCCAATCCTTTTCCGAGATTAAAATAAAAGGAAACATAACAGGGCCTATAAATAATGAATGTATATATAGCGACATCTCATATGGATTTATGTCCAGCTTCATATAACATCCAAAACAGTGAACCTTTTAGTCCACTTTTCAAGCTATGCGACTTTAAGGCCAAAACCCAAATTGATCAAAAATTGATTAGCAAAAATGCACATCTCATACACATAAGGAAACAAAGTGCTGAGAAGGAAAATGCAGATACCTTCAAACTAAACTATTGCTTGGGTTAGCCAAGTGCAATAATAAAACTTTAAATGTTCCAAATGCAAAACCTTAATCAAACTGTCAAGCAAATATATATAACTGGCTAAAGCAACATTTCAAACCATACAGCAAGAAATAAAGGGGAAGAACATATGAAAATCTCACCTATGCATCAAAGAAAATAATGAACAAGCAGTGTTCTAAACAGTTTCCAAAGTTAGTTGTCCTTTCATGAATACCTTGTGTATATGACAATGACTAACAAGAAAATCCTTATCAATGACAACTAGGAAAATATTGAACAAGATATCTTGAAACAAAAAATCCAGAACGGTGTTGTAACATGTATAGTTAAAACAGAAATCACACGTGGACTACTCCCCCTTCAAAGATTTGTTTAGGAACATTAAGCTGAAGAGAATAGACATCTTCAGTGCAACCATTGCATAAGAGCAACAAAATATTCAACCAGTTTACCTTGTGCAGACCATGATGCTGATTCAAAAAGAGCTTTCATAATCTCAGGAATAGATGCTTCAGCAATAGCAAGAGGTGTGCGCAAGCCTGCTTTATAAAGTGCTCTTGCTCTAGAACCCTACAAAATAAGACAACAAATATTGTAGTCATTTTGAGCTGCAGATACCAAACCAATCATCATGATGATAACTGGTTGACTAATATGAGAGGATACAGAGCCTTAACAAGAGTTGGAATGTAGAAACACCTTAACATGGGGAATAGTAGTCAGCTCCACAATCTCTGCCCTCACTCCAAACGAGACACGATTTTGGAATTTGGTAATGAGGCCCTCCAGATCATGCCATCCAAGTCTTTCACAAAACACAGAGACCATGGAGGCAAACCTTCCAGCCTTCTCTTGCAAGGCTTGTACCAAGCCTCTGGCAACCTTAAAAGCTTCACAAACTTCAACTACAGGTACTTCCTTCATCCCAGAATAAACAGAAATATATTATAAAGCAGAAATTCATTAAGAAGTCTCAAATAAAAGTAAGGACAAGTTAGAAAAAGGTTAATGGGGGAAATAAAGAGAGATTCAGGTAAACTATGAGCACCATGCAGGTTATGCATCATTTCAGACAAAGAAGGAAAATGTATGTGCACCCAAAAACACATAAGTGGCTGACTAAAGCAAAGACAAAAACAAATCGATGTGATACCTGCACTAGTCTTGACAGGATGAGAGCTACGTAAAATCGTTTACATACTCGGAGAATTTGTTCATGAGAGCTCATATTATTGCTTGTGATCCCACATATACCATTGTGTGCTCCATGCAAAGCTTTTAGATTATCAATTGATCTCTTAAAAGTACGCATAGGTGCTCCATGCGCCATACGCATCAAAAATGGTTCTGAGACTCCAACTCGATTTCCAACAGACTTCATCAGCCAGAATTTGGAATGAAATATTAAAACAAATTTGCTAAATCATTGGGAAAAACATAACAAAAGGAAGGCTAAAAGAGATTATAGAATCATAAAAGAGATACATTTCAGAAATACAGTGCAATTAAATTTCAGCATCATGTCAAACAATACAAAAAGGAAACGAAAAGATATCTCAATTTTCCTACTGAATAAACTAGTTTCTGTTAGGCAATCAGTGCCATGTCTGTCAACAACTCTCAAAAAATTTGCATTAACTGATATCATTATTTTGAACTCGATTTGTTTTCGAATTTTCAGTAACTAGCAGCATGATGCTCAAGGCTACAGAAAAGTGATCCTGCCACTAAATTATATGTCTTCAGGGAACTCTTGACACAAATTATGTAGCCCCAATAAAGTCCATTACATCTTAAAAATACAAGGCCTGCAACCAAAAACCCAAACTGACATAGCGGCATCAGTTGCCTCCAAATAGACTCTGAAAGCATCTCCATATCACACAAAGAAAAGGTGACACACAAACCATTTACCTGATCTAGAGCAGACAATTCCATGAACCTTTCATAAAATAGTTCCCAGTCTGGCTCAATTTCAACATTGACTGGTGTTACTAGGTACACTAAATGTAGATCAGATGCAAGAACAAATCCTTCTCTTGCTCTGGAAAGATCATCTAGCACAATCTGGAAGAGAGTTGACAAAAAAAAATGAATATGAGCGGAAGATAATCCTGACAATTTTAGCTACATATTTAAGATGGAAGCAACCAGAAAATAAGTATACTCATTAGAAAAAATAACCTTGAACAGTACCAAGAAAGGAAATCAAATTTAACACTAGCAGCTGGAGGAACATTAACTAGAAATCAGAAAGAGTAACAAAAGCTGCAAAACTTTACAAGTGATTCTTCTGGGCAAAGTGAACTGCCAAAAGCTGCCCGTCCTAGTGGTGTGGTGCTGTATAACTTACTATCTTCATTCCATTCAAGAAACTTTCTATGGCACAACCACCTAAGAGATTGTTGTGCAGACTTGACAACATCCTTGAATGGTTTGGTAGAATTGAGAAGTGTACATCTAACATAACGATGTATGTCATTGGCAGTTTGAACGATCCCACTAGCTACCACTTCTAGAATTGCATGAGTCATTCCATTTTTATCTTCAGAGAGACAAGACTGCAACGGTGGACAGCACTCATTGAGGATTCCCATAATTCTTTTAAGCTCTTCTGGATTGCAAATCAGTACCTGGTTAAGTGAGATGTTTAACTTTTTAGAAGTAGACAGTAAAATCAATATACTCCAATCAAATAACCAAAATTTCGAGAATCTTAAAAGCAATCAGGGGAAGATAGTCAAACCAATTCAAAATACTACTTAAAAGATTCAACGAAGGTTTAGATGAATAGCATATTAGTTAGAGGATAAAATCAGGTTAGAAGAGGGTACAGGCACAAGTAGAAAGAGTTGTAAGAATATGGAACATACACTTTCCCCTCTAGTATCAATTCCAGTCCGACCTGCACGACCAGCCATCTGTCTGTACCTTGTACCATCAATAAAATCACGACCAACTCTAGGTTGTCGAAAAATGACTCTCCTAGCAGGTAAGTTAACCCCAGCAGCTAAGGTAGATGTAGCTGTTAAGACACGCAAAAGACCTCTCCGATAGCATGTTTCTATGATTTCCCTTTCCTCAACCTGTACAACAAGTGAAAAAGAAAACTAATCATCCAACTATTTAAGAATACCAAAAGTTGATGGTCGAGCAAAGTTCACTATGCCAAAACATGAATGCATATCTACAGAAAGAAACCATACAGTAAGGCCAGCATGATGATAGGCAACACCAGAAGGAAAAGTTTCTTCTAACGTAGGGTCCAATCCAGCAGGAGATTTCCGTAGTGCATCAACTGCTGAAGCAATATCAGAAAACTCACTATCATTGTAAAAGGTAACAGACCACTTCTTGAGGAACTTGGAAACATGCCTTGCAGTTGACTCGCATCCCTTTCGACTAGAACAAAATATCAGTACTGAGTGACCCTCTTGCACAACCTGGATCAGTTGTCAACCATTGGTAGTCAAAAGAAATATCCATATAGCTGAACTAATCTAAGAAAATTATCAGTTCCTACCTCATTACAAAGCTCCACAATGTGATCTGGGTCTTTACCACCGAGATCAGCTGCTTTTGGCATTGTCCTGATAACATCCATTTTCTTGTTATAAATGGTGTTACCAACTTTAATATGTTCCTCCAGCGGAACAGGTCGGAATTCCGTCTGGTATAATGCTGCCTGCACATAAATTTAAGAAGAATAAATAAATGAAATATTCACATGTATAATAGTTTCACAGAAATCATATAACTAAATGTACTGTAAATACAACTTATTCCCAAAAAATTATGAGAGAATAATTTACCGGACTTCTCATTAGAACATGTCAGGCCCGAAATTTCACATGAAAACGGTTCAATTGAAAATTCGAACTATAAAGCAGATGAAACAATCAGAAAGGTTCCAGCTCTTGAGCTTACTTGGAGCCACTCAGCAACCGCTGCAACATTTGGCATGGTTGCACTCATCCCAACAATTTGCAGACCATGAGCAGGATCATCCTTACTGCTTGTACCTGAGCTCTCTCCACTACTAGATTCTAAATTACCTTCACCAGCAGCATACCGAAGTTTCGTCAACATCAGTTCCAAAAGATAACCCCTGCTCTGATCACCAACCTGTAGATACCTATATGGATAAGAAACATGGAAAAATCACTTGAAACATTGAAACCGGAGTTTGAGAAACAATAGTGCACATACCATATGTAGTTCATCTATCACAATTATCCCAACTTCTGATAAGCGTCCCTCTTCCAGTAATCTGTTTATCAGAGAGTTTGCTTTCTCTATTGTACAGACAGCAACAGATGTATCTCTGGGAAGTGTTCCGCCACCTTGGTTTCCATAATAACTCCTAACATGCTTACCAAGTGGCTCGAGAAGACCCTCCATATGCTCTGCCTAGAGAAATAGGCTAATGATTGAATTACATATGCACATATAGAGCAAATGAATAGTGGTGAAAATGTTAAATTGCAACAGAAAAAGTAAACAAAAACCTTTTCTGCGCAAATCGATACATAAGGAAGCACAAGTAGTGCAATTTTTCCAGTTGATATGACCCGCCGTAACATCAAAATTTCTGCAACAAAACTTTTACCCGCACTGGTGCAAAGGAAAATTTAGCAATTAATAGACAAAACAAGGAAATCTATAATCAAGGGGAAATTTCTGCTAAAAGTAAAGGGTCAAAGCAACAATAATGCCCTGCAAAAGACAGCATACACGATGAGATTAACACAAACCTGTTAGAGTATCAGATATTGTGGGAAGTAATTACCAAATTATATATATATGACAGGGGAAAATATCATAAATTTCCACAAAAGGGGTACCTTGTAGATGCACAATACACAAGATTTTGTCTCTGTAAAACACCATCCACCTGAAGGCAATCAACCTAGACAATAGAACATATATTTCCATCATGACACCCAACTTATTGACCAATATACATTTATGAGAGAAATTCAGAGACGTTGGTTTCTCTAGCCCCAATTGAAGCAGCATCTGCTTGAAAAAAACTAATAACAAACACACTTACAGTAACAATAGATGACAAAGATGATAACAAAACAAGAAAAAGTTTTATAACAAATATATAAAATCAAGCGGACAAGACTAGCAAATAAATACAAAGTTGAGACAATTAACTAACATAAGAGATTACAGAGACATTGGTTCCTGAAGTTACAAATTTTTATAAGCCCTTGTATTTCTACTTAAATCAAGTTACTCTGAAATCTAATTTCAAAGAGCAATTCATCCAAATTCCTATAGAAATTATCGCCTTCTACCCAGAGTAGATACATGGTATCTTAAATTTTCCAGGTCAGATGTCAAATAATAACAGTTCACATCTAGGAACTATTTGGTTAGGCACTCATTTTAATAAGTTCGACAGATTCAAGGATAATATGAATTTCACTATCAAAATAAGCCGTAAATACAAGTTCCTTACAATTTTGACGAGTAATACTACTCTAAGTTAGCAATGCTGCTTCATCTAGCAAATATATGAGTGATATTATGTGTGTAGTTATCTTTAGAAAAGATATGACAAGGGAAGACAGTGCCAGAAAATCAAGCCTAGGTCTGCACAATTAAAAAGTGGGATTTTACTGCTAGGAAGTTAACAAAAATCATATGAGCCATACAAGAGTCCAGTACTGTTCTCTTCTAAGACAAACAAAATATCATCTGTCACCCTAAAATTCTGGATAGTAACTTTAACCTCAATGATCAATGCAATAAGGTAAATGGTGAAAACTCTTCTGTACCAACAAAAACTGCCAAAACTCTGGCTAAGATATTGAGAGAACAGAATGCCAAATGCATACACAATAAAACTGGAGCATAGGAAGGCACTAGAGTAAATCAATGAAAGAAGCACATCAGTATGCATATTGCATAATGCTCGATCTTCATTATGTGTGAAGCAACCACATTAGATCCATACTAAACAACCCATGTAGCCAAGAATAAAAAAGGAACTGAACATTCTCTCTGAGGTAATTCTATGGAAAATTGAGGAGGGGTAAATCAATTTGTGCATGTCATTAGCAATCACAATCAACTCATGTAATCAAAACAAAAGCAACACTCCAGGTATTCAAACTCAAACATACCTGCCAAGGATACAGTTTTGATATTCCTCTTTTCTTGTATATGATGCACACTTCTGAAGGAAGCCAATTGCTAATATCTAGTTGGTCCTTGCCTGACACATCACTTGAAGGAGTTTCAACCTCACCATATTCACGATTAATCAAAATCCTCACCCCACTAACTGTGGAGTTAGAAGTAGTGCAATCCATACTTGCATCCAACAAACCTGTTTTTGTGTTATTTACTACTTGCACAGATTTTTCTTGTACTTCCCGCATGCCTTCATTATTGAGACTTCGAATATGATGCACTGCAGTGCTGGGTTTTGCTGAGCTTATGGTATTAATGTAACCAATTTCAGATTGTTCAGTGCCTCTTTGTACTTCTGAATGTGCTGCTGAACAATGTGAAATAACCACATCCAAATTTTTTTCCTCAAACAAAAAATCGAGTTGCTTAATAGGCATTGGAGACACTTTTCCAGCTGAACTTTTGATATGTTTCTTTATTAAATCCAAAGAAAAACCACTGCCTACCTTCTGACTTTTGTTAAATGCTTCATCCAACATTTCCATTGACTGGTTACCAGGGTTTTGATCACCAATGTCATTAGCAACAAGAGCAAGTTGAGTTTTATCAAACAAACAGTCAGCAACGTGGATTGCTTCATTCCAGAATGCTTCACCTGGGGAAAACATGGAGCTTCCTCGTGCTGAATTAGGAGTTCCATGACATGCTCTAACCATTGATAAGGCCGGTGAACATTCAGACACTTCTACAGCTGATTTAGATACTTCATTGCATTTTCTCAAGGTTGTTTGAACCTGGATGGAATAATTAAACATATTCATCTGCTAAAAGAATGGGGAACAAAAGAACAAGTAAAATTACAATAAGCCAAAAAACAGTTAAATAAGTCCAGTTACATAAGGTCATTTGCTATGTCTTACCTCTCCACATGCACCGAATACAGACTTTCCAGTTTTAACAATTACAACAGATTGCATATCTTCTGCCTTCTTATCAATGAAGACAGCAGTTTCTTCTTCTGAGCATGACCGGTCAGCCAAGCAAAGTTTCTTCTTAAATTTTTTATTTTCCAACGGCAGGCTACCATGCCTCTTCCGGTCATTTAAAATTGCTTTTGATGGTGAAGTAGCTGTTGATTGAAGTTCACTGCACAAAACAATAACTAAAAAAATGAAACACTAGTGCAACAAAAAGGCACAGCAACAGCAAGTACTAGACTGATACAGAGCGTACAAATAAAACTCCAAGAAGTACAGTACCCGCAATACAAAGACAAAAAATCAGATGCAAATTGTTTTAGTTCCGAGCTTTCCTGATCAGGATCTGAAGTCAAGGAATCCTTTGGAAGGTCTCCAACTGGAACATTGCCCACGTTAGAAGAACCTTCGGAGGTTTCTCTTTTTACTGTTTCGAATTGTTGAGAAGTTATGGAATTTTTTTGTTGGAATGAGCAAGGTTCCTCATTCTGTTCTTTGGAATTTGGAGCCTTATCAATCTCCAATGCCAGATTTCTTCGAACTGGATCTTGCCAACTTAATAACCCACAATTCGTGCTTGGTGATTTTGCAGCAGCGCGTTCATTATCCCATGCATCAACTAAATAACTATCTAAAGTGCATTTCGCGTTAGGTGACCCTTCTACTATAATTCTTGCATCTTTTTCAACTTTACCAGACTTCAAAGCCGGTGACAAAGATTTCCTCTTTCTCGATGCAAAAAACTGCACGCAGAAATCAAATTTAGCCACTCATTTCCATCAAGAACCAGCTTTGGGACTGGGGACTTCTGCATATTACCAGGAAATCTTTAAAATTCATTTGGTAAATGATGGTACAGTTATCATAGTTCTTATTTTTCTAAGAAAAAAATGAGTATTTCAAACTTGAAACTTCCGGTGACCGTTGGACATGTCGGGCCTCGAGAATAATCAGAACCAGACCTGATCGATGCGGTTGCAAGGCAAATCAGACGCCATCGGCGAAGGTGGACACTAACGGGATCTGCTAAACTATGAAACCTTTCTCAGGGTTTCGAGACGCCGCTACGACGTCGCCAGCCATTCGTTCAAATTCTTGAAGCAACTGCCAAGCTCCCGCCCACAGAATATTTTCTTGTAGGAGTCTGATGAACAACCTCGCAAAGGGGAGACAAAACAAAAAACCCAACTCCACCCTAACCGGCCCAAATCACTAAAAATTCTAGATGTCGGGTCGGGCTGACAAAATTCTTCATAAACAAACTTGAAGCCCTAAAAAGAAATGCCGCCAAACGGGAGAGTATATGGTACTTGTGCAAATAAAAATGAATAATTTAAGTAGATAAGTGACCGCGCATGATTACGCTAGTTAAAATAAAATAATTAGACCTACTAATATAGCAGTGGTGAGTCTAGGTCGATCCCACAGAAAGTGTATATAAAGTTTATGAAAAGAAATTAACCGGTGTTTAGGTTTAATGGGAGATTTTGTTTTTAAAAGAAGAAAATAAAATGAAACTAACTAATAAAAACAAATTAAAGAAAATGTTCAAAAATGATAAAAGTGGAAAATTCAATAGGGACTCGGTTCTTTGATTCAATCTCGGCCTACACTCTAATTAAGTATATTTCATTAATTTGTTGTTCTCAAACCTCTCATAGCAACAATTAATCGTGAGTTAATAATTAACCCGAGTTTTCTCTTAGGTTTTGTTTAATTAAGATACGATCGTTAATTAAACTTACCAACGAATAACCTAGGATATGATTTTTAGATTTAATTAGGCAGTAGTA
>JAOQMP010000008.1:20500054-20514662 GCA_027563575.1 Erythroxylum pedicellare
ATTTCCCATCTAACCCGCTAACAGCTTCAATTAATTGTAGTGTATTGACCAAACTCATCTCTCCAGGTTCCCCGCAGAAGATTTACGGGTGGTCATGCATCTTTCCTACAATAGACTCGTTAATTGATCTGAAAAATTTATCCGAAAAAGTATTTTTTGAAAAACTCCAAATTTGAGATTCTTAAAAAGCTATATTTTAATTTACAAAAATTTCATTTCTATGAAAAAGGTGTTCCTAAATTTTACAATCAAACACTCAATTTTCTTAAAAATAACTTTTGTGGCAAAACAAAAGTACTTATTTACTTACCAAAAGTTGGCACTAAATTAATCGATGAACTGACTTGGGGTCCTCGGTCCTAAATAGCTTGTCCACCGGGATCCTGTCCTTTAATAAGCTAGTTGTGATTAATATATTTAGCTCCCCATCTTGGTTGGAGTTCTAAATCCTCATAACTTATTCCTAACAAGATTCTGTAATCAATACGTATCAGATATATGTACGAAGTAGCACAACATTTGGTGTTTAAAAACCACAAGATTGCAGATGAAGTCAATTTTGCTATTACAATTTATAGTAATCACTTTCTTAGTTGTCTCCCTTCATTTGCAGTTGCCGCAGTAACCTAAAACTGCAATATACCTAGTATACTATTCTGTATCATGTGTGTATAATACCAGGGCTCAGTTTGGAAATGGCCTTGGCTTTTCACCGTTAGATCTTATCATATTCCTCTGAGGTGCACAAAACGAAGGTGGTCAATTAGAGTACGTGTATTCTGTGGGGAAACTTGCATAGACAAGGTGGGTTTGATTGATTGCTCCTTTAATTTCTGAATTTTGAGCACTAGGGAATTAATTCAATGAGAGAAACCACCCCCTTACAAATTCCAAGCCCAGAAGGATGATGACTAATTGCTTGCCTTTATTTTAATGCAACCAATATCATACCCGGCCAACAGTTTAGAAAAGCAAAGCTCCATTATCACTTGTTACCCTGTTCCATACATAGAATGGGGAAGCAGAAACTTGAAGGCAAGGACTTGCTTATAGCTTTTCACGATCAGCATAACTGACAAGGAGACACGGAATATTGCTTCTTTTAACTCTCAATCAGCTGCATCCTCTTCCTTCAGAGAAAAGGTGTGGGAACTAACTTACTACACCCTCGTTCTCTATTAACCATCATCCAAGGTGCAAAGGCTAAGTGCAGATGAATGGAACCCAAATATCAGATTCATGTACTTGCAACTTTACCTTCAAGTCTCATTCACTTCCATTGATAATTTCTTCCCCTCCAAGATTGTAAACAGATTAAGCTTGTAATCTGATTTACACAAATGATAAACAATCGTCAAAATTAGTCCAGAAAACAAAAGCAAACCATGACTAATGAAGCATAGCATTGAAATGGAAAAAAACTAAGCTGATGCTTAAAATTTGGTTTTATCTAAATAATTAACCCACATCGGCTCGATGGCATCCCCGTAGCCAAAGACAGCAGGATCATTCAAACCCTATGGACCAAGAGCAGTGGAAAGCAATATATTGCGATTATGTAAGTTATTCCACAGGAACACCATAAACAACAAAACTTTGGCATGCAATTCAAACTTTTGGAGTTCATTCCAGCATTGCCACATTGCCTAGAGTGAAACACAATAGTAATGCCCGTTTAGTGCAGAGCTACTTGAATATAAAAAGCTTATGGTTTTCTGTTTGTAAATTATCCCTACCAAAACCAACTTTAGTGAACTTGATAGTAATCCCAGTTTAGTTTTTGCTTTTAAAAGAGATACAGTCACCAAGGTTGTAAACTCTTTGCTAATGCTTGTTCACAGTGCATTACATACAACTATAGGACATATTAAAATCATATGCACAAGTATCAATTAAAGCGACTGTGGAAAGCAGACGTAATTACCAGCTGCTTATGTTCATTTGTCCCGTGGAAGTAGCTACTGAGGCTTCAGTAAGTACATTGGCACTATGAACTTGTACACTATCTCGGCTTATATTATCTGATATTCTACTTGAATAGTGATATGAATTCCCCTTTGCTGCAGAGCTACCCACAAGACGACCAGTTTTATCATTCTGCTCAAACCTGTGGACATCAGATTTGCATGAGTTAGTGCTGGTAACCTTTGCAGGAGTGTTACTTGCATCTTGCAGCAATTGTATGCTGCCAAACGAAGAACCCCTCGTAGTAGAATATCGACTTTCTGTTCTCCAGAGCTTAGAACTCAAAAATTCTCCACCAGGTAGCTTGCAACAGGCATTGTCCATGTGGTCAGGATTAGGAATTCTTCCACTTGACAATGCCAAGTCATAAGAAATTTCATCCAATGTCATTTCCAGTCCAAGAACACGCTTCTCTAGAGAATTTATACCATTTTGGGAGTGCCCCATGAATTTCTGCATTCAAGCGAAGTACCCAAATTCAACTACTAGTGAAATTTTCAGCAAAGCCATACAAACCTATTGTGAATACAATTTGATTATTCATCGCAGGATGACATGAAAAGGCAGATGTAGGAAAGACAACTTGTAGGGACTAAACCAAAAGAAATGTAATAATGGTTCAAAACGTGCCTAGAGAAACAGAGATAATATATCAAACATTGCATATTCTAACGTTTGCTTTAAGTTATATCATCTAGTAATTATTTCTTCAGAAAGCGCACTTCAAGGCTAGCATAAGTAGCTTATCATTAGCTCAAAACGAGAATGAGAATGTATATCATGGAAAAAATAATTCAACCTTCAATTAATTTACCTGAAGGAGATTGAAGAGAGTTGACTGCTGATTCTCAATATGAAGGAGTTGTTTACGGACCAAAGAAAGATCCTCTATATCTTTGCTGCTCCCATAAAAATTGTCAACCGGGTAGCTGATTTCAACTTCTTTCCTATAAGTGCATTTCTTTTCATCGTAGTCGTCATCGTCATTATCGTCATCATCATCATATGGTACTACCCTGGACCCAGATCTGAAACCACTTAATTTTTGTTGTTTTTCATCGTATGTGGAGCTGGAAAGGACCCTTTTTATTTCTAGCTTGGAATCCCCGTTATTCACATTCTCTCCAAATTCATTTATGGTAAAATTATCTCCACGAGCAGTTTCTCGAGGGCTAGCAATTTCAATTTTCCAAGAGGAAGGTTTCCTGTGGTCCAACTTATGAAACATTCCTGGTTTTTTATTCTTGTCATCACTCTTAAAAGGACTTTGTTTCTTGGCGGTGGTCACAAGAGAAGCACCAGATGGAGGGGACCTGTTCGCTGGGACTGATTTCTTCCGTTGAGGACTTCTGAAATTGACATCATTAGAACCTTTGGAGGCCAAAGGGAAGCATCCATCAACAGGATTCTCTAGCTCTGTAGATAATTAAATCCAATGAAAAGATAATCAGATGATATGAAATTGGTGCCCCCAGCTGATGTTTTGCTGCCATTTGAACTGGAAATATTGAAGATTCTAATGGAAAACTCAACATCCTTCTATTCACCAAATTGGGAGGCTAAATCCACCAAATACTCAAGGTTAGAAAGGATTGTTCTTGAACAGAAAAACTCTTTGACTAGACCCTTTGTCACCAGAATTGAAAGCTAAAAACAATCAATTAAGATACCTACTTGGACTGAAATAAACAACAGAACAATGAAAATTTATTCTTACCCATTGAAGAAGATCTAGATAAAGATGAGAATGAAGTCTCTTCACAAGTTCCAGGAACCTGCTTCCACAACTCCAACGTACGATTCATAGTCTCCCGAACCACTTTCACCTGTTACACCAAACCCCATATCAACCAAAGTTCTTAGGACTTTTGTGGCTAACAAAAACTGAAGCAATAGAGAGAAAGAAAAAGTTGAGCTTTTGCCCTTCTTAACGAATGGGATTCAATGACAATTCATTTTCTTGACACATATGAGTAATCAATAAGAAAGATTAACATAGTTTGTACCTTATCAAACCTCTTACTTTCCAAAGAACTCAAGCACACTGCTTTATGCTCCGTGGACAACTCATTCTCGGCTATCGCCACCTTCCCTAAGGCCTCTGCCGCTGATTTTCTCGCCGACCAATCTTCACTACTCAAAAACTCCATCAAACACGGAACTAACCAATCCACAACACCCCTACTTAAAGCTCCACCAACACCAATGACACTTCCAATGACACTCAACAAGGCACCTTTTGCTTTAAAGCCCTCAACTTTCAACAACTTTCCAAGTTTAGGCAACACCCTTCGGAGTTGTTCTGCCTCCGGCTCCGGAGACGCCTCTATAGCCGCCGCTAAACACATGGCGGCTCCGATCTGAACGTTATAGTCCTGTTCAAGTGTCAGCATTTCGAAAAGTGGTTTCCATAGTGTTGAAAATGGAGGGTTCGTGATTTGCGAAGACATCGCGGTAGTTGCCTCGACGCAGGCTGATCTAACGACGGAGTCCGAGTCCCGGAGACGGCGGGTGACGGTGGAGACCATCTTGGACAAATGAGAAGATAACGAGTTGCCATGTGCATGCGAGAGAAGGGTCAGCAAGTTCACGCATTGTTTGCGAACAGGTAATTTAGAAGAAGAGTCAGTGTCGTGTATGCAGTTAAGGAAAGGAGAAAAAGAGTCCGGTGTCAGGTTTTTGGCTATGGACTCGAGTTCTGCCGCTGCGAGAGAGAGCGTATCACGGTCGGAGAGCTTGTTCAGGCAAGAAATGAGGCGGTGTTTGAGGTCGTTGGAGGTGGCTGATGTTGTCGTTGTAGGTGAAGAGAATGAGAATCGTTTATGGACAGACATTTTGTTGTTTCCACGCTGGTGTTTCGGTCTCAGCTTCTGGGCATTGATGAGATTAACACATGGTTTTGGCGGTGGTGGGGGTGTTAGCGGTAGTTGTTGCAAGTTATTGCTTGTTGGTTGCAAGACTTGGTCTATTTAAATGTTCAGAACGGAGTGGGGAGGCGGGTCTTTGGTAGAGAAAGTGGACCAGAGTATGATGCTCTGTATGGTTTAACTTGTAGAGCTTTTTCAGTACAGTAAAACATAATAAAACCAAAGACTAGGAGAGTTTATCCATGTAAGGATTTAACCTGACGGAAGAATAAAACAGATTTTACTCTTTAGTAAAACTCGTCTGTCTAAAAGGCTGCAATCAGTTAAGGCGGCTAAGTCTAAATCGGATGGGATGGTACAGAGCATTTGGCTGCCCTGAAGATGGATTGAAAAAGCTAATTTGTTTCTTTCAATTACTTTTATGGACAAAGTAACATGTTTAGGTCGAGCTTAGATGTAGTACCTGTACAGCACTAGTAGTATACTCAACCAATCACAAGCCATGGAGTTGTAAGAACTCTTGAGTTTCTTTAAGTTTTTGGCACATGCCCACGTGGAGGTTCTCAAACGATCAAACAAAATGGCACCACCTTAATGTGCATTTGAATGGCATCTGGGACTGGGAGTCCACAACATTTGACGATAATTAAATGCTATTCTAAGTTCTAACCTCGGACAAGGCAACATGTCAACAGCTGCTTATGAGATGAAGAATTGAACAATGTATTGGACAATGGACATGCTAATTATGTAGAATATGTTGTTAAAATAAGAAATTACTCTAAAATAGGTTGATACAGTGATAATAAACGAGTCCTACCCTAAATAAAAATAAATAAAAGTTTAAATCTTAGAAATATCATTACAAGAAAGATTTTAAATCTTAGAAATAGCATCACAAGAAAGATTTTAAGACTTTGCACAAAACAAAAACAACTAGTATTAACTCTAGAATGGATCCCAGAAGGGCTTATCCAACGAGGTTACTTCAACTCAATTATTATTATTTTGACATCCAAATTTTCAATTCAGTTTTTAACTTTACGGTTTATTTTATTTTAATAATTTTTATTATTAAAAAATTGACCAATTAATTAATTAATTAATTAATTAATTATTGTAGATTGATATGTTCTTATAAGATAAAATAAATCAACTAATTTTTATTTAATAATATATTTTTAATTAATCTTTAAATTCTTTTATAAGTAAGAATAATATCTTTCTATCATATTTTAAATTTTTAAATTTTATTAAATTTTTAGTCGATTCTATAATTGTCTAATACCAGTTGAATCCTTTAAATCTTAAATATTCCAACTTACTAATTTAACTTTCTATTCAAATTTTAAAATACTCGTAAAATTGTAAGTATGACATATACACATCCGACCACCCAAAAATCATATTTTCAGGGTATCGCGGTTAACAATATTTAGTACACAGGCGGGGCTAACAAAGAGACCTAATGTTCCTTTCTTATGTAACGAATTTATAGTGATTATTTTCTCATAACAAAATGAATAAAATTTTTGTATGTAAAAAATAGTTAATTGATAAATTAATAATTTAAAATTAAGCAATAAATTTGATTTAAATAATTATTTAAATTGGTAATGAAGTATGACTCGTGTCTCTTATAATTACAGAGACTTGAATAGTGGGTTTAAGAAGATTACGGCTTTATTTGACAATCAACTAATTGCATTAACTGTTAGTTGATTCTATTAATTGTTAATTGATCGTTAATTATATCAGCTGAGTTGATCAACGAATAGTATTAGTTATTTATTAGAGATATTTAGTAAAATTAGTTATTTAAGATTAACTGTTTATGTGTAAAATGATTAATGAAGACATAACTTAAAAAAATATATAAAATAAATATTATTTGGTTAAATTTTTTATAAGAATTCAAGTTTTAGATATTTAATTTTACTGAAATTGAGTTTATAATTAATAATAATAATAATTAATAATGATAAGAATAATAAAATTATTAATAATAATAACAACAACAACAACAACAATAATAATAAGGATATTTTGGTATTTTTGTTAGTTATTCCTTTGTCATTCCAAGTTTATATTTTCAAACCAAACATAGGAATATAAATTCTTTATCTATTCTATTCCTTGAACCAAACAAAGTAATACCTATTATATTCTAGTCCTCATCTTTTCTATTCCTAAGAATAACTATTCTATTCCTTATCTATTCCATTCCTTGAACCAAACAGGCCGTTAATAGATTGCTTTTTTATTATGCAATTATTTTGTTGATTTATTGGACCGTGGAGACTCCTATAGTATGTGATAAGTGTAGTTTATATTATGTTTTGATCGATGTTTAAGTGCACTTTTGATTATTTCTTAGATGATTGTCATGTATATAGGCTTAGAATTATGTTATTATCAGTATTTGTTTATATTTGAAGTGTTTGTGTGGTTTAGAGCATGATTTAGATCTTAATTTTATTTTTCAAGAGGTGTATGATATGTGTTTGAGTGTATGGAAATAGGAAATTGAAGAGAATAGAAGAATTGGAAGCAGGTCACAATCGTGATCGTGACAAGAGGGCGTAAACAATAATTCCAGTCGTGTGTCTTTTTGTAATTTTGACGTTTTAGGGATATTTTTAGAACCAAATTAAATGTGAAATCTTAAAAGCCTCAAGAATCTCTCTATTTGTAGATTAGGATTTGTTCTTTTGTAACTTGATCATTATTGATTTCAATACAATGTTATGGTTTTGTGATATTTAAGTTTGCTAAATACTTTGAAAATAAATAGAGAGAGTGAGTCGAAAGTAATTCGATTAAGTTGGGTCAAAAGAGTTAACAACCTAATAAGTTACGTAAATATCAAATTGATAATCATATAAAGAGAGACCTTGTGTGAAAACTCAAGTATTCGATACTTAAGAACTAATTGAAAACGTTATGATGTTTTTGTGAATCAAGAGATTACAAAATCTAGAATTTCATAATCAATTAGGGTTAATCAATCGGGGTTAAATGAATAGGGCTTGAGAGAGAATAATTAAACCCTTCAGAAATCTAGGATCGATACCCAATTGAATCAATAATGGTTAAAGGAGCAAAATAATGATAGAACGAATCCTAGGCTTTTTAAAGGAGCAAAATAATGATAGAACGAATCCTAGGCTTTCATACTTGATCATCCTTGTTTTATTACGGAAACTAAATTATTAAGTGGTTACTGCTCAATTTTATTTGATTTTTTAAATTTCTAATATTATATCTTCATTCAAATCATATTTCACAACCTTAGACAAAGTTAGGTTCACTTAGGTTTAGCTATTTTCATATGAGATTGAGACCTTTAATACTACAAGTCACGATCCATTTATGTGCAAATATTAAGTGTGGTTTTATATTACATAAAACATGCTCAATAAGTTTTTGGTGTCTTTGCTAAGGAATTAGTTTAGGAAATTTTCAATTATTTTGTTTTAAGGAATTATTTCCCTTTCTTATGATTGTGGTACCCAATCACAAGAAATTAAAAATAAAAAAAGAAAGTTTGGATGCAAAGTAGAAGACACATCAATTTGGACATCACAACGCAAGAATGAGGAATGCAGAAAGTTAAATGCCAGTAAGAGATAGAAAAAATGATGATAGAAAAAATATATCATGGAGAGCAAAGGACCCATATAGACCTTATGAGGCTAGGTTTCAATGCCTATCATCAAAGAACTGTATGACCACCATTGTAAGGTTTTCGTTAAAGAAAATCTTTAAAAAAGGTGTTACAATAAATAAAACCTAATGATATTTTAAAAATAGCAAGAATTTTCATGAAAAGTTATTTAGTGATATTTTGCCTTTTTAATTGATTAATAATAATAAGTGCATGCTTATACGGGTCATAGGGTATGCATAGGGTGTTAATATTTTGATTGATATATATATTCAAATCAAAGCACTTAAATATGAAAGAAATAAGTTAGTACGTTGACATTTTTTAAGTGGTTGATATTTGCATTTAGGTTAATTCCATAAGATTTGATGTCATTGTGCCATTATTTCATTATTTATTTTTTAGAATCCATTATTGCATAAGTGTGTGTGTATGTGATTTTGGGTTTGGGGTTTGTTTGTGTTTGTGGTTTTAGTTTTGCTTAAGGGCAAGAAAAGGTTTTAATGTGGGGATGTTGATAGGTTTAGATTCTAGTTTGTTTTCTAGGTGTTTGTCTTTATAAGTATTTTCTTAGATGATAATTATACGTTTAGGACTTAGAATAGTGTTCTTCTTAATGGTTGTATGTGATTTAATTGTTCGATTAGTTTAGAGAAAGAATTTAATCCTAATTTTATGCTTCAAAGGGTGTTTGATGTATTAGTGAGTAAATGGAAATAGGAAATTGGAGAAAAGATGAATAATTTGAACCATGACTCAATGCAGGCCATGATGATCTTGGTAGACAATGGTAAACAACAAATTTCAGCTTTTCTAGCTCGAAACTATTTTGAACTTATGACATTTCGGGGCTATTTTTGGAACCAAATTAAGTGGGAAAACTCTAGAAAGAACCCTAAAAGTCTCAAGAAGTATTTAAGGCAAAGAAAAACACCAAAAACTGCAACAACCACCAGATTAAAAGAAGATCAAGAGGAGACATCAAGTGAAGCTCTAGAATTTTCAAATTTCCATAAGACTCTAAACAAATTTTCTTTCTTTTCTCTTCAATTATTTCATTATATTGAACGTTTACTTAGATTATAAGGATGTTAAACATGATTATGGGTTTCTAATTTCATATTAGGGATTATTCTTGATCTACTTTGTTAAACTTTATTTTTGTTGAATTTAATAAATCTATGAATGCTTTGTGTAATTGTTATGCTAATACTTAGTGAAAAATCAAGTTGAGCGAGTCAAGTTATTTGTGTTAAGGTGCGCAACAAGATTTGATAGCTTAATAAAGATACAATTATCAGATTAATGAATAGTTAAAGAGAGATGTTGATAGTCAATTAATTATCTTTAGAATTGCTATCCAATTAATTAGTTAGAAGTAATTGTGTGAATTGAGAGGTTACAATTCTATTATTATCAATTTCAATTGGGATTACTTGATTAGATCTCGAGAGAGGGTAATTAAAACCTTACTATATCTAGGATCAAGCACAATTGGATAAACAATAATAAAGGGAGACGAAATAAGGATAAAATAACTCCTAAGTTTCTAACTTTGATCACATTCATTCTTATTGGCAGCTTAATTATTCAATTTTTTCATTTTGTTAGTTATTTCAATTTCAGTAATTTATTTAATTCAAACAATGTTTTAATACCTTGGACCAACTTTTATTCAAGTTGATATGTCTTTAATTAATCCTCGTGGGAGTGATATCTTTTGTATTACACGTTACGATATGTATACTTGCATGCAAACTTAGAGATAGGACAACATAAACCCTCTGACTTAATATCAAACCTAATAGTGAACTTCATAAATCGATAAAGCAATCCTAGGGTTTTAACTAGAAAGATTTATGTTAATCAACTAATGGATTAGTTGTTAATAGTCTTGAGAAAGATATTAACATATGATAAAAATTTCCACAGTCTAACAATAAATAATATAATTGCTTAACAAAGGTTAATATTTAATCATTCTTAAGGGGATTCATCACCTAGACGTTATTATTTAATCTATATTTTTCTAAGTACTTTCGTGTACTTAGCGTTCAGAATTGTTTTAATAAGTTTCGTGTACTCAGGATGTCAGGTATGTTTCCTGCAAGAGTAGGGTGTTACATTTTGGTATCAGAGCCCATATTTAGTATATTACATGGGCGTTAATCGAAAAATATGTCAAGTTATATACATTTTAGTCATGTCATAGTAGGCAGTAGCAATTGATCCTCAGTTTGAGTTGCATTCTATGAGTCACATGTATGAGCATTTGTTAAGAATTTGAGTTGATTGAAATAGAGAAAAGACTGATGAATTGTTTGAATGTGAGAAAATGAAAGTTTGTGGATATTTAGAAATGAGAAATAGTATATGGTTAGATATGAAAAATAATGATTCAACACATTTGTATTGGTGGATGTATTATGGAATACGACATCAATATTATATTGTGGTAATATATGCCCGACTGTGATATAGATGTGAATACATTATTGTGGATTGGTTGAGGAAAATAGAGAAATAAACGGAAATGATGAGATTAAAATAGACAAGCAGAATGAAATGGAAACAAAATTTTATTATGATCTTAAGAAGATGAACTTGAAAATGAACTGGTTGTTGATTAATGTGATAGGAGTTACAATCCACTATAAGAATTTGATAGTGGAATTGAAGTTGGAATTTCAGGATGATTATGCATCTATAATTTCGAATTGATTGCAAATGTACATATGTATGGCGATTTAATGATAATTGGAAGGTGAGGTAATGATAGCAATATATGTAAAAGTTGTTAAGGTTAAGTTGATTTGTTATTTTATGAGTACATATATAATAATGGGATCACCATGACAAGTGAGAGTATTGAGCACATATGTATTATATGTGTGGAGGTGATATAGGAAGTGATCTATAACTTATTGAATAGTTGTTAATCATAGTTCTCATAGTTTAGAGTCAAAAATGAATTACAGTAACACATGAAAGTGCTTAAAGTGATTAATTGGGATAGATTGAGATTGTTAATGATGTTATTATGGGTGATGAATTAAAGGGAAAACGAAGAAGGACATGATCATGACATAGTTCCCACGATCCAGGATAGGCGCGAAAGGAGAAGTGTTGTCCTGAATGAAAGGAGATTAAGGTATCCTGAGTATAAGTTATTAATTAGTGAATTGTCATAAATACATCTCTAGATAAGATGTAATGATTTTGATGGTATATATCAAGGTACAAGAGTAAATAAATTTGCTTAATGCTTTACTGAGCTTTATTATAAAGGATATTCTAATCATATAAGTGATAACGTAAATTGATCTTATTGAGATATTATGAGTAGTTGAAATTGATCTTCTGAAGGTACTAAGAGTGGCTGATAAGCAATGATGAAAACATTTGATTGATAAAGATTATATAAACAGTATAGATGATAGTAGCAAGAAATCTTCTTTCGAAGAATAATTTCATCGAATTAGGTTAAGTAGACCAGATGGTTTACTTCTAAGAATGAACGAAAATGGAAAAAAATTAAAAGTGAATGTTGGAGTTCTATTCCTAACGGAGATTCAAGCATAAGATGGGGAATATGCTACTGAGAGTGTATGCATTTTGTTTGATGTAAAGTATCCAACTACGTGATTGGATTCTTAAATTTGAGGCGAAACTCTTGCTAATGTGAGGAGAATTTAGGCCCATATTCCATTATGCAAATATGTTCAGGGGATACAAATTTGATTTGAGGAAAGTGTTACTAAAATAGGAAGTTAAGATTGAAAATAAATTGAAATGAGTAAGGAAACTAGTAAGAGTGGTTTGACATTGTAATAAGTCAATATGAAATAAGACAAAATTGAATGAATGGAAAATTTATTTGAGAAAATAAGTTAATTAGGAAACTGAATATAACATGAGGTAATATTACCTCATTGAGGAATTAATTACTTAAGGAATTACAATAACTAATCATGGCACATTGAGTTTTGGCAATATTTGTTAGAGTTAACAATACCCCCAAAAGTATTATGGTATTGAAAAATAAAGTGATCCAAATTTGCTTGGATCAATTAGTAACTATGATAATAGATGATATCTTTAATGTGTTCGAGAAGTTGATAAGAATATTTTGAATACTTAAGAAAACCTACAATTTTAAATGAATATGAGATTCTGTTTGTGCATTAAAAGTGAATGTTATAGTGGTATATTCTGTTATTTGATGCATTTCATATAATGCATTTTCTGATAAAGGTGTTGTGATCAAAGTAGCCAGTCTAAAAGAGCTTTAAGCTCAGAATTCTGCATGTAAAGTTTTGCTCTGTGATTTCTGTATCTGACTAAGCCCAAAGGGTCAGTATCTATATTTGTATCTGTATCTGAAAGGCACTCGATCACAATAAAGAATAATTAATTTGAAGATTTTGTAATATACAATGATGTTTCGCATAAGAAATTAAGACGCAATTTGTTGCAACATAATAAAATGATTTTGTATTCATAGAGACAATTAAAGTCTCGTGAGTTGATTATTTGATACATGATTTGAAACTTGCGGAAATAGCCATTGCTTTGAAAGCTTGAAGACACTATATGTACAGTGAAAAATTTCGGATCTATGTAAGTATACAGATCAATAACGTTTGAGGTACTTATTAAGTTTGAAAGAATTGAATACGAGACTGAGACAATAGATAGAAATATTGAAGGATTATGATTGTACAAATGAGTACTATCCTGGTAAAGCTAGTGCATCTGATGCCTGAATAGAAAATTCAATAAAGGAATAACACAAATTCAGATATTGTGGTTACCAAATCTAGTGCAATGAAGAGCATAGAATGTTGAGTTGACTTTTGGACAAATCAAAGTACTATTAGCTATTGAATTTAAGATCAGTTTCACATGAAAAGATTAGCAAAGCCTAAATTGAAGATTCAGAATTTATGAATCTTAATGAGGAAATTAAAAAATTGAAAATGAATCCAAATTTTGAATTTGAATTAGAACATAATACTTTGAGATTGAAATGAGAAGTATGTGTACACTATAAAGAAAATTGAGCAAAATAGTGTGAGAGAAAGCACAAATAACAACTTATGCTATATATCCTAGTAGGAATACAACGAAATAACGTTTGACAGTTAAGGATGTAGAAACAAGTGACTATATGTATAAGTTGCCAACTGTCTTAACTGTTGGAAATATGCTTAAAGCTAATATTTTGGAGTTCATAGAAATATGAGGTCAATGTATAGTTTTAATTGACTTTAAGTATAACAATCATTATCATAGTGATATGATTAGAATATGTTATGAGGCGTTATACGACAGAAAGAGTCGTCTGCCTTTATATATGGATGAATAAGGCCTAAAAATAGTTGAAGGCTAGAATTGATGGGAGATGTTGATGATAAGTGAAAATGATATGTATTAGAAATTAAGTGGCTCAAGAAAGATGAATGAATTAGGTGGATCAACATCGAAGATTGGAATAAAGTGAGATAGAAATATGAGTTAAGTGTATTAATACTAAAGAGATATGAAATATCAAGCAAAAGATGAATTGTTTTTGACAGTATCACCTCGGCAAAGTGTGCTCATGTTGGAAAAAAGTATACGCTAAGCCTGACATAATTTGATCCACATGAAATTATTATAAGAATAGGAATATTAACATATGAGTTTGTATTACCAACAAATATTTCTTAAATGCATGAAGTGTGATATGTGAATATGTTAAGAAATATTAATATGATCTGATATTAGCATTATCAATTCTGAAAGTGAAATTGTGAGTAATCTAAAATACATTGAGGAAACAATCAAAATAGTGTGATATCTAAATAAGGAACTGTAAAACTGATTGATTCCAATGACTATGGTCATTTGGAAAAATTATTATTATTCGAGTAATGAACCTAAATGGGAAACGGTGGAGCATATGATGAAATAATATCCCCACCTATTTGAACAATCAGGTAAGAATTTCGAGGACAAAATTTCTTAAGTAGGGGAGAATTGTAACATCTCATATGTGGGGCTAGACCCTAGAATAGTGAATTAAGTGTACTATGAGGAAATAGAAGCACATTGCACGCTCACGCAT